>CM058237.1:600000-976332 GCA_030180135.1 Orychophragmus violaceus
CTTTGATCTCCATCAGCACAATATCCAATTAGGTTAACAAGATTTGGGTGATGAAGAAGACTCAACATAAGAACCTCAACGAGGAACTCTCTGTTTCCTTGTAAGCCATTATGATCAAGTTGCTTGATAGCCGCTGTCTACAAATGAAGAATAATGTCATTGAGCTTTCACTAACTACTAACTTTCCAAAAGTAAAAATCAGAAAACCGACAAACCTGCCTAGTGCCTGCTAAGTATCCTTTGTAAACTCTACCAAATCCTCCTTCCCCTATAAGGCATTCTTTTCTGAAGTTTCTAGTGGCAGTAGCTAGCTCAGAGAATGTAAACGTTTGTGCCACAATGTTATCAGACCCTTTGCTTTTGGATTCACTCACAGACGATTTGGCCTTAGATTTATCTACCAAACAAGAAAGCCAGAAGAAATAAGATTACTCGGCAGAAGCTGAGCATAAGTGTCTCAAGATTAATGTTTTACACCGCATGATCAACAAATCAAAGTTTAGCTAGCAATAAGAATCTTCATGAGTCAAGAATCAAAGTTATCATCCTTGATGGCGAAAGACCAGTAATAGTAACAGTCCCACTAACACTTAGACTAGTGCAAGATACTACCAACAGGAGCTCAAGTAAAGGAAACAGATTACTAAATGAGTAAGCGAGCCATATCAGAACGAACAGAAAAAGTGCCGGATTTTAGGATTTCATTCAATTAAAATTCATCAAAATGGCTTAATCCACAACTTCAGCAATCCCACTGGAGGATAATCTATGATGTTACAGTAACAATAAACCGGGAAGAAACCAAGCAATAACAAATCATTTAAGTAAAGATACTTCTACGAGTAATACAAGTGGATCAAAGCAAGAGTCGAAGAGTCTATAGCTACTGAAATCGAAGGAATAAATTGTTTATAGAAAAAAGTCAAAAACCCTAATCAGCATTAGCAAACGGTGGATCAGCGGAATCAGACAGCGAGGTAATGACTAAAAGTTTACAACTTTCGATAGTTTTGTCATAAAAGAGATTAATCCACAATCAAAATATGTGATTGAGCATCGGTCTTGACAGCATACCTGAAGTAGACATAGAGCAATTCCTGCTTAGCTTTTCGTCACTGTTCCTCCTTGTCTTAGTCTTCCCACTCGATTTCCCAGAACACGGGATCCAACCCATTAGCTTCTCGATCTTCTTCTTCTGCTTCTTCCGATGATTCTTCGTATCGATTGTGTTCGATGATCTCGAAAGCGAGAGAAAGAGAAAGACAGAGAGAAGGCCCGGACTTTGAAAATGTAAAAGAGCACGCCAGTCGCTGGATTTGTCGATTTTTTAATATATTTTTATTTGAGTTGGTTAAATTTTATTTTCTTTCTAATTTAAATGTTTGTGATCCAAATTAATGTGTAACGGGTTTGACTTTGACAATATGAAAATTAATTTCGTGCGAAGTATCATCCATCAACTACCCATGAAATTTCTAGCTTAATAATTTTCTAGAGATAATTATAAACTAAATATCTCTGCCTTTTCTTTTCGTCTCCGGCGATCCTTCGTTTCCGGCCGCCGGTTTTCCCGGCGGTCGGGTTACTTTTGTTGTATATAGGTTTCCTTCTCCGATCTTGTTCTCGGAGTGTTTCGTTTTGGGTTTGTCTCCTTTCGTTTCTTCCGACTCAGCTCTCCTATGTTTATATCGCTGGTTTGAGCCGGATTTTGTGTTTCCAACGTCGATCTGGATTGTGTTTGGGCAGAGAGGCCGCTACTATCTTATCGGACATATCGTCCGCTTTTAATTTCGTCTCTTTGCTTCGACGATCTCCTCTGTCGCGGTGCTTCTTTCCCGGAGGTCTCTGTATAGTTCTCTGTCGTGGCTCTTTCATTAGTGGAATAAAATCTTCCCGCTTCTACCTGCTCGTCGAGGATGAGCTTTCCGGTGGGCTATGGTCGGCTTTTAAGTCGAACCGGCGTGAAGCTTCTACGGTGTTCGTGGTTACTACGGAGGTTGAGTCTTCGGCCTTTTCTCGGCGGCGTTGAAGATCGGCAGACTAGCTCTTTTACAGGGAAATTGTCGATCTGGGCTAGGCGATTCCGGTGACGAGTCCTCGGCGTTCTGACGGAGTTGCATGCCGGCGCTTTCTCGGCGATTGACACGTGTCCGTACTTATCCGAAATCTTGACGCGTTGTTATGTGCTGTTTTTGTCCGTTTCCCTTATTGGGCTTTCTGTACTTATAACGTGGCGGGCCTAATGGCCCAAATGCAATCTTCAGTTGACAAAAAAAAAAAAAATACACCTTAAATACGCAACAATCGTGGTCGTCATAATGGGTTTTCCAGTAATTTTATATGCTAAATCATACTAAAAGAAATAAAGCTGATACAAAATACAATACTATCGTACTCAGCTCGCAAAGCTTATACAAAAATATACACAGTGATTATTGTTTTACAAGTTTACAACTTCTACAACAACAACAACCTCCAAGTCATGAACCAAATCCATCGTCCAGTATCCGCAAACCAGACCATAACGACAAACAACAAACAATCAAGTGTCTGTCGTGTCTTTGTTTCGTGAAATAGTAGTAGTAGTATCAAAGAATCAAACTTCGAGGTAAAGCAACAAATGTTAAAACAAGTGATAGATTTGATAGATCTCAACGAAGATGATGAGAAGGTTACTAGTTTTCTTTTCCCGCTGATTCCGTAGATTTTCCTGTTAGCTATCCTCGGCGTTTTTTATGTCATTATCATCCGTTGCATCAACTGTTTTACGGACGAACTGGCCACGGACACGAGGGCGTTGTTCCGCTAGCTTCTTCCGGCTTTGGTATCGTACCTGAGTAACAAAAAACATCTTTATGTGTCACCACTAAATGTTAAGGAAACAAATGACAAGATTATAATACCGTGGATCTATATCGGTTAACTCGTGGAAGCCAAACCACATATTTATATGCATATAAGCTATTAAGATCTTAAATGTTGAGCATAATATATAAACACACAAATATTTTGAGATTTGAAACAATCAAAAGCCTTAGTTTGATCAAGATATTACCTTCTTTCTGAAGCACCTCTCTTTTCTCTTCTGACGGAACTTTGTCAGAGCAGCTTCTCTTTGAGACATCTTATTTTCATCTGCCACATTCCCGCTTCCACTTCCGCTACCATCGCCACTTCCGCTTTTACCAGCACCATTATCACTTCCCATATTCATCCCTCCAGCATTCATGCCATTGCTGCTTCCATATGGGCCATTGCTTCCATGACCACTACCTGATACACTTCCTCCATTCACACTGTAATTCAATGTGTTGTTGTTACCTTCAATAGCCTCATTGTACACATTTGAGGATCCACATTGTGGCGGTAACTTCCGCTCAGGGGTTTGAACAAGATTATAGGAGGAGTGATGATGATCACAAGGTAGAGGCTGAAAAGATGAATGCTTTACTGATGAAGATCCTGCTGAGCGAGCTCCAGGCTTTGTGAAAGCGTTGTTCTCAGTTGTGGAACTCATTTCCAAGTTATTGCTACCGACGCGTGAGTGGTGATTACTGGGGAGACTCTCGTTCATGTTTGAGTGACAATCACATGCTGCCTCAGTCTTTTTTATAAGATCTTGGCAATTACTATCATGAAGAGAATTACTTCCCAAGTTCCCGCCAGAAAGCTTATTGTTATTTGAGGCTGGATTATACCTGTACAAGTCCAACAATCGATCTCATAAGTCTTCAATACAACATTCTAATGGTTATATATTTCTTAAAAAATCAGGACTCTTAGGATTTGTTTGTGATTCTAGAGAAGTACCTTGTGAAAGCTGAACCCTCTGAACGCCTCAGCACATTGCGGTCATCTCTAACTATTGTCCCATCATCTTTAGTTCCTCGATGCCTCTTTGAACTATGTTCAATGTGCATTAGCTCTTCGGAGTTTTTGATGGCAGCTTCACTTGTATCTAAAGTTTTGCAGTGTGTGTTAGGCGCCTCAGGTTCTCTGTTCTCTTGAAGGTGGCTAGACATAGCTTTGAAACCCGAGCCTCCATCTTCATGCATTTGTTTACTTGAAGGGCTTTCACTACTGAGGTCCAATGGTCCTTTTCCAACTTTCAATTTCCATTGACTAGAGCTCTTTTCAAACGAATTAATTTGTCTCCTAATGCCAGTGGTTTTGGTTAGGGGTTCATCTTTTGGCGCCAGTGCCAGATCACAGTTTCTAAGCATACTAATCTCCAAGTCTCTACCCATTGTGACATCTTCTGCAGAAATTATGAAAAGAGAAAACATTCAATATCATGTTTTTAACTTTGGGAATAAAGAAAATGCCGAAGAAACTGAGAGATCACAGCTTCCTTTCTTTACCAAAATTTTCATCCTGTTCTTGAGTCTCCTTCTCAGCAGGTGCTGGAACCAAGTGATTACTGGGAACCTCGGGGTTGGAATGTACCACTTGTGCGCAGGTGCTATCAACTCGATCCCATGGAGACACTGCTCGTGGACTGTCAACCTCCACAGCTTTTTTGGTCCAAGAGCTCTGAAGAAATCAAAAACAAATCCAGGTTTTGGAAAATAAATCATCTGTTTGCAAAGTAAAACTTCGGAATGAACTAGAAACTTTTATCCAATTTATCACCGAGAACAACTAAGTTGAACCATCATTTTCTTTAATTGGTTAATTAAGCGCGTCCACCATTTATAGGTATTTGAGTGCACATGCGAAGTTCGATCATCCGACCCTACCATTTACGGGAAAGGCAACTTAGCAGATATATACCGACATTGATATTGCAAAAAATTTCTTACCTGAGCACCACTCCCATCACTGCTACCATCACTAGCATTCAGGCCAATGCTCCCATTTTCATTCTCACCACTGCTTCCTGAATCGTTGTCAGATTTTCTAATACTCTTTGATTTCACGGACTTTTGAGTTTGATGTGTTCCGCTTTCACTTCCACTGCCACTAGACTGTGAACATGAAACAAGGAAAACCATGAGACACCAAAAAATAGAAACCAATCCACAATTAGACCATGACTTCATCACCAGTTGTACATCACATAGATAAAACAAATGCCAACAGTTTTTGCAGATACACGCAAGGGACTTACACTTTGACATCTTCTCCAAACATGTTGCCAAAGGATTTTAAGTTCGTTTTTTCTTATTGGCTTAACGAGAAAGTCAACGGCTCCTTTTGATAAGCATTTAAAGACCAGCCCCATGGAGTCATGAGATGACATCACTGCAACACAAAATCTCATAGGGGAATGTAGTTAAAAGCATCTACTTCTAACAGAACCGGAAGCTAGAGAAGAATCAACCGAGCGTGTGTAACTACTAAAGAAAGTGCTTGATGTACAACGACAAGAGACAGAGAACTCACTGATGACAGGGATGTTCCGACGAGATTTGTGATTCAAAATCTTGGATAAGAGACCGACACCAGACATGTAAGGCATAACTACCTCCGTTAACACAATATCAATATGATTGTTTAGATCTTCCAACACCTTCCAAGCTTGTATACCATTTGCTACCTCAACAACTGCCATGGCATAGTCAATAATCAATAAGAAAACCAAGTAAAAAAAAGTTGCTTATCATTATCGATTAGTGGATGCAAAGATATTCATGCTAGCCAACCAGCACTCGTTACTTAAGGACCAACATATGCAACAAGGGAGACACGAACGCATATATTATATTGGTCAGCCTGAGTCATAGTCTTCAAAACTGACCTTCATAGCTACAATTACGAAGAAGCGCAGTAACAATATAACGAGTGCAATCATCATTTTCCACCAGCAGCACTCTTATGGTTCTTACATGAAGAAACCTTTCCCAACAAACAGTCGCCGCCGTTTGTTGCGACTGTGGAATTTGCAGTCCAGCTGAGCCTTGCCCAGCCCCTGCACTCCCATTTTTCACATACATAGCGATTCCATTGGAATGATCTTCTCCACTATTCTTCCCTGTCTGACTCTCAACTTTATCAAATTTCGTTTCTCCGGTTCTACGATCAGTAATAGGGTAACGCGAACCATCACCATCCTCCTCATTACCAGTCATCACACCAACTTTGCTTCGCTGTGTTCAAACGATCAAAATATTACAACACTTAAATGCTTCTCCTAAACTAGAACTGTCACAGAGAAAATCAACTCCAAGAAGACAACACTCAGAACTAAGAACACCCAAAAGAGTCACTGTTAAGATATATCAACCCTAATTTCGATAAATGCCAAAGCTAGAGGAGTTCTAATCGATTAATAACTCAGATTAACAGCACAAAGAGTTTGAAGACCAAGAATTTTCAAACCAGCAAGACAAATCAAGTAAGTTTTTGCAGAATCATCAAATCGAAAAATCCAAATCTCAAATAATCACTTTAATCAAAAACCCAAACAAAAGCATGTGGATTCCAAGTGGGAGCTGATCTTACAATTATCAAATCCTACAACGAAGAATCGAGCTCCAGAAGTTGCATCAATCACCTTTACAACCAGAGAAATGGATCCAGCACAAGCAGCCAACAATTGGGAAAGACAAATATGGAATCAACACAACCACAGAATTAAGAAAGACATGCAAATACACAAGAATCTGAGCTTCTCCACTTCAGAGTGAACAATTTGATTCAGAGGTTTTTTCTGTCTCCCAGAGAGTGGAAATCGGAGACGACCATAAGCCACCGATTTTTTTTTTTCCCGGAGATAGATAGATATTAGAAAATTGTCGCGGAAAAACAAAATTAAAATATCTGACGTGGATAAAACTAGAGGTCCCGATAAGACCCACGTCAGATCCGATATTTCCATATCATATTGGCAAGGATTGCTGACGTGGAGCATATCAAAAACAGTCGTCCCGGAGGGTAATGCAGATCTGAGATATTTTTGAGTTGACACGTCAAGTTTTTAGCTCATCTGAACCGTCGATTAGATTTAGGCCGAAGAGTGGCGTTTAAAGATTTTATAGATTGTGGGCTCAGGATATGGGCCGTATAATAGGTTTTTTTTTGTGGCCAACCATTATATTTGATTTAAAGGCCCAATGAAGGATAAAAACAAGTACAAAGTGATGGGCCAAAGGTCCAGTTATAGTGGAAACCGAAGAAGTACGTGTAATCTCTTGAGCTACGCGTCAGTGTACCGAGCATCCTCAGCATGCAACCGCCGGCAAGACTCCGGCCACCGATAATACACTTATCTAGCTTCAGCCACATCTCCCTGTCGATCGATTCCAACCATAGCATCTAGAACCACCGTGTCAAAAGAAAAGCATGTCAATCAACAAAAACTATTTTCGATTCACGCATCTCATACTTGTTGGATCCGATATCGGACAACCGCAGATAAAGCTATAAAGGGAATTCTGCCTGTTGTCAAAAACAGTGTAGTTGCAGAGAAACACAAGTTCACACAAATAAGCTAGTAGAGAAAGGTAAATTTCCAGAACTGATTTTTCTTATTGATAGACTTAAGTTGCAGACTACACGACTTACGTTTAAATAAAGAACCTAAAACTGATTTCCTAAATCTCAGGGAGCTTATTCTAAAATGCAGCAACAATAAAAACTAAGTAGAAAGACTCGTTCTCCTCCTAAAGACTCGTAAACATTATTGACTTCGACACCATATGCTTCATATCCTCCCCTAAACTGGAAAAGCTCCTGCTTCCAGTTTAATCTTCCTTCAGTCATACTCCCATCCTTTATCTTAGTCTTTCGAATACCTCATGCTTGACTGGTTTGGTCATAATGTCAAAGTGCTTGCTTCTTCTATGGAACACTGGATTCTCAGACAATTGGATTTTAGAACTATTGTCACACCATAGAACTGTTGCCTTCTCTTGATCTGAACTAACTTCCTTACAGACATTTCTCAGCAAGACTTCTTGACATGCCCCATTAGCTGCAGTTTCATTAACCTTGACTCTTTCGATCTCCCTTAGAGCAAACTTCAATTCTTCTTCCTTATCTAACAACGTCTCCCTCATATTCGAATTCTCAGCTGCAACAAGATCTTCAAGCAATCTCTTGTTCTCGTCAAGAAGCGAGTTCTTCTCATCTTCTCCTCTCTTTATACAACTCACTAACACAGACCCTTTACCATTCCAAGCCAAAAAGCAGTCCTCTGCTTCAATCATTAACCTCTCGTTCGTGCTCTTGAGCAATTCAGCCTTTTTTCTCACTACCTCCTGTTTCTCCTTCCATTCCTTAGATTCTGATCTTGTATCCTTGAGCTCTTTTTCTGCAACTGTAAACTTTTCTTTTGCTTTGCTACAATCAGTAGCTAACTCCTTTAAAGCCAAAGCCATATCATTCATCGCTTTCCTTAGACCAGAAGCTTCTGCAGCCTCATGAGCCTGTGTGGGACTCTCCTTGATTGATTCCATCTCAATCTTCTGTTTTAAAGAAGCAATCTCCACCTTGGTTTCCTCTAACTCTCTTGACAGCCCTTCCAACAAAGCAAACAGTTTCTTCTCTGCTTCTTTCCCTTTCTCAATCTCGGCTCCAAGATTCTTCACCAAAACATCTTTCTCCAATAACCAGACTTTTAAAGAAACAATCTCGCTTTCTCTGTTCTCAAGAGAGGCTTTCATCTCGGACAGTTCTGTATCAATATCTACAGCTTTGTTTGATGAATAATACCTCGGAGAAGCTGCATCAATGGATGGTTTCTCATCTACTTCTTCCATGAATAGACTCATCTCCACTCCATCTGCGTTTGTTGTATCTTTCTGTCCAACTGCAGTTTCTCCTTCTTCTTCCTCAATGATCAAGCTCATACCTTCACAAACAATTTTTTTCATCCACACTGGTATTTTCTGAACTCTTCCAGTTCTGTTGTTACTTGCCTGCACTTCTGCATTTTTTGCAGTTAGTTCTTCTGTTTCTGCTTCATTTTCTTTTCCTGCACCATTCTCATTCTGCACTTCTTGTTCACCGGTTTCTACTGGTCTCTCTTTCACACTATCTCCAGCATTAACGAAAGTATTATCAAGTTCAGACTTCTCTTCCCAATCCCATGGCTTCATCTCAGGTAAGTCTGTCACCATCTCTTTCTCAGCCAGATTTTGCAGACTGGTTTGTTTCGAGTGACCGAACCTCTTATATAACAGCTTCTTTGTATCTGTCGACCCTTGGAGAAAGTTTGCCTCCATCTCTTGTTTTATTCCCTTCACTTTGGCCAGCACCATGAACATCCGGTTGGTTGACATCTTTGACTGCATGATCACCCTCTTCTGTTGTTTGTGCCATATCTCGCACTCATCATTTTCTATAGTTATTCTCAGCCCTTTATGTTGCAATTGCCCAATACTTAGCAAATTGTTTTTCAAACCTGGTACATAATAAACAGAGGAGATAACCTGGTTCATGCCATTTATTTCAAGACGCACACTTCCTCTTCCCTCAACTTGCATTCTCCTCTCATCACCGAGCCTAACATGTTGTCGGAAGCTGCTGTCAAACTCAACGAACCATTCTTTGAATCCACACATGTGGTTGCTACAACCCGAGTCCAAGAACCAGACATGCTCATCTTCTTCCTTTTTGAGGTTTGTCTGAGCCATAAGCAACACATCCTCGTCCATTTCAACGTAATTTACTGCTCTTTCCCATGTGGGACACTCGTTCTTGAAGTGACCCATCTTGTGGCACTTAAAACATTCAATGTTATCCTTATTAAAGCTTCTTCCATGTTCTCTTCCTCTTCTATAACTTCTTGTGCTTTGATTCTGGAAGTAACCTCCTCGACCTCCTTCTCCTTCCATCTTCAGAACATGCTCTTCTCCATCATTTCCTACATGTTTCATCAGCTTTTGCTCATGTATCAGCAAAGAACTATGTAGCTCATCAACTGATAGATCCTTGATGTCATTGGATTCTTCTATGGCGCACACTACATATGTAAACTTTTCGACCAGTGTTCTTAAGATCTTCTCAACCACTTTTGCATCTGACATTTCTTCACCTAAATTTCTCATGTCATTTGCCACAATCATAACCCTTGAGAAGTATTCTGAGATCGTCTCTCCTTCCTTCATCACCAATACCTCGAAGTTCCTTCTTAGTCGTTGCAGCTGAGCACTTTGAACCCGCTTATTTCCCTGATACTTCTTCCTCATTGATTCCCATATGTCTCTTGAAGTATCCTTCTTTGCAATCGTCTTCAAAATGGTCTTGTCTATTGACGCAAATAGGTAGTTCTTTACCTTCAGATCCTTGAGCTTGGTCTTGGCAAGCTCTGTCCTTTGTGGTTCTGTCAGGATGACATTCCTCTCTGGTTGAGTGATTCCTGTTTCAACAAGCTCCCACCACTCCTTTGACCTTAGGAGATTCTCCATGAGCATTGCCCAATGCTCATAATCTCCATCAAACTTGGGAATGCTCAGCGACCTCTCCTTATCACTCATTCTCTCTATGATTATCTCTCTCTCTCTCACTGGTGTTTCATCTGTTTAGAGAACCGCTCTGATACCACTTGTTGTCAAAAACAGTGTAGTTGCAGAGAAACACAAGTTCACACAAATAAGCTAGTAGAGAAAGGTAAATTTCCAGAACTGATTTTTCTTATTGATAGACTTAAGTTGCAGACTACACGACTTACGTTTAAATAAAGAACCTAAAACTGATTTCCTAAATCTCAGGGAGCTTATTCTAAAATGCAGCAACAATAAAAACTAAGTAGAAAGACTCGTTCTCCTCCTAAAGACTCGTAAACATTATTGACTTCGACACCATATGCTTCACTGCCGGGTCCGTTCAACTCGATCGGGTATAGAATTCACTAGTCATAAACGTTCGTCCTATCGTTTAAAAAGAGACATTGGTCATCGGCGGTTGGAGGAAGACGAAGCTCTGTGAAAAACGATCGATACGATCCCTAAGAGGAATCAGAACCACCAAATAAAACCGATTAAAAGAGAAGTCGTTCTACGTTCAATAAAAAAATACTTTAAAAAAAAGAATCGTCGACAGCAGGGTTCGAACCTGCGCGGGCGAAGCCCAATAGATTTCAAGTCTATCTCCTTAACCACTCGGACATATCGACTGCTTGTCTGTGGATCACCTCATCACTTAATCTTCATTTTAGCTTTATCGCATATTTTGACCTACAAATCACCTTCACGAGATACGTCTACCTATAGAGTAAAATTTCCCGCCATTGATAGAACCAGTACTCTCTCAGCCGCCGCATCTCCGTCGTCGTCTACGAATGGCGGACAAGAAGAAGCGCAAGCGATCTAAAGATAACCAAGCGGAGGATCTTCCTTTCAAAAACATTCTGGAATCAGACGACGCTATCCTGAAACTTCTCAAATCCTATATTTCATCTTCTATAATAGCCGCCGCCGGCGGAAGTAGCGGTGCCTCTTCCTCATCTTCATCGAAACCATTGACTCTAGCTGACCTTTCTCTCTCATCTTCATGCCGTGAAGTTGCAGATCTCTCCCTTTCCTCCGTGCAGACAGCCATAGAGACAGTCATCGTTCAGATCGCCCGTTCCATTCTCGCCGGCGATGGATTCTCCTTGAGCGTACCTTCACGCGCAGCGTCTAACCAGCTCTATGTCCCGGAACTTGACCGTATAGTGCTGAAAGACAAATCTACTCTCCGTCCTTTTGCCTCCGTTTCTTCTGTCAGGAAAACCACTATCACCACACGAATCCTCGGCCTTATCCACCAACTCTGCCTCAAGAACATTCATGTCACCAAGCGTGATCTCTTCTACACCGACGTTAAGCTATTCCAGGTAAGTTCCTTTGCTTTCCAGGGTCTCAAAATTGATACTTTCTTCCCAAAGATGGTCACTTTTAGATCCAGTTCGTGTTGGATCTTAGAATCGAAATAATATCTCTGGCTTTTTCTCGCATTGATTCTGTGTAGTTGAACAAAGAAGTGTCAATTTGAAACATTGAACAACAAGTTTGGAACTTTACTGAATTTCAGGACCAGACACAGAGTGATGCTGTGTTGGACGATGTGTCGTGTATGCTCGGCTGCACAAGGTCAAGCCTCAATGTAATTGCATCAGAGAAAGGTGTGGTGGTGGGAAGGCTCATATTCAGTGACAATGGAGATATGATAGATTGCACAAAGATGGGAATGGGTGGGAAGGCCATTCCACCAAACATCGATCGGGTTGGAGATATGCAGAGTGATGCTATGTTCATACTCTTAGTTGAAAAAGATGCAGCTTATATAAGGTTAGCAGAAGACAGATTCTATAACCGGTTCCCCTGTATCATCGTCACTGCAAAAGGCCAGCCCGATGTAGCCACAAGGCTATTCTTGAGGAAAATGAAAATGGAGCTTAAGCTTCCGGTGCTTGCCTTGGTCGATAGTGACCCTTACGGGTTAAAGATCTTGTCGGTTTATGGATGCGGGTCGAAGAACATGTCTTACGATAGTGCAAACTTGACTACACCTGATATTAAGTGGCTTGGAATCAGGCCAAGTGATTTGGACAAGTACAAGATACCTGAGCAGTGTAGGTTGCCAATGACCGAGCAGGATATTAAGACAGGGAAGGATATGCTAGAGGAGGATTTCGTGAAGAAGAATCCCGGGTGGGTCGAGGAACTTAACCTGATGGTGAAAACAAAGCAGAAGGCTGAGATTCAGGCGTTGAGCTCTTTTGGTTTCCAGTATTTATCAGAAGTTTACTTGCCCCTGAAACTGCAGCAGCAAGATTGGCTCTAACCATCCTGGTGCTGTCTTACTGTAGACTGTTCTGTTCCTGTACTGTTCAAGTTTGTTACTGTTCTGTTCCCTATGATGTGAGTTATTGCAAAGATCGATATTTGGTTTTTTATTTATGTGTTGAACGGTTTACACACATAAGAATATGTGCATCAAGATATTCTGCAATCTTTCCTTATTATTTTCTGCAATTTAGTTTAAAATTTGCATAGAATACACAGTTATGTACCAGTCAGGATCAGCTACTTTTTGCGCTGCAGCCACTGATGCAAAGACTTCTTTGTCACCATTAACCTCTCCAGAATTGCAGGCCTCCTCGTTGAGGATATAACAACAATCGACTTGGTGTTCACTGAAGGACGCTCTGTATCTTGGTCTGCATCATCCACACATCGTGCATCCTGTGTTATATCTAGCACATGTCTTTGTCCAGCAGGAAGAACCACAAGAGACAACTCATCTTTTAGGAGCTTTACTAGCACATCTTTCACAGCAACCTCCTGCTTCCCTGAATCGGTATTGGCTTCGCCGGTTCCTAGGATGATCAACAAATCATCTGTTACAACATCACCTGCAAGAGGGAGATTCAGATAGTCAAATATGCTTGTGTGGTGTTCCATTTGAGATAGTAACTGAGTCGAAACAGTAAATGCAAGAGAGAGGATGTATTAGTGTATGTGTATCGATTCTCACCTCGCGTATAGTCTTCCTTGATCATTCGCAAAACTGCTAGAACAACAAGTCGAGCCTCAACCTGTTAATGGATGCAGAAATTAGACATGAGCATATACTTCAAAAGTTGAATTGATAGGATTATAAGCACATAAAATACTTCAATGCCTCATTGATTGACATCAGTAGCTTTACCTTGGTAAGTCCTTGAAGGTCAATTGCAAGGTTTCCGGCTGTTCTTTCTTGCATGTGTGTAGCTACCTTTTCAATGAGTAGACTTACAGGTCTCCCCAAGTCATTACCTTCCTGGTGGCTTGTTTTATTTTGGCTTTGACTGTTTTCCTGAATGACACCTTCGCACCATTCCTCAATAAGTTCCTTGAGAAAGCGATCGTTAGGTTTGTACCTGCAGTATAGTGGCTTTGCTTGTGAGAAAAGAGGAATGTCTCTCCACTTGTCTGAAGAAGTAGACCATAAAAATTGATTGCACTTACCCTGCTTTTCGCATGTCCTGATATATAGCTAAGCATTGCCGCACTTCAAGTAAAGAACCATACTTGCTTCGTGCTTTAAGAAGTGTATTATAGGTTACCTGAAAAACAACCTTATGGACTGAGAAATGCTGAATCAACTGAGAAACTGCTATTCCTGTCCTAACTAGATGTAGTCCGTTCTAATAGCTTCAGGACTTGATATGATGCACAATTTTGTACACAACATTCTTAATTTCGGTCTGCTGATTCTCCCTAAGAGAACTTCATATTTGGAAGAAGTTGGTAGATGAAAGGAACAAAAAAGCAATAAAGACACTCGACCAGGGGAATTACCCAGTTTGGCTTTATCTGATATCTCCTCATCTCCTCGAACAAAGAAAATGCTAACTTTAAACTTTTATTTTCCGCGCAAATCTGCAAGATAATATGTTGAATCTCCATAACTTTGAGTTGAGCATTAACAAAGAACGAAGCAGATATGTCAGCACCACTAAGAGAGAGATTAATACCTTGATAGCTGTTGTGTAGGCAACAACATCAGGTCTGGTTCCAGCTGAATGCATAGTTCTCAAAATCTGTGCTGGAAGAAGAATGTCTATCAGGGTACATATCACATTTCTGCATAATTCCCTAAAATAATACTTTAAATGGATACAAAAGCTAATAAACTGAAGCAGGAGATATGTGATCACCTTAATGTGAGTTCTATGTTTTAGGAAAGATATCTGAAGGAAGGAAGGAATAATTTCAAAACATCACGAGAAAAGTTGACTCACCCGTACAGCACCTTCTACATCGCCTGAACCTCCACATATATCAATCAAAGTCGACCAAGTTATTTGATTAGGTGCAAGACCTAGGCTTTTCATCTCGTCCATCAATTCTTTTCCTCGATAGTAATCAGTACCACAGGCTTTCAAGAGTATATTATATGTCGCTGTTGTCGGCTTGAAGAACAATCTATTTGAAGCTTGGATATAAGGTGAAGAATTGCTATTCACCAAAGACCTTGGACCATGATGGTTCACTTTATTTGGGCTAAAAATGCCACCATTACTAATTCTATCATCTGCATATAAGGCTTCCTTGGCTGAGCTTCCCTTCCAAGATTGAAAAAGACGAAAGGCTCGGTCATACTGGCAAGCTTCAACGCAAGCATGCAGTAGGATGTTGAAACATTGAGAATTAGGCTCACAACCAGATGCAAGCATTTCTTCAAATAGGTGATTTGCCTGCTCTACTAAACCTGCGTTGGCACATGCGCTGATTAACGACGACCATGTATGAGTATTTGGGGTTACACCAACAGATTGCATGTCCTCTTTGACTCTTAGAGCCATTTTCCACATCTTTGCATCCGCGAAAACCTGATCTCAAGGCATTATTAAATGACTTAAGAAATACAAAAGCAAAGAAACTAATGGTAGCCTTAGTTTCCTAAACAGGCTAATATTGTACCTTTATAATAGTACAATAGGTAAAGGTGTCCAACTTCAACAGTCCAGAAGATTCCATTCGCTTTGCTTCTTTGTATATGTCCTGGGCGAGATCAACCCGTCCAGCCAGGCAACAAGTTTTCAGTAGTATGTTGTAGGATGTCATGTCAGCTGTAACATCAAGTTTCTGCCCATGACATGTAGATTTTGAAGGTCAGTCAATACGCACTCCTAAATCTGAAACAGTTCACCAACTCATATCTAGAACCAACATCAAAATAGCACTTACCAATTCTAAAAACTATCTAGAACAATTTACTTATTCATATCTTTCACTTAGATTACATAGTATTATCAAGAGATAGAAAGAAGAACATACCTGCACATTCTTGTATACTTTTAATGTGTACCCAAGATCATGGGAATTAACATTCATTAGGCTGTTCATAACATAAATATTTGGCTTAATGTCTTCTTTCAAAAGATCCTGCCACAAGAATTTGAGTTAACTTCATGTCTCAGTTGCAGGATGGCAGACAAAAGAGATATTTATGTAAAACTTTGGTATAATCAGGGAATTACCTCATATATGTACCTCGATTTAACATAATCACCACATAGGCCACAAACATCTATCATAGTGCGGTATATATACATGTTAGGAGTATCTAAAATCTGTTTGCAGGCTTCATATGCTGTCATTACAGAGACCATATCTCCTTTCTTTCCAAAACCATGAATAATTCTACAGAGCAATATCTCTGTATGCGGTAAAAGACATGCGTATCTGCATTGCATATTCATCAAATCATTAGCCAACTATACTCAACATCCTTGTGGTTATGGCTCAAGGAAAGATGAGAAGCAACAAAAGAACAGTTACATTCTCCATTGCATTTCAGGACCATTACCTAAGAGCTAACTGGGGATTGGAAATGTCAACACAAATCTTTACAACATCAAACGGATCCACTAGCTCTTTGATTTTGAATCTGAAACCTGAAATAAGAACCAGCCGCTCAAGTCAAGAGGTTCAAAGTCTGGTTTAATAGAAGTGTAAGAGCAGAAATGATATAGTATTACCAGCAAGTATCTCCATCAAGTCAATAGCTTTCTCTACTTGCACAGAGTTAACCATTGAGCGAAACTGTTTCCTCATTAATTTCACAGACGAGTCATCGACAAGGTCCAGTGGAGCAATCCCTACTTTCTCAATCCTTTTCAAAGTGTGAACCACACACTCTATCTTCCCTTGTCGAAGATTCAATGAAATCCCTTTCGATAAGAGATGAGAATCAACCATCGAAGCAAAGCGTGCCACATTAGCTCCGGACTCTGCAGCCAAGGTCTCGGCGATGAGAGCTACGTCTTGAATTCGGCCATCCTCGGCAAGCTTCGAGGCGAAATCCGCGTAATACTCTACCGAGCCGTCTGGAATCCATCTTACGGCGTCGGTGAAGTGAGTTGAGAGAGGATTCGCCGAGGAAAGTGAAGCAATAGAAGGTGAGTGCTGCTGCGGCAGCGACGGCAGTTGCTTGGTGAGAGAAGAATTGGAATGAGTTTTCCGGTTTGGCTCCGGTGCTGTGGCGTAGCAGCGACGGTGGTGGAAGTGAGGATTGGTTATGACGGAGGAGGAGCCAAAGACGATGACAAGGTCCCTCATTCCTCCCAAACGGTTGGGATCATCAGCATCATCAAGCTCACTCTTTTCTGCTTTTTTATTTATTTATTTTTCTTCCGGGACTTGTAAAATGGATTGGATTTGAAAGGCTATTCTTACAATATCCGAACCGGACCGGATGTGTGGTGTTATAAAATACACCGGTTTGTCTAATCCGACTTGGTACGGTAAAAGAAGCATTTTATGATTGGTATCAAATAAACATGAGATATTGGATATACGATTCGAGTTCTGGATAGAAACCGATCGGTTTCAGGTATTACGGATACAAAGGTTTAAATTTAATGGGTATATATATTTTTTGGTCTAGTTCGGGTTTGATTCATGTGGTTTTAAATCGATTTGGATATATATTGAGAAATCGTAAAATACCTTAAATTATTTGGATCTTATCGATTTCGGATATTTCGTACATGAAATATTAAATTTACCTGAACTATAATTAAAATATCTCAATTAGCAAATAAAATACTTGAATTCAAACACGAAATGCCAATAAATTACTTGAAATATAACTAAAATATCTAAAATGACAAAAAATAGCTAAATTCAAAATCCAAAATGTTAACAAACCGAAAAACTAATAAAATACTTGAAATACCAATAAATGATAATACTATATGTTCCGATATTTAGTTTTACTATTGGTTCCGGGTAATATCCGAAATCAACATGATATCTACGATTTCTACATCTCACTTCACAATGGGTATTTTGATCGGAATTGGAACCGAACCAAAAAATTTTCGAATCGATTTTAATTCCATTATTCTATTCTGGTTTTTATGTCCAGGACAAGTATCAAATGTTTAATTGTTTATGGACAATTGTGGAAGAAGGAACCAATAAAACCTTAATAAACGTTACATTCTTAAAAAGAAATGATTTAAAATTAAATGATATTAAAAAGAAAAAGTGGAAAATGGTTGGCCTCAAATTCGAAGCGAAGCATGTCCACATATTTACACCAAATTCCTGCCCGCCATGTGGATGTTATCGTCATTTCTCTCTCTCTGCCCGCTTCGCACACTATCTCTCTACACGATCGCTATCTAGGGAAAAAACGATGACCTCGTCGGTGTCTATCAATCCAGTGGTCACTGAAGAAAGACCGACGGAAATGTCTACAGATCTCACAGAGACGACGACGACGACGACTTCTTTATTAACGGAAGCTGCGGAAGCTCCGGAGAAGAAGGTGAGGAAAGCTTACACGATCACCAAGTCCAGAGAGAGTTGGACAGAAGGAGAGCATGATAAGTTTCTGGAAGCTCTTCAGTTGTAAATTTACTGCCTCTCTTTGTTCCGTTGTTTATCTTCTTCGACTAGGGATTTGGTTTACTGATTTCGAGCTCCAATTGTAGCTGAATTTGCTTAATTTTTGCTGCTTAATACATTTATCAGACAAGGATTTTGTATGTTTGGTTTTAGTTCTGAGTTCGGATAACAATTATGTTAGGGTAGTAATATAGTGAGATCAAGTTTAATCAGATCAAAGTTTGGTTATGCAGTAGATCATCTTAAGTTTTGCCTTCAGATGAAGATGCCAAGTGGGATTTTGCAGAAGCTATATGTCATCTTTGATTGTATAACAGATAGACCTGAGTTTCAATTAGTCTCTGATGAATGTTTTATCTTTCATAAAACCAAATTATAAGGCATGTTAGGTTGTCAACATGTTTCAGTAAAGGACCTGGCAGTTTGCTCAATAAATGCAAAAGCCTTCAGACACCTTGCTGCTGATACTACTTACTGGTTTTTCAGGTTTGATCGTGACTGGAAAAAAATTGAAGATTTTATTGGTTCAAAGACAGTAATTCAGGTTTGAGATCAGCTGCTTTGGATTTTGGTTTTGATATAATACACTGGCAAGTTTTTCCCAACTCAATCTTACTGTGCCTACTTTGATTTTCTACAGATCAGGAGCCATGCCCAAAAATACTTTTTGAAGGTACAGAAAAACGGGACTTTAGCGCATGTGCCACCACCTAGGCCTAAGCGCAAAGCTGCTCATCCATATCCTCAAAAGGCAGCAAAGAATGGTTTGTTCTACTACTTGATGGACAGATGAAGTTAAATGTATTCAATCTAAGCTCAAACTCAATTTTTGCAGCTCAAATGTCGCTTCACGTTTCCATGTCCTTACCTACTCAAATAAATGACGTGCTCGGATATTCTTCATGGGATGATGATACCTCAGCATTGCTTAACATAGCCGTAAGCGAGGTTATTCTACCAAAAGATGAACTTGGTTCTCTTTGCGGAGAAGAAGGCATGCATTATCTCATCTGTACTCAATTTTTGTGTTTTGCTTAGCAGTTGAGTTTCCCCATTTGATGAAAGTTCATATGCTAAATGCAGCTTAAAAATGTTATTGTTTCAGTTGTTATTGAATCTAATGGCTCAACAAGTGGGGGTAGTCCTTCAGCCTCTGGTATAGGAAGCTCAAGCAGAACACTATCAGATTCCCAGTGTTTAAGAACGACGAATCAAGCTCCCTCAATGCACGGTAACTATCTGAACAATTGTGAGTTTTCATTGTATGGTGGACACTGTTTTTAATGGTCTTTTTGCAGGTCTTCCTGATTTTGCTGAAGTTTATAACTTCATTGGGAGTATCTTCGATCCTGACAGCAAAGGTCGAATGCAAAAGCTCAAGGAAATGGATCCTATAAATTTTGAAACTGTGAGTTACAACCTGCTTGCTTGCCTTTAGGTTAAACGATGTGTGAACTTAGCTTCCTCTTTGATCTGCAACTATAATCTGTCGTTGTGGTGTTTGCCTCCCATAAGTCTAATTTGTACAAGAACTGATCTTTATAATAAGCCTCTCAAAATAACTGAATCTAATAAAGACTGACATCTATAGATTTTGTTTCAAAGTTTGATTGGTACCATGATTCTATGGAGATGTTGGCCAAATAACGGGGTTTTACAACCTTGGCTCAAATCTTCTATTAAGTTTCCTGGTACCTATCCGTATATCTGTCACTGAATGTTCTATCTATACTACCCTTCACTAATCGTTGTATGCCTTGCAGGTTCTGCTATTGATGCGAAACCTCACAGTGAACTTGTCAAATCCTGACTTCGAACCTGCTGTAAGTGTTAAACTGATCATAACTTCCATGATTAAAATGAGGATTGTTGTGGTTTGTGAGATACATCAACTGCTGACTTCTGGATTGATTTTGTTGCAACAAATGCAATCTAACCTTGAAATAGTCTGAGTACTTTGATGCTGCAGAGGAAGGTCCTGAACAACTAAGCTCTTAGCTGTAGTACGGGATCCCTGGTCAAGAAACCAAACAAGTGATATATCTTCTTGGGGACGTCTTACTCACAACAACTGTCTATCAGCTATCAAGTAAGTGTGGAACTTCAATCCTGATCACAGTTCTATTAAGGTTTGGGTTTAGGAGTTACCAATTGGCTATCTGATCTCTCTGCATTTGGTGGATTGTGTCAGATGCTGCTTACAGTTGTTGTCTGAGGAGAACATAACTGAACAAGAGGAGAATATGACAGTTTCGGTCAGAACCGGTTCGATGAATGGTAGATATATATATATTTGTCAATGTGTGTGTAGTAGAAGACTGGTTACCAAATGTATTCTTCTTTTTGATATATTTGATTTGTTCATACGCTATTGTAATTTGTAATTTACCGAAGGCAATGTATCATCAGCTAGCAAATACTCAGTTGTATTGTATTTGTATCGAGCATTTATCTTAGATAATCGAAAACCCGGTTAACAATAACCGGAAGTTTGGATTGAAACCGGGATGGTTTTTCTCTCACTGATCCACCGTCAATCTATAAACTTGAAGGAATAAGAATGCATACTTAATATTGGATCCCTTCGATTGCCGGCGGCGGCGAGGATGCTACAGCATCAAATCGGCCAATCTCCGGCGAGATTAGGCTTAACAGGACCTGGCTCTCCTTCTGTACAAAATCTAACGCCTTCTCGCCATGGCCATCCAACCTCTTCTTCATCCTCCCAATCTCAGCACCAACAGATCCAACAACCTCCTAATCTACCACCTTCCTCCGTCGCAGCATCATCCTCAGCCTCGGCGTCTATTGCGTCGTCTGCTTTGCTATCATTCTTTCCGCCGTTGCCCCGAGCGCAGGCTCTTCTCCAACAGATGGCGGTTTTAACTTCTAAGCTCTTCGAGGTCTCTCCCAATCGCGCGCTCTGGCTCTCGGCTTTCCGTGGCTCTCTCCCTTCGTTCCTCTCCTCGCACTCGTTACCGCCTCCTCCGCCGCTTGAAAACCCTAATCCATCATCCACAAAGGAGATCCTCTCTCAGTTCGATTCCCTCCAGACGCAGCTCTTCGAAGCCGTTACGGAGCTTCAAGAGATACTCGATCTCCAGGACGCGAAGCAGAAGGTCGCGCGTGAGGTCAAATCCAAAGATTCATCTCTCCTCGCCTTCGCCAACAAGCTCAAGGAAGCAGAACTTGTTCTCGATATGCTCGTCGACGACTACTCCGATTATCGCAAGCCAAAACGAAGCAAAAATGATGAAGATAACGACGATGAGTCTTCTTCATCATCCTCTGTCACCACCACAGTTTCTTCTCAGCTCAAGCTAAAAGACATCTTAGCTTACGCTCACAAGATTAGCTACACAACATTTGCGCCGCCGGAATTTGGTGCAGGGCAAGCACCTCTCCGTGGTGCATTGCCACCAGCTCCACAAGACGAACAAATGAGAGCTTCTCAGCTCTACACCTTCGCTGATCTCGATATTGGTCTACCTAAAACTGTGGACAACATTGAGAAGAAGGTTGAAGCACTCATTGAGCCACCACCTCCTCCAGAATTGAAACTTTCTGCGATTCAAAACCTGCTTCCACCGAATATCGCAGTTCCTTCTGGATGGAAACCAGGAATGCCAGTGGAATTGCCGAAAGATTTTCCATTGCCACCTCCTGGATGGAAACCAGGAGACCCTGTTGTCATACCGCCTGAATCAAGTCTTGCAGCTAGAGCACAGGAGCAGCAACAAATGCGGCCTCCTCCAGGACTTCACAGACCGCCTGACGTCATACAGGTCCGAGCTGTTCAGCTTGATATTTTGGAGAGTGATAATAGCAGTGATTACAGCAGCGATGATGCAAGCTCAGATGACGAGGATTGATCAACATTATGATTGATGGTTCTTGATATAAGGTAATGTGATTCACCTATGTTACTGCTAATTCTTGATCAATGTTTTGATGGTTCTTGATCTAAGTTATTGCATATCTTTTTCTACATTCAGTCTCTAGCTTTAGCGTTTCTAGTAAGTTAACTATCCACAAAACATTTGATGTCTTTATATTACAAAGTTGGATTGTTATAGATCTTGTTTCAACAATATCACAGGTGATAATTTCAAACTCTATAGTGAAATTCAGAATGTTCAACTGGTCAAGTTTATGCAACTTGACATTCTAACATTTTCATACATACGCCATCAGAGTACATTTGACCCGAAAAATAGCCCGATGAAAGTTAGAGGACAGGCCACGAAAATGAAACAAGTTAATTTCGGCCTATGGGCTTTCAAGCCCGTATATACGTCCACCATTTACTATATAACACGCAAGAAGCCCTAACTTAAATGTGGTTCATACACTAACGCACAGCACAGTCTCAATCCCCGGCACTCGTACCACCAAAAAATGGCAGCTGCCGCCGCACGCCCTCTAGTCACCGTACAAGGACTCGACGGTGACATGACAACCAACCAATCCACCACCGTTTGTTTACCTGACGTCATGACCGCACCTGTGAGGCCAGACATCGTCAATTTTGTCCACGCCCAAATCTCCAACAATAGCCGTCAGCCTTACGCTGTCTCCAAACTCGCTGGTCACCAAACCTCTGCCGAGTCATGGGGAACCGGACGAGCCGTGTCGCGTATACCTCGTGTTCCCGGTGGTGGAACTCATCGCGCCGGTCAAGCAGCGTTCGGAAACATGTGTCGTGGTGGTCGGATGTTTGCTCCGACTAAGATCTATAGACGCTGGCACCGTCCTGTCAATGTCAACATGAAGAGACACGCGATTGTTTCCGCCATTGCCGCAACTTCCGTTCCGTCTCTTGTAACGGCTCGTGGTCACAAGATCGAGAATGTTCCTGAGATGCCACTTGTTGTTAATGATTCAGCTGAAGCTGTGGAGAAGACTTCCGCTGCGATCAACGTTTTGAAGCAGATCGGTGCTTATGACGATGCGGAGAAGGCCAAGGACAGCATCGGGGTCCGTCCTGGTAAAGGTAAAGCTAGGAATCGCCGTTACATTTGTCGGAAAGGTCCTCTTGTTGTGTACGGAACCGAGGGAGCTAAGATAGTGAAAGCTTTTAGGAACATTACTGGTGTTGAGCTTTGTCATGTAGAGAGACTTAACTTGTTGAAGCTAGCTCCTGGTGGTCATCTTGGTCGGTTTGTGATCTGGACTAAGTCTGCTTTTGAGAAGCTTGAGTCTTTATATGGCTCGTTTGAGAAGCCATCTGAGAATAAGAAGGGTTATGTCTTGCCTCGTGCGAAAATGGTGAATGCTGATCTTGCTAGGATTATTAACTCTGATGAGGTTCAGAGCGTGGTGAAGCCGGTTAAGAAGGGTGTGAAGAGAAGTGTACTTAAGAAGAACCCGTTGAAGAATCTTAATGTGATGCTTAAGTTGAATCCTTATGCTAAAACTGCGAAGAGAATGGCACTGTTGGCTGAAGCAGAAAGGGTTAAGTCTAAGAAGGAGAAGCTCGAGAAGAAGAGGAAGATCGTCACTAAGGTAAGCTCAATGCTCTCCTTTGTTTATACCTTTCATTGTTGGATAGTTTGGATAGTTGTTATGAAGTTTATGATTCCCTGTCTAACTCGATATGTCTTATTGCATCTAGTGGTATATTGTATTCAAATTACAAGTCTTTTGATGTGGGTTAAAGTTTGTTTAGTTTCAAAGTTAGTTTTTGAAGTTTGGTATACGAATTCTCCATCATTTCCGATGGATGATTTCATTTCTTGTTAAACAAGCTACACTGTGTTTATCAAGTCTTATATCTTGTTGAATTATTGGTGTGCAGATAAGTTGTGTTTGTTGATTGATTAAGATTAGTTTTGCAGAGAAACCATGTTATATCATGAACATTTCATATGGTCATTTATATTGAAAATTTCATAGGAAGTTTTGATGTGTTGTGGTTTAGAATCACAAAGCTTTATCATTTCTTCTAACACTTTTGTTGTTTTGTGTACTCTAGGAGGAGGCACAAGCGATTAAAGCAGCAGGCAAGGCTTGGTACCAGACTATGATCTCCGACTCTGATTACACAGAGTTCGATAACTTCACCAAGTGGCTCGGAGCCAGTCAGTAATAAGATGATGAATTCATCTCAAATTCATGTCTCTCATGTTTAGGAAAAGGTTTTCGTATTTTTATGATATTCATTTGGATTTAATCTCGGGAGTTCTTTGTTCTTAGAATTAACAGAGTAACATGTTTTCTACTCTTGATATTTTTGAGCTATATAAATCAAAATGAGAAAAATCTAATTCCCATTTTCTTGAAGAAAATTATAATAAATAAAAATATCACATGGAAGTAAAGATTAAAGTGATAGATAGTTCACATGTCTGTTTAAGATTATATTCCACTAATTGATGTCAAAAAAAAAAAAAAAAAGATTATATTCCACTAAGTACACTTCATGCGATCCATATATATATTAAGACTTGTTGCTATCTCATTATGAGATTGGATGGTTGGTTATCTATCTTATTATATATCAGTATTCGTTAGAAGTTGCAATGTCAATTCCGTTTAGTACTACTTATAAATCACACCATCTTCAGATCCACAAAAAATAAAACAAAATTATTAAATTTTCAAAACCATACAATAAAATTAAATACCAATGCCACTAATATTAATGAGTCATTTTGGCAATGCAACAATAACTTTGACAAGTGACTTGGTATCTCCGAAGGTAGATGGGACGACAAACACAATCCCTTCTGAGACAGAACCAACCCAACATGAATTGCCTTCAGATTTATCCTCGAACGGTAAACTCACATCAAGTACTCCAACATCTGTCTCCTCAGAATCGCAACCACGGTCGCAATCGCTAATCGCTTCATCTCTAGTATGAATCTCTACCTTCATGCCATCACGTTCAGTAGTACCATTTTCGACACCGCTTTGATCCTTGACAAACAAGTATACATCCGCACTTGCTGTTCCGCGGTTTGCAATGGCTTTTTTCATGCAGGCTGGTGACATTTTCGAGCATGTTTTGGCTCGGAAAATTAGGGGCTCACCGCGGTCGAGAACCGAGGCTGGCTTAGGGAGTTCATTGAGGAACTTGTCTCTTTTGACCGATGGGAGGCAGAAGATTGGTTCGAGTGTGGGCTGAGAATGAGCTAAAGAGCTTTGGATTTGAGCCCATTTGGTCAAGAAATCTGTCTCAAGGAGGAGATCAGCTATCAGGATGCTGCAGCTTATCCCAATTGAGTATCCACCACTCTCAAAATTAGTCACCTGATAATAATTACAAAAGAAAATTTTCACTACAATATAGATTTTGTTGACAAAAAATATTAACATTGATTTCAATTAATTTTTTTTTTTTTGGTCAAAGATTTCAATTAATTTCAGTTAGTATAAATATAAGTTAAAGATATTTATTTCTTTCTATACCTAAATTTGAATTTAATATAATTTCAGCTTATCTTTACGATAATTTTAGTTAATGTAATTTTAGTTTATCTTTACGATATATCTTTTCTAAATAACATATAATTCATTTTTTAAAAAAAATATTTAAATTATTAACTTATATTTCATAATACAGGTTAAAAAATTATAAACAAAATTAAATTTCATAATTAAAAAATCTAAATTACTAATAACAAAATAAATAAATAAAATAAATTTGTAAAAAAAAAACCGCACTTACATCAAAATTTAGTATAAGATAAAAATATTGATCTCTTTGTATACCTAAAAAATGTTAAAGATTAGGTACCTGAACATAGAATAATGGAGAGAACTGAGGATCATCTTCATCAATGTCTCTCCAGAAGACAGTCTCTGCTTCAGCTCTGCTTTTGTCTCTCTTCATCATTTCAAAAAACTCCGGTAAACTCGCCGGGAACCTAGCCTCAACCAGCCTAACGCCACTGTCGTTAGCCACAACCTCCAGACCATCTTCCTCTCCCTTTGTCCTCCTCCGCCGCAGTCTACCAGCAAGCATCGGCTGCTCCGTCAAGGCTCTCCCTAACGACTCTTTCATCCACCCGGCGACTAACCACCCTCTCTCACCGCTATCACCTGCGTACTTGTAATAAGTAACTTTGTTTAGTGTTCGCCGGAATATTCCTGCTCCGACGGGATCTACGACGGATATGGAGCGGATTATATGGGGTTGCGTGACTTCCACCGGCATGACGCTCTGTATTACGGCGATCTTAGATTTGGAGACGATGGTTTCCATGTTTTTCTCTAATTTGTGAAATTGTCTTTAGATCGTCTTCTGCTATTTATAGGACCATAAAGTGTTTTTTTTTTAAATACAGTTCCTGGATTTATTTATAATTTTCCATGATTCTTAAATCATCATATAGATATTCCGTATTAAAAAAAAAAAAAAAATTCATATCGGTTGATTCAATCAGGTATGATTGGAACGCACTAAAATGGATTTTTTTTTTCCGGAGGACCACCATATTATTTATTCCAAATTTATACTAATGTTTTTGGCTAATGTTTGGGATAGTTAGATCGTTTGTTATTAATTATGTGAACATATACTAGTTTTTGTTTAAAATGATTTATATGTATCAAATGATATTTGAATCGGAAACACAAAATAATCAATCATCGCTTGCTAACTACTAACAAACTATCGCATGTTTTGTAGTAACATAAGTTAGTTGAAATTAAAATGCAAAACATGCATTAACTGAAACTGTTTTGTCAAGTTTCCATGACTTTTAATCTAAAACCAATTGGTGATAAGTTCAAGTTCCTTATATATTAGTCAAGATCTTTTCCAATTTTTAATGTGGGACAATTATACACTCTCTAGAGATTAAGGCATTATAGTCCATTAATCTATACAATATCTCAATACCTTCCCTCGAGATAATGGCCCTTCTAGCCATTAATTTCGACAAACCATCAATCCTATGGTCTGAAGGCACATACCACTTTTTG
Source organism: Orychophragmus violaceus (assembly GCA_030180135.1). Classification (NCBI taxonomy): domain Eukaryota; kingdom Viridiplantae; phylum Streptophyta; class Magnoliopsida; order Brassicales; family Brassicaceae; genus Orychophragmus; species Orychophragmus violaceus. The sequence continues at coordinate 627,204 of CM058237.1, forward strand.
GACCGGATTACGAGAGTTTGTGGATCTGGCTGTGATACCATGTCAAGTTTCATGGGCTTTTAACCTAAAATCAATTGGTGATAAGTGGATTTGCCCAAATCTTTATATATTAGTCAAGGTCCTTCTCAACTTCCAATGTGAGACAATTACACACTCTCTAGAGATTAAGGCATTATAGCCCATTAATCTCTACAATATTTCAATATGTTTATATGTTTATATATTTTTATATTTTTATTATTATACATGATGAAATGCATTTTTGAGATATAAAAACCGGTAGAAGATAAAACTTTCTCCGAAAACTAAATTTAAAAAAAACTAAGTCAATAGATTAACAAAATATCTTCGAAAATATAAAATGATAAAATCCAACTTGCTTAGAAAGTAAACATGGAGTTCCAATGTCATTGAGCTAAGTCAATATTTACAGTTGGGGTGCAGAAAAGTAGTAGACGTAGTAAATATTAAATTTATCAAACCGTAAATATGGTTGTCAACTTTCATTTAATGCATTCGACCTCTGTCACTACAGTCTTCTAGCATGTGTGGAATTTATGATTCAATACAACGTTGAAAAACTAGTACATAAATAAGTAACACTATTAATACGTTATATAGTTGATGTTTCTTCACCCGAAAATTTTTCATTTCATTATCAAGATAAGATATGATCGAATACAAAATATAGTATGTAGTTATCAACCACAAGATCAAACTTGTTACATATGACAGATGATCCACAAAAATGGTCGGATTTTAAGACGGAGATGAAAATTTTCAATTTATTTAAAATTCATTTTTCTTCTTTTGTCATATTTTTAATTTCTACAAAATTTAATGTTTGTGTTGACTGTCTTGCAAATGGGACAAGAACACAAGATATTATTTTTTCTCAAATAAGTCATGATGATCGGATCGATTTATTCTTTTGAATTAAATCACAAACTGAACAATAGTGATTTAATATATGGTGTTTTTGTTGACAAAAAAAAAACTATCAACCAAATGCATATTAGTTTTTAAAATTTCCGATCATGTTCATTTATAAAGCATGCCTCGGATTTCATGTTGGATCCGTACAAAACATAATGATAAGATTGAAAGTGTCTAATTTGTTCTTAACAACGTCCTTTTATAGTTACTAGGAGAGAACCCGCGCAAATGCGCGGATTTTGTTTAAATTTTTAGATATATCATATATTATAATATTTATTTTGAGTATTAATATTTTTATATGTTTTTAATTTATAATTTTGTATTTTTTTATTTTTAATTATTTTAATGTTTTTAGCAGAGAATATGAACTAACATATGATTATTAATTATTTGTTTTATAAATAAATGTTTTTAGTTTTCAATTTTTAATGAGCTTTTTATAAATTTTTATTTCCTTCAACCTTTTTATCATCCTTTTATTTTCTATAAACTATGTAATATATATATATATATATATATATATATACTTGTTATTTATACATTTCCATTCATCAAATATTTTTAGTTTTTATTTATAATAATTTAATATTTTTAGTTATCATTTTAAATTTTGTTAATTGTATATTTTATCAATGATTGATTTGATTTTCTTTTCTATGTTCTTATATTTTATAAAATTTCATTTTTATTATCATTTTATCTCATTTTGGAACATTTTATTTCTATTCTTAATAATAATGATTTATATATTCTAAAATTTTAATTTATTATTTTAGATTTCTTTAATTTTAATATATTTTCATTGATTGTATTTGATTTCTTATGTTCTTGTATTTTGTATAATTTTATTGTCATTGTATCTGATTTTTATAATACTTTCTTTATATCCGTAATAATTAATATTTTATTATTTATAATTTTTTTCATGGTTTCTTAATTCTAATTTTCAATTATTGTAAATTTTTAATAATGTTATATTTATTGTTAATTTTATAATTTGATATTTTAGTTTTATTGAGATTTATTTATTCTTGTTTATTTATTGCATAAAAATATAGAATATGTATTATAATATATGATATTTATATATTTATGAGATTCTAAATTTAAATTAAAATTTAAGATTAATTACGTTTAAATTAAATAATATTACATTAAATAGTATATTTATTTTAGTTTAATGATGATGTGGAAAATGTTGTTTAAAATTGACCAATCAAAGGGGGGCTGATGTGTCAGCTTGAGAGAGCCCCCCTTCTCCTATTATATACTCCCTCCGTTTCTCAATATAGGAGGTTTTAGAGATTTATGTTTGTTTCAAAATATAAGAGGTTTTCATTTTTCAATGTAAACTTTAAGAGTATTTATTGTCTTATAGCCAATAATATTATACGGTTTCTTTTATGATTGGTTGAATTTATTTTAAATTAACTATTAAAACATCTTTTGTAAAACCCAATAAATTTTTTAAGATGCGTGCTTTTACTCAAAACTTCCTATATTGAGAAACAGAGGGAGTATATGATTTTGGGTATAATCCTTATATAGTTCTTAGATATAATTAATGTCTACTAATACTTTAATTAACAACGTACCAGTCATGCAGTTTCTATCATATCATAATGATTATAGATTGTAGACATTTTCATAAGAAAACTATGTTCAGCTTCCAGCCACCACCTACTATCTGTATTATTTCGAGACTGCCCCTCCCCTCAAACGTTAAATAAGTTAAGAACCAATTAGGCATGCAGCAGTCTCTATCAACGTATCATAATGCTTAATTTAGATTGTAGAAACTTTCATATGAAAAAGAGTTTTCAGCCTCCAACTACTTTTTGTATTAATTATTGTAAGACTTTTGATAGGTTTAGAAAGGTATTCACAAAAAGAAACAAAAAGAAAACAAGTAATGAATCAACAGTAGAGGTTGACTCTGGAAACCTTCAAACCAGCTAGAGGGTTTACATTGCAGTTCACTATACATAAAACATTGTTTTCAGATTTCTTTTCATGCTTTCAGAAGTATAAATAAAAACTGAAAAGCAAGGAACAACAAAACTTTTAATAAAAAGGAAATTTTTCCAAAAACTACCCTCCATTTCGCAGTATTCGAAGCGGAGAGTTGGAGATTAGTTCGGGAGGAAGAAGATGAGGAAGAGGAAGAGGAGAAAGTTGTAGAAGAAGAGGTTGAGACTCCCTAGAACATGTTGGATCATAACACCCCCTTATAAACATCCATACCCTGATATGCTAGGTCAATGCATCATGGATTGACTTTGGTACTATCAATGGTTTTGGATGGTGCTATAAGGATTTCATGGGACATGAGATCAGTGGATTATAAGGCCACTGAAGAAGCTTATCGGCGCTATATGCAGAACTAGAAGGCCTCCTTTGGGCAGTCTCTTTTCTTTGTGAGAGAGAATGCTCGAGAGTGCACTTTGAGACAGATTGCTCTTCTTTAGTGAAGATTTTTAATAAAAAGAAATTTTTCCAAAAACTACCCTCCATTTCGCAGTATTCGAAGCGGAGAATTGGATATTAGTTCGGGAGGAAGAAGATGAGGAAGAGGAAGAGGAGAAAGTTGTAGAAGAAGAGGTTGAGACTCCCTAGAACATGTTGGATCATAACACCCCCTTATAAACATCCATACCCTGATATGCTAGGTCAATGCATCATGGATTGACCTTGGTACTATCAATGGTTTTGGATGGTGCTATAAGGATTTCATGGGACATGAGATCAGTGGATTATAAGGCCACTGAAGAAGCTTATCGGCGCTATATGCAGAACTAGAAGGCCTCCTTTGGGCAGTCTCTTTTCTTTGTGAGAGAGAATGCTCGAGAGTGCACTTTGAGACAGATTGCTCTTCTTTAGTGAAGATTTTTAATAAAAAAGAAAAATTTCCAAAAACTACCCTCCATTTCGCAGTATTCGAAGCGGAGAGTTGGAGATTAGTTCGGGAGGAAGAAGATGAGGAAGAGGAAGAGGAGAAAGTTGTAGAAGAAGAGGTTGAGACTCCCTAGAACATGTTGGATCATAACACCCCCTTATAAACATCCATACCCTGATATGCTAGGTCAATGCATCATGGATTGACCTTGGTACTATCAATGGTTTTGGATGGTGCTATAAGGATTTCATGGGACAGGAGATCAGTGGATTATAAGGCCACTGAAGAAGCTTATCGGCGCTACATGCAGAACTAGAAGGCCTCCTTTGGGCAGTCTCTTTTCTTTGTGAGAGAGAATGCTCGAGAGTGCACTTTGAGACAGATTGCTCTTCCTTAGTGAAGATTATTGATAAACCCAGAGATTGGCCAATCTTCTCGTCTGAATTAGAAAGTTTATTTTTCCTTAAAACAAAATTTTGAAGATTTTAAGCTTAGCCATATTCCACGGCCACGGAACCCTCTGAACGGACTACTTAGCGAAAGAAGCCGTCTTCGAGAAATTTTATTTACCCATATAAATCAGACTATTTCGATTGAAGGAAATTCCACGGAACTCACTTTCAGCGGATTAAACGTGATTTAGGTCAAGATGGATCGTCGTCAAAAAAAAAAAAAAAAATATATATATATATATATATATATATATATATATAATAAGAACTTGAGATTAGAAGAATCTGAGTTTGTTATCAGTTGTTATGAAGCCGATATCGTGAATGTACACAGGTTGCTATTCTTCTAGAGATTTATTGAGGTTGAGGGGATTCATCTTACCATGCCCCCACTAAAATTCAAACCTCATGAATTAGACCTATGAATTAAGTAGAACCGGATTTGAACACATGATTTGATAACGCAGAAGCCATAGTTAAATATGTATAATAAAGCTTCAGGACTTGACATAAGAATGTAGAAGTGATAAGACAAACAAGTAGCTAAACTCAAAAACTCATTAAAAAGGTTTTAAACAAACCCAAGTTCTGGCTTGAAGTAGAGAATAGAAGAGAGTATTTTTAACTGAATTATAACATCAAAATCAAAAGCTTGACGCATTGTTTAAGATCTTGGCTTCTCCTTCTTCTCCTTGAAGAGGGCCAAGAGTGAAACACCAGAAACCTTGACTACCTTGAACCTGACTCCGGGAATATCTCCCACAGCATGACCCTTACGACCAAATCCAGCAATCAAGACCTCGTCCTGCAACAACAGTTACAACAAAAGATTCAACATTTTGACAGAAACTTATCAATATTTAAAAAATAGTTAAGAAGGCTTTATGATTAGACTTACATTTTCTTCAATGTAGTTCAAGCAACCATCGTTGGGGACAAAAGCAGCAATCTTCTTTCCATTCTTGATAAGCTGCACTCTAGCACACTTACGAATAGCAGAGTTAGGCTGCTTAGCCTCAATACCGCTGCATAATCACACAAAGACTCATAAGCTCCAAAATCTACCCAAAGCAGATAAATAAACTAAAATTCCATGTTTTCTATGGCCTTACATTTTCTCAAGAACGATTCCCTTGGCGTGAGAAGATCCAGCAAAAGGCTTCTTCCATTCATTACCCTGATGAGACTTCTTGTACTGCTTGTCAGCCCACCTCTGATTAATCCGAAGCTTTTTGAGCTTGCGCCCAGCTCCCATACCCCTTGTCTTACTATAAATCATCACAACCAAAACAAACATTTCAGGAAATAAAACAACTTCACTTGATAAACCGATGCAGAAGGTCCAATACCCAATCAGCGCTTCAACTCAGTATTTACAAGAACTACAACCTCAATTTCAAATTCATCACGAGTGATAGATTTCATAAACCCAGCACACAAAACTCAACAAGTCATTCAGCTTCCCGAGATCATAAGATAAAAACACAATATTAATTCATACCTATATGACAGAGAAAACCAGTTATCCAGTCATTTACAAAATGGATTCTACTATACTTATAATCACTAGATTAGCTCAAATCTCTTGAATTCGGAACACTAGAAAACAATCACCTAGCTCAATCAAGTATAATCTATTGTGGATCTCTACAGGAGAAAGAAAAACGAGTAACATCATCCAGAAACAAACACGGATTGCCTCAGAATCCCTACAGAACTCAGTGATAATAAGAAACCACAATGAACACAAAAAAGTTGAATCCTGAAACCATTTCCAACAGATAATACAAGCACAGTAGATTAAATGGTATGGTTAATACACCGAAAAAACAAGGAAATGGAAGACGAAGGATCTAAGATAGGTGAAACGTACCCCATGTTTGTCGATGGAGGAGAGAATCAACAGCAAAGAGGTGCTTGCGGGAAGAGGAGATACGGCTGCGAAAATCCTAAACCTAGTGAAGCCAGTGACTCTTAATATACGTGAAGGATGCACGATACCTCAGCCCATTAATAATTACTTGGCCCATCACATCTTGGGCTTTAAGATGCTGGTTGTCCAAAACGTTGGAAATAAAGTACGGTTTATATGACGAATACGTATAAATACTCCTGGTAATACACAAGTTACGTGCCACTATAGATCAAATTTTACATTCTAAAATTGTGATGAATGAGAGAATTTGTCAGTGGTTTTGTTGTTCTGATACAACTGCTACAGTCACGCATTGTAAAGTTACACAGAACTCTGTTAGTGTCTTAAAAACTTAAAAGATTATTAGTGTTTGTATTTATATATCAAATTCTTAATCACCTGATTCTTTGGAAACATAATAATGATATACAAACAAGAAATGGTAGAGAGGCACATTTCAAAACAAAATCAAATGAGAGTTTTTCATTGGGTTTGTATCGAACTTATGACAATCAAAAAGCAGAGCCAGAGTTATTGGATTTGCCAAGCATAATATCTTTGGCTTCATTGATCTTAGAAGCAAGATAGTGACTACCTCCAGCGTCCGGGTGGTTTGCAACCATCACTCTCCTGTGAGCTTCTTTCACCTTCTCTGCCACAACCCTCTCCCTGTTATATAAAACACCACACACAAACTCTCAGTCATGCCACCCAAGAGACAATTACAAAATCTATTATGATGTCCTCAAAAACATAAACTACAAGGGTGCTTCATCACAAGGGCATTGAATCAACTACTTTGACATAGACTAACTTGCAGGGTCGATTGCAATTGTAAGATTTATTAAACTACACAGCACAAACTCAAAGAGCAGAAAGGTTATCCACCTAACTCTAGCTGGTAATAGCCTTGATGAAATCTCAAGACCATATCAGTTTAAGGAGCAAAACAAAAACAAAAGATGAAGCAGGATTAAGGAAGCGTTGACAGACCTAACTCCAAGAATAAGAGCAGCTTCTCGGCGTGTCATTGCAGCTTGGAAACCACCTTCATAAAACCTGCGCATTCTAGGGACGATTGGCCTCGCCTTGAAGGCTTGCCAAGCCAGTATACCATATCTACCAGCTATAGCAGCTGCAGCTACAGCAGCTCCTGCAACCATTGGCGTAGCCTGTGTAACCACAAAGACAAGCAACATCAGATACAAAATCAATAAAAAGAAACCAACTTAACAATTGCTTTCACAGAACCACATATAGATTAATCTCTATATCCATTTGTTGTGATCCTAACAAATAACGACGATTATTTCACACAACCAAAACAATCTAAATCGAGATTAAACGAGAACAAGGAATAGACCCAAAAACTTACCATCGTTCACGTAGATTTGAGCGAAGAAATTACGAAGATAAAATCGGATTAAACAAGTGATAGTTTCTTCAATTATCGATTCTCTCGGTCGAATTGGGGATGCGGATGGGTTTAGGGTTCTTCGAGGGCCGTTCTTCAAGACGATAGAGGAAAACAAAATAAAAAGACAGGACTGCGCGTCCTTGTCTTAACTTGGTCGGTTATTCTTTTTTGCGTGGGTAATTGGTCGGTTATGTGAGTATTTCCAATTTTTTTTTATTGGGTCGGTTAGGTGAGTCAAAGTCAATACCTTCTCCTTTCTTCAGAGGGTCATAAAATAAAGTCATTTTCTGTCATCCTTCAAATAAAGTGCTAAACCGTGTTTATCATCGTATAAGAGTTGGAATTTTGGGTTGATTATTCACGACTAACACAAAGTATATTAGGATACGCGTACAAAATTACAACCTCAGGTTTCCAATATAAATAGATCTCTTAAATATTCAACAAACCAAACAAAAATACATGAATGTAAAAGGTAAACCTTATCGTCGAATAATGAAATTTATTATAGTTAAAAAAATAAATGACAGGCGCTTACACTGCACAAATGAATTACGAGGGAAGAGTTGACCCAAAAAAAAAAAATTACGAGGGAAGACACACCAAACATACAACCATTTCGGACAGATCCATAAAGTGGAAAAATAAATATACTAATGATAAATACCTCAGCTTCCTCCTCCATTGGTCACGGCGACGCCGCCATTCTCCACCTTAGGCGGAGCTGAGAACCGCCGTGGTTTAGGCACTGCAGGTGAAGTGGGATAAGAGAGGCGTTTCTTAGCCGATGCCTTGTCTGCAAAGCCATCGTTCTCCTGTGTGGTACCACTTAATGGACTCTGTGGCTTGAGCCTAGCTCTAGCTGATTTAGTTGGAACCATATAGCTCGGTAGAGCCGGTGAGCCAGAGACGAGGCTCTCGTCATCTTTGACTGATGAACCAGCGATGCTGTGTCTACGGTTCCTCTCTGATAGGACCGAGATTGTACTTTTGGCATCGTCGTCGTCGGCTTTAGATTTTCTGGAGGATTGGTTTAGCCTTGAAGGAGTTGGAGGAGAGAAGAAACTGTTTTTGGTTCTTGGAGTGCCTCTTGCGGATGATGGTGTGTTTGGTTGAGTTGAGTTATTGCGGAGTACAGGTTTTGTGGCTTCGTTACGGTTGGTAGAGCTCTTGACTGAGGCGGTATTATCGTTGTTTTGTTCTTTCTCGGAACTGTCCAATGGTCGACCAGCCATCCATCTCTCTAACCAGCTCCAACCCCATGTCGGATTGCTCGGATCCATGAACATCGGGTTTGCAGATTTAGAATTGTTCTTCCAATTTTGCTGCAAACATGAACATATGATCATCACATCATTTAAACAAACCACAGATTCAACTCTACTCTGTGTTCACTTTTTAATTGTATCTTTCCACAGATTCAGCATCAGGTTACATTGGTTGGATTTTACCTGATGAGAGTATGCATAAGCCAATGCCCTTTCCCTTCTCATCGTTGCCTCGTACTTGCTCAGCAAGTTAGCTTCAACTTTTTCCTTCGATTGAATGCTATCATCCCAGTTGTCCCCGTTCTGAGAGCAGCAAAAGAAAGAAAAAACAGAATCTATTAGCATAAGTAAAGAAGACTCAAAGATTTCCAAATTTTCAGATATAAAAGAAGAGACAATTGAGTAAGTAGATAGCCTAAGGTACACATCAGTTTTTAACATATGAATAAAAATGCTCGTGAAACTGTATACCGACAATTAAGTAACAAGCAAAGCCATCCTACACAATACACCATTACCAACTAAATGCTAGGTCAAAATCATCTGTTCTTACCAGTGATTATCACCTCACAACTGGAATAAAGTAAGAAACTTGAAGAAAACTGATTCAAATGGATGTAAGAAAGAAAGAGACCTTCAAGCCAGCTAGCTCTTTGGCATGCTTCTGAAGGAGTTGTCTCTGGCGAGCCTGATTCTCTTCTGACATTCTGATTCTCCTAGCTCGGATTTGTGACTGTACACGAGACAGAGTCTGCATACATTTTAAAGTATTTGCCGCTTGCCGTTTAACAGCAGATCCTTCCATCAATAACTTAAGCCTGACCAACCCCCTCATTGCCCGCAGTGCTCTTCTTGCCTGTATTACACAAGATAAGGTTATACTCCAACAAAGTAACTCAATAACAGGAACAGAAAAACCGACAAGTTCATGAATCCAAAAGAGCATATTGTAAAGAACAAATGGGGTGTTAAGCAGTATCAAGCCGCTTGACCAGAACCAGAACATACCAAATAGCCTCTAAATATAGTCTGAATAAAGATTGCAGCCGCTTCTTCGTTTGACTTTCCAGCAAACCGAGTAGCTGTAGCACGACGACGAACCACCTCATGAGGAGCAGATGAAGATGGGGCTACAGGAATATCAGTCTCTGTAACATTCACAACATCTGCTGAAGGAGGGGAAGGATTCCTGTTCCGTTCAACAATCACTTCAGCTACTCTCACCTCAAGAGGAGGAGGAGGAGGAGGAGGAGGAGAAGATTGCCTGGCGTTATCCGCCAAGGTAGGAGGGTTAGAGATCACACCATTTGGGCTCTCCGGCAATTTGTGTTTCGACTTCTGAAAAACATCAAACATCAAAGATGTCAAGAGACACGAGAATATATGAATTCTATACAGATTCACAAACTTTTCATACCTTTGAATCTGGACTGAAGGCTTTCTTAACGCTAGAAAACCATTTAGCTTTTTTGCCCATCTCTTCACTTCTTCCTGTGTGATCCTTCACAGAGATAAATTAAAACAATAAATTAATTCAACGAAAACTGAATCTAGTAGTGATCTCTAATACACTCATCCTGGGCAATAAATTCAACATTCACCAAACGCCACGAAAGAATCACGATTATTCCCCAGATCTCCATATATATGAGCTAAATTCTTCAATTAAACGCAACATCTAATACCGAATCAGAAACAAACAGGAAGCTTACCTACGATAGACAGTGACACCAGATCTGATAGAACACGAGCTCCAAAAGTCTTCAAGATAAAAACAACCCTCGAGAGAGAGTCCAACCACTTCAGACGCGCTTCTATGTGAGCTTATCGGAGAAGAAGACGAAAAGGCTTAAGAATCGGTGAGTTTGGATCTTTGCTGAGGTGCGAAGATATCTTCTCTTCTTCACATTATTGCAGAGAGAGAGAGAAGACAGATGGATTCAAAGCTGTGTGTAGAGTATATGTGACGGTGTGTATATGTGTGTTTGTGCGTGAAGCCACTAATTGGGCCGCTTTTATGGGCCCCACTTACCTTTTTTTTACCAGCTGGGTCATTTCTTTTTTATTCATTTCTATTTACTTTTTGGTATAAACTTGTGGTAATTTGATTAGTTTATGGAAAAAGGTAATGATAAATTGATAAGTTTGATTCTTTAAGCTTTATTACGTTAATGAAAATTAACAAATAGTAATGACATTTAATGAATTAAAGCTTATTTACCTTAAACTGAAACAATATTTAATGAAATTTACCAAAGAGAAACAATGTATTAAATGAATTAAAGCTTCTCTATACTATAAGATATGGGATCGGCAACAGTGACCATCTAAGTTTTAAATTAATAAATTGCTTTATCTAGTAAGATCGGTCCTCTACTTCAGCTAAAAAGCTAATAAAGCAAAAGCGTTGAAAGTTTTTATTCGTCTTTTGTGGGGTAAACATTATAATATAACACCGTATTTTTTTTTTTTTTTTTTGATAATCCAGGGAGGATCCCAGACCGTGGTCCAGACTAATCTCCCTGGGCCCAGTCAGGCCGCAGGCCAGCTTCACCTGAGAGGGTTTTCCCTGGGCCTTAGGCCCAGTGCCCGCATTATGAGCAGAGGAGGCATTTTTGTTTCCGTCTGGAGTCGAACCCGGGTGGTGTTTGCCACCTCGAACCCTTCTACCACTTGGACTACCTCAACCGCTCAACACCATATTTTTTGTCGTCAGAATATCAGATTATATCGTTTTCTCGTCAAAATAATAACATTTTATAGCATCGTTTATCTTATAAATTCATCTGCATAGTGAAAAAAAACCTCATACATTACCTAAACTCATCCAACAACACATGTTTATCAGGAGAATATATTCGGAAACTGTTATTATTTTTATTTAACATATATACATCAAAAATCAATTTCATAATTTTAATTTGTATTTTTATTATATCTCGAAATGACCTTATTGACATACAATGACCTAAGATGATTGAAATGCTATTTAAATTTGTGTAATGGATTAAGTGTTACCTGCCTTAATCATTGACTTTTTGGAGATAAACCCAACAGGTTTCCTTATCAGTGGCCAGCTTGTACCAGTCTTCTTATTAATTTCGTTATTGTATTTTAAAATTCCCATGACTCCATGTGGCGTCTTCCATTAACAGAAAACATTTTTCTTATATTAAAGCTGTTTTCATATAGTATTGATATAAATAAGTGAGAACTACCCGTTGGAGTTAAATAATTGGGCAAATCGTAAAAATGGCACAAAAAACATGTCTTGTCACAAATATAACGACAAGAAAAAAAAATCATAAAAATAACACAAAAACATGTTTTGTCACTAAATTAGTCTTAACCCTTAACCTTAAATACTAAACCCTAAACCCTAAATAATAAACCCTAAACCCTAAATAATTAATTCTAAACCCTAAATTATATAATGCTATAAAAATCTTTGTAATTAAAGTAATGCTAAAAATATGATTTTTTTTTTGATGCTATATTTATGACAAGGTATGTTTTTTGTGTTATTTTATTACTTTTCTCTAAATAATTTCAACTAATCAAATGATTTATGTCGTCCAACATATCGTAGTGTATATATATAGAATATGCTTTGATGATTTATAATATTAATAGAACTGCCAAAATAGGTAGTTAATTTGGGATTGGACATTTCACCTAATGTATAACTCTAGTTTCCTGTATTATGAAACTTTCTCTCCCCGTCGGTCCATTTTGTTTTTTTGGTATTTGCATTTTAGCAAATGAAATATATGTCAACAATGTTGACAATATATATATATCAACAAACCATATGGTTAAATCTTTTTTTTTTTGGTCAAAACCGTATGGTTAAATCTAGATAATTTTTTTACTATTTGGTAGCTAATGCATCGAATCAATTAGATTGTAATTTTTTTAATCTATAAATATTGTTTAAAAATGTTGCCAAAAAAATATTGTTTAAAAACGTTTTAAATTTAAATTTTCAGTGCTTTTTATTATATGTTTTTGTAGAACTAATACTCAGTTTATTTGATCGGTTATATTTATAAATTTATAAACCCATAGAATTTGGAAAACAAAAGCAAGTCGAACCAAAAATCGATTTGGCATCATATGTAATGTCAGTGGGTCATGGGAAAACAGTCAGGGCCGTTAGCGTGTAAATAGATAAGCCAGAGAGTTGGTAACGACCCGACATTATGTCTTGTCGTTTTGTAACACAACGCAACGGTAGAAGGTTTTTTCTAATCCTTTTGCACTGTAGAAGCATGACTAACACCTAAACCTCACCCTCATTCATAACCCCATACTTTATATTCCAGTGAGTTAAACAGAATAAATAGTTTATATATAGGTTAGTCTACACGAAGTTATTTAACTACATTTTTAGTCACAAATACTTTGATACAACTACAAGGTTATACTTGTAATAAAGTGAGCAAAGAAATTAGAGCTACATAAGTAGAAGATGGTCATAAACTAGTAACGGTCAGAGTTTAATGCAATTGAGCTGAAACAAGTACTTAAAAACAAGATTTAAGATTTGCAATGAGAATGAGGAGTTTATTTTCATGATAAGACTAATGTTTTATGTCTCATTCAGGACATCCTAAAGCTTTAAAATTGCAAATCTCAATTTTCCAACCAACCACATATATGTTGGTCTAAGGTGATATATATAATATGCTCTGACACCATTGGACAGAAGATAATATGTTCTTAGTAACAGCTGATAAGTACTTCCTTTATGGGTTTAGATTGTTACCTCAAGGCTCAATGTTAGGATTCTGAATCACAAATCGAGCGCTGTGTAAGAGGGAAGTAGTCTCCTCGTTTGATGCATCAAGCAAACGCAATTCCTTGATCTCTTCCTGCCATTTCTCAACGTGTTCCTTGTGTATCCTGTTCATATATGTCAAATGATATATATTCATGAGTGTTTAAACATGCCAATTATGGTACATTATAGAGTCTCTGTTATCTCACATTATCAAGCGTTCTTCGAATTCGTTACTGAGTTCCTTGAACATTGTCTTTCCTGATTCTAGCATATTAGAAACCTACAAGAAGAAGAAGAAGCATCATCGATGAACATATCAAATTCTTATTATCATGACAGCTTACATTCTGTGTGAAGCTCTCAATCTTATCGAGAATTTGAGCAATGTTAAGTTCCATCTCATCAGAAGCAACAAGTTTCGTTTCAGTTTCTTCATTCTCAATTGTATCAAGGCTCATTCCATCTCTCGAATCTCCATTTCCCTCTTCATCCTATCAAATTTCCAGGCCAAAACTAAAAACAAAAATCTAATCCGCTACAGATCATCATCACAAGATCAACGGAAGATAAGGAAACATACAGATTGTTTCATGCGTTTCCGAGATCCTCCATTTCCTGCTTCTTCCTCCATTTTCAGTGATTATCTAAACTGCAGCAGTTGAAACGATTCTCATGAACTTTGAATATGCAAAAAATGTACGATTATTAGGAATTCTAATCGGTGAAATGGAATCCTAAAGCATCGCAACAGATTTTCGATTCGCAATCCAGAACAATCTACCTGAAGATTCTACAATAGAACGGAAGCAACTAGATCGAAATCGGCAAACAAAAACTTCCGAAAACTTACGATTAGAAATGAAATCCACGCGACGAAGAATGAAGAACTGCTCGTAAGGAACTTGAGAGAAGATGAAGGAAGTTTTAGAGAGACTGGGAAGCAGCGAGTGACGATGGAACCAATTTTTTGTTTCGAAAACCCATTTATTTAAATTAAAAATATTTTTTAATAATATTTTATATAAAATCAAGAGCAACTTCAAATACACTTCTTCATCCTAAAGGTTCCAAAACTTGTTATAATAATCCCGGGACATTTTAGCGGGAGGCTGGCCAAAATATTCATCTGATCATGATGATGATGATGAGGACAAAACTGTATTACAAGTAACAACAACAACACAAGACTGTTTCAATCATCGATTCCATAATCTTCACCAAAGTATTTATCCACAAGACTGTTTGCCATGACTCTTAGCTCTTCGTTTTCATGGAACTGAAACCTTTCCATTGCATCAATACCGTCTTCTCCTTCCACAAGCTTTGAACCTTCTCCATTTGGCATTCCTCTTAATACCTAACCACAGAAAAATCAAAACCCATCGACATCAACATAGAAAGCAAACTCAAACTTAGGTCTCACTGAGATTTTAAGACCGTTTAGTTAGTTGCTTACCAGCTCAATGAACTGAAGACCAAGCCTAGCAGCTTCAATATCAGGAGATCTAACCAGGTCAATAAAACCCGGGAGGCAACCGCCACTGACAATGGAGACTAAGTGCTCTTGAATTACTTTTGGTCTTGTTTCTCCTCCTGCAGATTCTACACAGAGATTTCCCAAGACATAGGCAACTTCTTTCCTTATATCAAAGGGTGATGTTGAAAGAAGCCGTAGCAACAATGGCATTGCTTCAGTAGAATGTATCATTCTCTTGTGTTCAATTGATCCTGCAGCTATGTTAGATAACACCCACGCAGCTTCCTACAAAATTTGAGTCCAGTGATTAAGAAAAGATAATCTTGAGATAAGTGAGGATGCGATACTGACCTTCTTCAAGACACGGTGTTCGCTTCTTAAGCACTTTGCAAGCACACCAATGACATTTTCTGAAGTTTGATCTGGAATATCAGTATATTGAACAAGATTAATGATTAAGCTAACGGTGTTTCAACCGAAATAGTTAACAGATTCTAACCTTCAGTGTTCTGTCCACCGATAAGGATGGTTAACATTGCTTTGGGATCAACAGCGAAAAAGTTGCCTAAACTTCGTAGAACCTGAATCCAGACATGGCAAAAATTCTTTGACTAGCATAATCCATGGCAATATATGAACTAAATACTAACTAGAATCATGTTTCTTTCGGAACAGTTAGCTCTTGGAAAGTTACCGGGATGAGAAGTTGTAGACTGTTTGAAGTTGCTAATCTTTCGACAAGTAGTTGAAGAATGCCTCCCTTCAAAAGCATACTTGTAGCGATATCTGAGAGTGCAGAAAGGTAAACAACGATCCAAGCAACTTCCGTGGCAATTTCTTCATCCCTGAATCCAAAAATCAATAACATCTAAATAAAACCATCCACCAAAGTTAAACAACATAATATCGAAGACATGCAAAAGACCCGAATGAAGCTCAATAATTAGTAAGAAGCAAGACATCACAACAAGCTAAGCACATGTTGCAATAAGAGAGATGAAACTTTGCTCACGTTTTTTTCAAGTGTCGGAGAATTGCGTCAACTATCCCATCGACTCTGATAAGTTGCGCTGCTGCCTTTGATTCAGGTCCCTATATTAATGCATAGTGACATTACTCTATAACAATGGATTTGTGATCATAATCCAATATGATAAAACAAGCGCCAGACTTTTTCACACCTTAATCAGATTTGACAATGCCCATGCAGCTGTTCTTACTGTTGAACCCTTGTCGGGAAATATCATACGTGCTAGAGGTGGCAAAGTCCCTTGAGACAAAAGTACATTTCTTAACTCTTCTCCTTCACCCGCAACATTACCAATTGCCCAAGCACACTGCTCAGCCACCGGAGCAGAGCTCTTTTCTGATTATTAAGTTGGACGCATAAGAATCTAATCCAACAAATGAGTAATAATAACAGACTTAGTTGGCTAGTACAAACCTCCAAGGTGAGCAATGAGCAACGGCAGTGCAGGCAATAGAGCTTTTGTTTCTTCAGGTTTTCCAGCAGCAATGTTTGTAAGACACCAAGCTGACTCAAGTAACTGTAATTATAAAGATGTGAGCACAAAGATCACAAACCTACTTAAAAATTCTGCTTGGACTAATCTCTAACTTGCCAATGTAAGAAACCTGTTCGTCGGGAGAGCCAAATGAAAGACACTCCACAAGCAAAGGTATTGCACCAGCGCTGAGTGCAACTTCGATAGGAGGGAACTCAGATTTTGACAGTAAACGTCTGAGTTCCCGAAGAGCAGTCACTCTCTTCTGCATAGCACCTTTTCCCCTGAAATTTGAGGAAGAAGATGATAAGTAGATATCATCATGCCAACAGATTTTGATAAGCAGATAAGTAGATCAATTCCTTGGCGTTCTGGTTTTTCTAAGTTGACATGATTCACTTACAGATATTGAACAGCAGACTTGAGCTCTTCCACAGCTTTACTGGTTTGAGCCTCCAAAATTGGCTGCTCTTCATCAATCATCATCTCATTCTCAACAAGAGCATCCTCACCATCGCCATTAGTACCCACCCTACAAAGCCGCTTTGCCCTAACCAGTAATTCTCTTCTTTCCTTGGCCACCGTAACAGCTTGTTGCCGCCTTCTTTGTCCCGCAACATTCCCAACTACACACCGTAAATACAATCAAGCTCAGAACCAAAATACCTTAATACTTCACCTGGTCAAGATTTTCCAATCACAGCCAAAACCGAAGGCGAAGGAAATGGAAATCACCTGAAGACTTAATTGGGTCTCTTCGATTAGACGCGGAGCCATCATCTGCCATTGGAGAAGCCGGAGCACAGTTAGATTCTTCCGGGAGTAGGGTTTGATTCAGGAGAATTGCGTCGGATAAATTTTATTCCGAAACAAGAAACTGATTTTACGAATTTCTCCGGAAAAAAAAATTGACGAGTTGGATAATTTTGGTGATTTCAGATTAGTCCCTACTATTTTCAAGTACATATGAAATAACAGTATAACTTTTAAGAAAGTTTTATTTAGCCCTAGGCATCTGTTCGGTTCGGGTAGGAACGATTCGGTTTCGCGTATTTTAGTTCTAGAGATTTAGAATCTATCAGGTATTTATAAATTTTCGGTTCGGTTTCAGTTCGATTTTGGTCGATTCCAGATCAGTTTGGGTATAGAATTCTAGGAACAGTAAAATACCCGAAAAATTCAATTCTTAAAAAGTTATGGGTACCCAAAACCGAAATAGTAAAAATTATATCCGAATTTTTTTTAAAATACCTGAAATCTGATTCCGAAATGCAAATAAAATACCAAAAAATGACCAAAAAAACTCGGAACCAATATCCGAAATATCAGTGAATTACCCGAATACAAATAAAATACTCAAAATAACAAAAATTCTCGAGATCGATGCCCGAAATATCAATAAATTATCCGAAATGCCAATAAAATACCCAAAATGTCAATAAACTACTTGAAATGTCGATAACACTAATACCATATGGGTAAATGTGTATATATATGTTCGGATATTCAGTTCCTTATTTTGGTTTTCGGGTAAGAGCCGGAACCGAACCGATACCCGCGGTTCTCCAACATCATGATCATCGGGCATTTTGGCCGGAACCGAAACCGAAGCCAAACCAAAATTTTTGATCGGTTCCGGTTTGATTCTTCGGTTCCAGTTTTTTCTGCCAAGACCTAGTTTTATTGAGTCCTAAGAAAACTAAAGTGATGTATTGATTAATTATGGCTAAAGACTTTGCTTCAAAAAAGCCAAATATTTTCAATATTCTTCAATCAAATTTCATATTGATTAATTAGGACTTTGTAGTTTAAATTATTAAAAAGTATAAGTAGTTTATTATAAGATTATTTTGTGAGTATTGATGTAATTTACAAAAACCCATGGGTACCCTAAACCCTATAGGATAAACCCTTTTTGAACCCTAATAGATAGTGTACCCGCCCATTTTGAACCCTCTTCTTTTTTCACTAAAAGGGTAGGGTTTTGGACTTGAATTTTACCAAGAGTTTAAGGTACCCTACGGCTAATTACTCATATTTAACATCCCTAGGTATATCATGCATATTTATTCATCCCTAACAATCAAAAACTTTTTACTCAAATCACATATCCGCTAAGAAATCCATGAATTATGTGTGGTTTTTTTTTTTTTATAACTTATCATATTGTAAAAAAAAAACAAAAAATATTATCATATTGTATCAAAATAAAGATTAAATAAAACATTGATGCAACAATACTTAGCGTTTGAGCACAATTGAGACATTATTGTTGTTAGTAAGTGTTGGAACAATCCGAAGCAACTCTTCAAACCATGTTCCATGGTAGATATCTTTCAACCCCACAACCAACGTCTCTAGTGTCCTTATTACGTTTCTCAGCATCATTTTGGCTGCAACCGGAATGTTTTTTGTGGGATAAATTTCTTTGGAATGTTTAATTCCACTAGATCCCATAAAATATTAACCAGTTATAAGGAATAGAAAGTTAAAACAATTCTGTGCATTCCATTTTCTGAATGAAAAAATATACTTAAAATTAATTCTTTTTCTCCCCATGCTAACAGATAGATGAATGAATGGGATTAATGGAATGCATTATTCCACTAGCAATTCAAATTTTTATTCCATCCTATTCATCATTCCGTTTCTTTTATTCCAAAACATCATTATTCCTTATACTTAGAACATTCCTTTAGGAATAACCAGTTACAGCCTTTATGAATGAAGAGACAAGTTTTGTTTTGTGTCCTTAAAACAAGATATGATCCAAATAAGCTCATATAGGTAGGAAACACCTCATAATTTGATCTCCACCATTGATCCGGATCCAGGCCTTGTGAATCCAAATAGCTGTCCAGATCCATATTCATATCCTGTAGAGCATAAAATGTGTCATTCCAAAGCATATTACCAGTTTACCACAACTGATTTTTACAAAATCTCATCCTATAGCTCGGAAAAAAGCTGAATTGCATTGTCTTTTTAATATACAAGAAGAAAAAGAAAAATATTAATTACCTCTATGTCACGCAAGCATGTTGCTTCTTTTACTATTAGCTTCTTTAATCCAGGTGAATTCTGTAGCAGCCTTGTTATACCAGGAATAAAAGATCTTACAAACTTGGTTTCAACCGTCAGAGTTTGAACCTTGAACGTTGGGAAAGAAACACCACGGAGCTCAGCAAGAGATAGAATCTAGCAAAAACGATTGAAATGTAATGAAATATAAATTCAGGACCGGTTCTGACATATCGAAGGCCATAAACATTTTAATGTAAGTATTCGTAAAAAAAAGTTCTTTAACAATTTAGAGACAATTTCTTTGTATATAAGTTCCGAAAAAATTTGGAGGCCGAGTCCAATGTTTCGTCCGGCTGTGCCGTGGACCGGCCATGCGAAAGTCTGTATAGAGAATGCAAGAACTAATAATAAAGAGCATATATATACCTGAAGAAGAGCCCCTCCCAAAATAAGTCTCTCTATGTTTTGAAGTTTGGTCAGCATCTTTAACACCGATGTTTGAAGAAAATCAGCCTTCGAATTCAAAGGAAGGGGTACTGCATCGTCGTCAATGTCAAGGCTAGCTTCCGTCAAAAAAGAGACATCGACCAAAGTACATGGTTTAGCAGAACATTTCAAACTCAAATAACGGATGTACGGCGCTACAATCTCGGTTGGCCCATCGTAATCATCGATCTCCAGTCTCCTCAAACTATGAAATTTACTCAGATCAAGACGCTTAAGTCCCAGACAGTAATTCAATATCAAGGTTTCAAGAACTGGTGAGCCAGAGAGAATATTAGCAATAGATTCATCATTGAGAAAACAAGAATTTAGTGTCAACTTCCTTAGGGATTTCCAAGACACAGTGCATTTGGGAATCATTTCAAGATCCACGCTGAGCTTCTCTAAAGAGGAACTAAGATAGAAAAAATCTGGGAAACCATAAGTCTCGCGACCAACACTAGTACTTAAGTCGAGAAACAGTTTCTCCACATTATGGGATATAGCGAACTCGATCCAGCTATCAAGCTGGGGTTTAGGGACCTGATGGGTTTCTATACAAAGATGGAAACGCTTTATTTTTAGTGCCATGTATGAATTTAGGGTTTGGTTTATTTCTCGAACCGTCGTGGGCCTTCGTTCATCATCACGATATTCATCAAAGTCAACACAAGGTGTCTCGCACCATACATGCCTCCATCGTCTGGACAAGGCGGAAGTTATGATCGCGGAAGGAGTTGGAAGAAAGTAGAGAATAGAGTGGAGGATCTCATCTGGCATAGAGCTGATGAAATCAACACCGTCGAGTGTTTTGGCGGCTGGTTTGACTTCGCGGGGTGAATCTGAGCAGTGGCTACCGATTCCACTAGCGGCGATCCTGCCCCCGTCTCGATCTCGGCCCTCGTCCGCCATCGTTAACTTTTTAGGGTTGGAGAGAATTAAGGTTCACATAAAATAAGCTTTTATATAGGAATTTTCAAGTTAGAGCATCCCCAATGGTAATACTCCATTGGGGTTCTTAAAAAAAAAAAATTTAATATTATTTTATTTTTTTTTCGCAGGTGCCAAAAAAAAAAAAAAAAAAAAAATTAAAATTAAACGGACCAATCACGAAGTGACAAGTGGCGGAACAGTGTTGAACTCGGTTCTTAAATAAGAGATTTATCAACCGGGTTCATTACTATTCATGTGGGTCCCACGTGGGACCCACAATATTTTATTATTAAAAAGTTAAGAACCTTGGCTATGAACCCCCCATTGCACTTGCTCTTAGGTATGTTGGATCCGTTCCCTCGCGTCTTTTTCTTTGTAATTTCAAAATAGTCCCTAGTATTTCCACGTATAGGTAAAATAGCAATTTTACTCTCTCTTTTTTGTGGGCAATAGATCATTGATAGGCCCAACAAGAAATGAGCACCAAGTACATGTGGATATAGGTACATAATTGAAATTACATGGAAGATGGGTTGAGACAGATTCAATACATGAATTTTGTATATCCAAAAGATTTGTCTTTATTCTCCGAAACACGTGTATGTCGACAGATAACACTGATCCAAAACCAACCACGTATCTTCATCGCATGAGTTCACAACATGCAATGCAGTGGGGAAAAGTTCCGATCACCGAAAATCTTCCATCACTACACCTCATACATCCTGCCGATCAAGAAGCCAACCACATAAGGGATAGAGACTATCGGATCTCAATTATTTCATCACTACACCACACAAGATAATCTAGGTCTTGACACCAGTGGATAGGCCTGGACAAAAAAATTGGAACTGAAGAACCGAACCGGAATCGACCAAATTTTTTGGTTCGGTTCGGTTCTGGTTTTGGTTTTGGCCAAAATACCTATTGGATCTTGTACTTAGGATTATGGGTATCAGTTTAGTTCTGGGTAATACCCGAAACCGAAATGAGAAATCGAATACTCGAACATATATTTACACTTACACATATAATGTTAGGATATGCTGATATTTCAGATAGTTTATAGGTTTTCATATATTTTATTGACATTTCGGATATTGGTTACATGTATTTTTGTCATTTCAGATATTATTTCACATTTTAGATATAAAATTGCTATTTCAGATACCAAATATTCATATTTTTTTTCTTGTTGATTTCGGGAATTTAATTGTTATTTTGGGTATTTTGTTAATTTTGGGTAAAAAATACTCAGAACCGTTTAATATCCAAAAAATTTGGGTATTTTTGTTGATTTCAGGTAAAAAAATACTCGGAACCGTTTAATACCAAAAATTTTTTGGGTATTTTACGGTTCTTATATTTTGGAATTCGGAACCGACGAGAACCGAACCGGAAAAAAATGTAAATATTGGATCTTAAACTTAGAAAACGAAAGAACTGGAACCGAATCGAAAACCCGAATGCCCAAATGTGTGAGTGCCCAAATCAAATTTACTATACCCTTGAATACTTTTATGTATATATATATATATATATATATATATATATATATATATATATATATATATATATATATATCACTGATACGGTCCATCTCTACCTCACATTCACCCTCGATAATATCCTTTCATCTTCCTTCTCTAGCCCTTTTCTTCCTCAAGTTCAGCATTATGGGTAGGCTACGACTGCCACATGCCATAGTCAAAATTGGAATATGTAACAAAAGCATATGTAACGTATAGTTTAGGGAAAACCAGTCACATCCTTGAACTTTACCAGGATCATTTGCATCATTGGCGCCACGTATCAGTTATAACATTAGGTATAGCATGCAATCTAAAACGTTCATTAATCAAATCACATATCGGCTAAAGAGATATCATCGCTTTATGTGGATTTTTGTTTTATAACTTATCATATTGTATGAGAGGCAATTGTTAGTTTGACAGAGAAATAATTCAAAATATTATTGAACAACCAGATTTAAACATTTCAGTAAAAATTAACCAAATTTCATTTTCCAAGTGCTATTCATTGAACAACGTTGTATCAACATTTAGATTAAAACATTTAGCGTTTTAAAAAAAACATTTTAGAGTAAATAACCAATGGTGCAAATACTTAGCGTTTGAGTACAATAGAGACATTATTGTTGTTAGAAAGTGTTGGAAGAAGCAACTCTTCAAACCATTTTGCATCACTAAAGCTGCGATCGATATACTTCAACCCTAAAACCAACATCTCTAGTGTCGGTACGTTTCTCAACACCATTTCAATGAACGACGCCACGAGTTTCCACGTTGTATCTTCACAACTTACCATCCTACCAAAATCAGTTAAGGTAGGAAACACCTCATATTTTGATCTCCAACATTGAACCGGATTCAAGCCTTGTGAATCCAAATAGCTGTCCACATCCATATCATGTGGAGCATAAAAAGTGTTACTCCAAAACATATTACCACAAATGATTTTTACAAGAAAAAAAAATACGTGCCTTTACGACAACCAATTTAGTTTCTTTTACTATTAGCTTCTTTAATCCAGGTGAATTCTGTAGCAACCTTGTTATACCAGGAATAAAAGATCTTACAAACTTGGTTTTAACCGTCAAAGTTTGGACCTTGAACGTTGGGAAAGAAACACCACGGAGCTCAGCGAGAGATAGAATCTAGCAAAAACGATTGAAATGCAATGAAACATAAATCTGTATAGAATGCAAGAACTAATAGTAAACATATATATTAGGACATATTGTTCGACATCGGAAGTTGGAATGTATGGATATGAATCACTCAACTTATATTACCAATTGATTCTAGGTTGGAAATTCATAAAACTTAATAATATATACCTGAAGAAGAGTCCCTCCAAAAGTAAGCCTCTCTACGTTTTGAAGTTTGGTCAGCATCTTTAACACTGATGTTTGAAGAAAATCAGCCATCGAATTCAAAGGAAGGGGTACTGCATCGTCGTCAATGTCAAGGCTAGCTTCCATCAAAAAAGAGACATCGACCAAAGTACATGGTTTAGAACTTGTCAAACTAAAATAACGGATGTACGGCGCTACAATCTCGGTTGGCCCATTGTTATCAATATCATCAACAATCTCCAGTCTCCTCAAACTATGAAATTTACTCAGATCAAGACGGTCAAGTCCCAGACAGAAATCCAATATCAAGGTTTCAAGAACTGGAGAGCCAGAGATAATATTAGCAATAGATTCATCAGAGAGATTACACCAACATAATGTCAACTTCCTTAGAGATTTCCAAGACACAGTGCATTCGGGATTCATATCAAGAGCCACGCTGAGCTCCTCTAAAGAGGAATTAACATAGAAAAAATCTGGGAAACGATAAGTCAGGTCATCAATACTATCAATTAAGTCGAGAGACAGTTTCTCCACATTACGGGATATAGCGAACTCGATCCAGCTATCAATCTGGGGTTTAGAGACCTGATGGGTTTCTATAAAAAGATGGAAACGCTTTATTTTTAGTGCCCTGTGTGAATTTAGGGTTTGGTTTATTTCTCCAACCGTCGTGGGCGTTTCTTCATGATCACGATATTCATCAAAGTCGAGACAAGGTGTCTCGCACCATACATGCCTCCATCTTCTGGACAAGGCGGAAGTTATGATCGCTATAGGAGTTGGAAGAAAGTAGAGAATAGAGTGGAGGATCTCATCCGGCATAGAGCTGATGAAATCAACACCGTCGACTGTTTTGGTGGCTTGTTTGATGCTGCACCCGTCTCGGTCTCGGGTCTCCTCCGACATCTTTAACATTTTGACTGGTGACCATTTGAAGAACAATAGAAATGAGTAGGAAAAGAACGAAGAGGAATAAAATAATAGGAATTATTGTTCCTTCCCAAATTTGATGAGGAATAGTTTTGCTCTTTAGTTCTCTACGAAATAAGGAATGAGAAGGAATTATGTGTAAAAAATATTACTTGTAAATGGTGTATTTTTTAAAGAACCAAAGAGAATTCATTGTTACTCCTCATTCCCTTGGTCACCATTTAGAGCCTAAGTTTCACATAAAACAAGATTTTATATAGGAATTTTCAAGTTAAGTTATTTGAATTCAGCTAATTTCAAAGTAGTCCCTAGTATTTCTAGGTATACGTAAAATAGCAATTTAACTTACGTGGATTTTGAAATACATGTCGCCCTAATTTTATTCCAAGAGATGATTTTACAAATTTCTCCGGTAAAAAAAAAATGATGAGTTGGATAATTTGGTTATGATTTCTGATTAGTCCCTAGGGTTTTCAAGTACATATGAAATAGCAGCATAACTTATTGAGTCCAAAGAAAACTAAGTGATGTATTGATTAACTATAATTCGCTAAAGGCTTTGCTTCAAAAAAGTATTTCAAGATTTCAATAATTTAGTTTCATATTTACTTTGTTGATCAAGTTCCATACTACTTGAAGATAGTTTCAAGTACATATACTAGCCATGGGATATAAAACCGAACCAAAATTATCGAACCGAACCGAACCGAAGTTTTAATGAATCGAACCGAACCGAAGAATAAAAACCGATTGGCAGTTTTTTTAAAACAAAAAAAACCAAAAAACTAAATAACCGAACCGAAGAACTGAAGTCCCTGGCCTATTATTCATTATTGTAGACTGGTAGTTGTCGATCGATTTTGATTTTCATAAAAATTTCAATCTTCCAATATATATATATTTTTGTCAATTTGTGTTTGTGTGTTTGATATATATATACATATAGGCTTGGAATATAAAATCGAAACCGAAATTATCGAATCGAACTGAACCGAACCGAACCGAACCGAACCGAAGAACAAAAATCGGCAGTTTTTTTTAAAACAAAAAAACCGAATAACCGAATCGTAATCGAACCGAAAAACCGAAGTCACAGGCTAGTACATACATTAAAAGACGACTCACACCCATTAAGTTAACTCTAACATATTTTAACCTGTGATTTTTACTAATAAAAAGTTGTTAAAACCAACAATTTTTGTACAAAATGCAACCTTAGTAGTATATAAGTTGTTAGATTCAATATGCTATATTTTTATTTAATTATATATACAATTGTTTATTTTAAATAATATAGTTTTAATTCGTGATTATGAATTTATTAAAATTTTAATATATTATAAATTTAAGAATATTTTAATTAAAATTAATCAATGCATATTTTTAAACCGTGTTCCAATAGATAAAATTTATTTTTAATAGTATAGATAATTAAAATTGATTAATCTATTTTTCGAGCCGTTTTACAATAGTCTAAATATAAATATTTTTATATTTATTTTTTAGATCAAAATGTAAGAGCACATACAATGGGGGTTCTTAACCCAGAGTTTCTTAACAAAAATTAATAAAATATTGTGGGTCCCACATGAATAGTTAAGATACAGGTTCTTAGAGCATGTACAATGGTGATACCCACTAGGGGTTCTTCCGGAAAAAAAAAAAATTTAATATTTTTTTATTTTTTTTTTCTCAGTTACGAAAAAAAAACAAAAAAAAAAAAAAAAAAAAACGGACCAATGACAACTCGCCACGTGGCGTGAACAGTGTAAGAACCGATCCTTATATAAGGATTTTTAGATACAGTTTCTTAACTATTCATGTGGGCCCCACGTGGGACCCACAATAAATTAATAATATTTGTTAAGGACTCCTCCTTAAGAAACCTGCATTGTTCATGGTCTTAAAATCCTTATATAAGGATCGATCCTTACACTGTTCATGCCACGTGGCGTAACGTCATTGGTCCTTATTTTTTTTTTAATTTTTTTTTTTTTACATTTGAAAAAAAAAAAAATTAATTAAATTTTTTTTTAAGAACTCCAAGGGGAGTTCACCATTGGACATGGTCTAACTAATATATAATAATCCGTTCATTTAACATTTTTGGATTGATTTAAGTTTAATCAATATTATTATTGAACAACCAACATTTCAACATTTCAGTAAAAAATAATCAAATTTCAACATTTCACCCAAATTTCAGTTTTCCAAGTGTGATTCATTGAACAATATATCAGTTAAATGGAAAGCCCTTAGTCAAAAAAAAAAAACATTTAGATTAAATAACCAATGATGCAAATACCTAGCGTTTGAGTACAATAGAGACATTATTGTTGTTGATGTCAAAAATAAAAAAAAGAGACATTATTGTTATTAGAAAATGTTGGAAGAAGCAACTCTTCAAACCATTTTGCATCACTAAAGCCGTGATTGATATACTTCAACCCTAAAACCAACATCTCTAGTGTCGGTACGTTTCTCAACACCATTTCAATGAACGATGCCACGAGTTTCCACGTTTTATATTCACAACTTACCATCCTACCATACTCAAGTGAGGTAGGAAACACCTCATATTTTGATCTCCAGCATTGAACCGGATTCAAGCCTTGTGAATCCAAATAGCTGTCCACATCCACATCCTGTGGAGCATAAAAAGTGTTACTCCAAAACATACTTTTTACAAGAAAACAAAAATATACGTACCCCTATGACACTCGAGTATGTTTCTTGTGCTATTAGCTTCTTTAATCCAGGTGAGTTCTGTAGCAACCTTGTTATACCAGGAATAAAAGATCTTTCAAACTTGGTTTTAACCGTCAAACTTTGGACCTTGAACGTTGGGAAAGAAACACCACGGAGCTCAGCGAGAGATAGAATCTAGCAAAAACGATTGAAATGTAATGAAACATAAATCTGTATAGAATGATTGAAATGTAATGAAACATATAGACACGTACCTGAAGAAGGGTTCCCCCCAAAGTAAGCCTCTCTACGTTTTGAAGTTTGGTCAGCATCTTTAACAATGCTGTTTGAAGAAAATCCGCTTGCGAATTCAAAGGACGGGGTACTCCGTCGTAATAATGTTCGAGAATGTAAACGTCAAGACTAGCTTCCCTCAAAAAAGAGACATCGACCAAAGTACATGGTTTATAATAACTTGTCAAACTAAAATAACGGATGTACGGCGCTACAATCTCGGTTGGCCCATTGGTAACAACATCATCATAAATGTCCAATCTCCTCAAACTATGAAATTTACTCAGATCAAGACGCTCAAGTCCCATACAGTAATTCAATATCAAGGTTTCAAGAACTGGAGAGCCTGAGAGAATATTAGCAATAGATTCATCATTGAGACAACAACAACTTAATGTCAACTTCCTTAGGGATTTCCAAGACACAGTGCATTCGGGATTTATATTTGGAAACATAAGATCCACTCTTAGCTTCACTAAAGAGGAACTAAGATAGAAGATATTTGGGAAACGATAAGTCTCACTTTTACTGAAGTCGAGAGACAGTTTCTCCACATTACGGGATATAGCAAACTCGATCCAGCTATCAATCTGGGGTTTAGTGACCTGGTCGGTTTCTATATAAAGATGGAAACGCTTGATTTTTAGTGCCCTGTGTGAATTTAGGGTTTGGTTTATTTCTCCAACCGTCATGGGCCTTCGTTCATCATCACGATAATCATCAAAGTCAACACAAGGTGTCTCGCACCATACATGCCTCCATCGTTTGGACAAGGCGGAAGTTATAATCGCTATAGGAGTTGGAAGATAGTAGAGAATAGAGTGGAGGATCTCCTCCGGCATAGAGCTGATGAAATCAACACCGTCGACTGTTTTGGCGGCTGGTTTGACTTCGCGGGGTGAATCTGAGCAGTGGCTACCGATTCCACTTGCGGCGATGCTGCACCCGTCTCGGTCTCGGGTCTCGTCGGCCATCTTAAACTTTTTAGGGTTGGAGAAGACAACGAGAATCAAGGTTCACAGAAAATAAGCTTTTATATAGGATTTTTCAAATTAGGTGTGTTGCTCGCGTCTTTTTCTTTATAATTTCAAAATAGTCCCTAGTATTTCCACGTATACGTAAAATAGCAATTTAAGAGCACGTCCAACGTTGATACGGGTTCTAAAAAAAAAAATTTTATTATTATTTTTTTCTTTTCTGAGTTACGAAAAAAAAAAAAAAAAATTAAAAAAAAAATATGGACCAATGCCTACACGCCACGTGGCGTGAACAGTGTAAGGATCGGTCCTTATATAAGAATTTTTGTATCCGGTATGTTAACTATTCATGTGAGCCCCACGTGGGACCTACATTATTTTATTAATTTTTTTTTAGGAACCTGGGTTAAGAACCCCCATTGGTTCTGCTCTAACTCTCTCTTTTTTTGTGTGGGCAATAGATTCATTGATAGGCCCAACTAAGCTTCGGCATTCGGGTATTGAGGTCGAATTCGGATTGGGTTCTCACAGATTTTAGATCTAGCGGATATAGAAATATAGGACTCATTTAAGAACTTTAATTTTTTGGGCCTGGTTCGGATCGGCTCCTCTCGGGTCCAAATCGGTTCGGGTCTGCTAGTGCAATAGCTGCGAATTTACAGTTTTTTGGGTATTTTCGTACCCCAAAATACCCAAACAAACTTGTAGATACCCAAAAAATCTGTATAAATATCTGAAATCTACAGGTCTTATTAGGTCTATCTGATCATACATGTCATATAAGGTTTTATCGGATCTATCGGGTTTAAATAGTAACAGGTTTTTAACAGGTTTTAACAGGTTACTAACAAGTTCTGCATGTTCTAATAATTACTTAGTATATTATTTACAGGTTCCAACGGATATCCGAAAAATCTGCGGATAAGACCCGGACCTGAATTTGTACTCACAGATCTTTAATCTCTATACCCAGCAGATTCTAAATTTTGGACCCAAACCTGACCCGATCCCGAATTTTTATGATCAGTTCAGGTTCGGGTCTTCGGATCCGGATAAAAATGCCTAAACCTAGACCCAACAAGAAATGAGCACCGATATAGGTACAAAATTGAAATTACAACATGGAAGGGTCTCAGACCCAATACATGAAATTTGTGTATCCAAAAGATTTGTCTTTATTCTCCAAAACATGTGTATGTCGACAGATAACACTGATCCAAAATCGATCACGTGTCTTCATCGCGTTAGTTCACAACATGCACGACGGTGGGGAAATGTTCTGATCACCGAAAATCTTCCATCACTACACATCATCCATCCTGTCGATCAAGAAGCCAACCACATAAGGGATAGAGACTGTCGGATCTTAGTTATTTCATCACTATACCACATAATATAATATGGATCTTGTAGGACTGACACCAGTGGAGAGGTTGGGCAAAAAAACTGGAACCGAAGAATCAAACCGGAACCGACTAAAAATTTCGACTCGATTCCGGTTCTGGCCAAAATACCTATTGGATCATATATTTAGGATCCATGGGTATCCGAAACCGAAATGAGGAACCGAATACCTGAACATATATTTACACTTACACATATAATATTAGGATATGTTTATATTTCAGATAGTTTATAGGTTTTCAGATATTTTATTGACATTTCAGGTATTGGTTCTGGGTATTTTTTTGTCATTTCAGATATTATTTCACATTTTAAGTATAAAATTGCTATTTCGGATACCAAATATCCAAATTATTTTGTTGATTTCGGGCATTTAATTGTTATTTCAGGTATTTTTGTTAACTTTGGGTAAAAAAAACCCATAACCGTCTAATATCCGAACGAGTATTTTTGTTGATTTCGGGTAAAAATAATCGGGACTGTTTAATATCCGAAAAATTGGATATTTTACGGTTCTTCAATTTTGGAACTGAACCAAACCGGAACCGACGAAAACCAAACTGAAAAAATGTAACCATTAGATCTTACATTTAGAAACCGAAGGAACCAGAACCAAACCGAAAATTCGAATGCTCACGCCTACCAGTGGAATTTCCACATTCTTATGTAAATGATCAAACTTTCCGGCACTGATTGTCAACGTATTATCCCACTTTCACCAATTAATCTTAAGATTAAAAAAAAAACATGTAAATATCCCGATGACCAACCCGAATCGAACCTAAGTTGATGAAATTCTACTAAATTTTATTTACCTAGTGGACGAACGCGGTAATCAATCGTCCTCATTGCCATCACTGTAGTTGAATGCCATATTCTTCACGCTTGTTTTCCAAAGATCTACGAAGCCCATCTTGGTTCGATCTCCAACCTTGTCATCTTGGAGCTGGAATCACCAACCATTGAACTTGAATCCAAAGCAAGTAGAGTCCATATATACTTCATGTGATACTCTTATAAAGCCAAAATGTTATGATTTACTATACCACCTTGAATATTTATGTTCTATATCACTGATAAAGTCCATCTCTATCTTACATTCACCTTCGATGATATCCTTTCATCTTCCTTCTCTGGCCCTTTTCTTCCTCAAGTTCAGCATTATGGTAGGGTACGGCTGCCAAATGCCATAGTCAAAACTGGAATATGTAACAAAATCCTATGCAGCGTATTTAACAGGATCATCTGCATCATTATCGCCACGTACCAGTTATAACATTAGGGCATACATATTTATTTCGATCTGCATGCATCTCTAAGGATGCTAACAATCAAAAACTTTTTACTCAAATCACATATCGGCTAAGAAATCCATGAATTATGTGTGGTTTTTTTTTATATAACTTATCATATTATCATAAAAAATAAAATAAAATTATCATATTGTATCAAAATAAAGATTACATAAAACATTGATGCAAGTACTTAGCGTTTGAGCACAATCGAGACATTATTGTTGTTAGTAAGTGTTGGAACAATCCGAAGCAACTCTTCAAACCATGTTCTATGGTCAAACCATGTTCTATGGTAAATACATTTCAACCCCACAACCAACGTCTCTAGTGTCCTTACGTTTCTCAGCATAATTTCCATGAATGAAACCACAAGTTTGGATTTGGCGTAGTTAAACCCCTCATATTTCGAACATTGATCCGGATCCAAGCCATGTGAATCCAAATAGCTGTCCAGATCCCTATCCTGTAGAGCAGAATCTCATCCTATATATAAGATTAGCTCGGAAAAAAAAAGATGAAAGATATGGTTTTTTTTTGGAATGTTTCTACGTTAGTCTGCATTGTAGGGCGTTCGGATATCCGTTCGGCCTCGGTTCGGATTTTTCGAGTTTTCGGGTCTAGACCTATAAGACCCATTCAAATATTTTAAATTTTCAGTTTGGGTTCGGTTCGGATACCCAAAAAACATAAAAAAAAAAACTAAAATTAGTTATATTTAAATAAACATTTGTCAAATTTTGACAAATATAACAAAAACATTCACATATTTTATTTATTTTAGGTAATTTAGTTATTCTAGTCTAGAAATAACTAATATATTTGAATTTATAATTGTAATTTTGTATAACTTTATTATATCAAATCTAAATATAATTAATATTTTGGATATATACTTGTAATTTAGATATTTCGGGTACTCGTTTGGTTTTTGGTTTGGTTTCGGTTCTACTTTTTCGGACCGGATTCAGTTCGGTATTTCGGGTCCGGAAATTTTGCTCATGCCTAATATTTTTAATATACAAGAAAAAAAATACCTTTATGTCACGCAAGTTTGCTTCTTCTACTATTAGTTTCTTCAATTCAGGTGAGTTACGTAGCATCCTTGTTATACCAGGAATAAAAGATCTTGCAAACTTGGTTTCAACCGTCAGAGTTTGGACCTTGAACGTTGGGAAAGAAACACCACGGAGCTCAGCGAGAGATAGAATCTAGCAAAAACGATTGAAATGTAATGAAACATAAATATGTATATAGAATGCAAGAATTAATAATAAACATATATATATACCTGAAGAAGGACTCCACCAAAAGTAAGCCTCTCTGCGTTTTGAAGTTTGGTCAGCATCTTTAACACCGATGTTTGAAGAAAATCAGCCTTCGGATTTACTGTATGGCCGTAAATGTCAAGGCTAGCTTCCGTCAAAAAAGAGACATCGACCAAAGTACATGGTTTATCAGAACATCTCAAACTAAAATAACGGATGTACGGCGCTACAATCTCGGTTGGGCCATCGTCAAAATCATCAGCAATCTCCAAACTCTTCAAACTTTGAAATTTACTCAGATCAAGACGGTCAAGTCCCATACAGCCATCCAATATCAAGGTTTCAAGAACTGGAGAACCACAGAGAATATTAGCAATAGATTCATCAGAGAGATTACACCAACTTAATGTCAACTTCCTTAGGGATTTCCAAGACACAGAGCATTCGGGAACCGTATCAAGATACACGTTGAGCTCCTCTAAAGAGGAACTAAGATAGAAAAAATCTGGGAAACGATAAGTCTCGACATCAATACTTTCACTTAAGTCGAGAGACAGCTTCTCCACATTACGGGATATAGCGAACTCGATCCAACTATCAAGCTGGGGTTTAGAGACCTGATGGTTTCTCATACAAAGATGGAAACGCTTTATTTTCAGTGCCCTGTATGAATTTAGGGTTTGATTTATTTCTCGATCCGTTATGGGCCTTCGTTCAATATCACGATATTCATCAAAGTCGACACAAGGTGTCTCGCACCACACATGCCTCCATCGTTTGGACAAGCCGGAAGTTATGATTGCAGAAGGAGTTGGAAGAAAGTAGAGAATAGAGTGGAGGATCTCATCTGGCATAGAGCTGATGGAATCAACACCGTCGACTGTTTCGGCGGTTTGTTTGATTTCGCGGGGTGAATCGGAGCTGCACTCGTCTCGGTCTCGGGTCTCGTCCGCCATCTTAAAATTTTTAGGGTTGGAGAAGACAATGAAAATTAAAGTTGACAGAAAATAAGCTTTTATATAGGAATTTTCAAGTTAGGTAAATTGGATCCATTCCCTCGAGTCTTTTTCTTTATAATTTCAAAATAGTCCCTAGTATTTCCAGGTATACATAAAATAGCAATTTAATTTTTTTTTGTTGGCAATAGATTCATTGATAGGTCTAACTAGACATGGGCGTTCGGGTATTCGTTCGGGTTCGGTTCGGATCTTTCGGGTTTTCGGGTCTAGGCATATAAAACCCATTCGGATATTTTATAAGTTCGGTTCGGTTCTATTCAGGTTCAGTTCGATTCCGGATATCCGAAAAATCATAAAACAAAAATAAAATCTGGTTAATTTAAACAAAAATTTGTTAAATATAGACAAATATTGTAAGAAATTTTGTATATTTTATTTATTTTGGATATTTTAGCTACTTTGGTCTAAAACTAATCAGTATATCAAGTGTAATTATAATTTAAGATATTTATGTTATATTAAGTCTAAATATAAGTAATATTGGATATATAATTGTAGTTCGGATATTTCGGGTATCTATTCGGTTCTCGGTTCGGATCGGGTTCGGTTCCGGTTCTTCGAGTATAGAAGTTTATGATCCATTCGGATATTTTGTCGGTTCGGTTTAAGATTCGATTCCTCTTTTTCGATTCGAATTCGGCTTGGTATTTCGGTTACAGATTTTTTTGTCCATGCCTAGGTCCAACAAGAAATGAGCACCAAATACATATTAATATAGGTACAAAATTGAAATTACAACATGGAAGATGGGCAGAGACATACCCAAAATTTGTGTATCCAAAAGATTTGTCTTTATTCTCTGAAACACTTGTATGTCGACGGATAACATTGATCCAAGATCGATAACGTGTCATTCATCGCGTGAGTTCACAACATGCACAGCGGTGGAGAAAAGTTCCGATCACCAAAAATCTCCCATCACTACACCTCATCCATCATGCCGATCAAGAAGCCAACCACATAAGGGATATAGACTATCAGATCTTAGTTATTTCATCACTACACCATATAAGATAATTTGGGTCTTAGAGGACCGACACCAGTGGATAAGTCTGGGCAAAAAAAATGGAGCGGAAGAGCTGAACTGGAGCCGATCAAAAATTTTGACTCAGTTCTGATTATGTTTCTGGATAAAATACCTATTGGATCATGTATTTAGGATCTATAGGTATCGGTTTGGTTCCGGATAATTTCCAGAACCGAAATGAAGAACCGTATATACATATATATATACACTTACACATATAAATATAATATTAGGATATGTTGATATTTCATATAGTTTATAGGTTTTCAGATATTTTATTGATATTTTAGGTATTGGTTCCGAATATTTTTTGTCATATCGGATATTATTTCACATTCCGGATATAAAATTGTTATTTCGGATACCAAATATCCAAAAAAAAAATTTTTGTTGATTTTAGGTATTTAATTGTTATTTCAGATATTTTTGTTAATTTTGGGTAAAAAAATACCAAAAACCGTTTAATATCCGGTATTTTTGTTGATTTCGGGTAAAAAACCTGTTTAGTACCCGAAAAAAATTCGGATGTTTTATGGTTCTTCAGTTTTGGAACCGAATCGAACTGGAACCGATGGGAACCAAATCGGAAAAAATGTAACCATTGGATTTTAAACTTAAAAACCGAAAAAACTGGAACCGAATCGAAAACCCAAATGCACATGCGAGTTTCCGCATTATCTTATGTAAATGATCAAATTTTCGGCAGTGATAGTCAATGTATTATCCCACTTTCACCGATTAATCCTAAGATTCAAAAATCCATGTTAATATCCGGATGACCAACCCGAATTGATGAAAGTCTACTAAATTTTCTTTACCTAGTGGACGAATGCGGATTGGTTGAAAGACCCACATTCATTCAGAATAATCAATCGTCCTCATTGCCATCACTGTAGTTGAATCCCATCTTCTTCAGGCTTGTTTTTCCAAGATCTACGAAGCCCATCTTGGTTCGATCTCCAACCTTGTCATCTTGGAGCTGGAGCCACCAACCTTGAATATTTATGTCCTATATCACTGATAAAGTCCATCTCTATCTTACATTCACCTTCGATAATATCCTTTCTCTTCCTTCTCTGGCCCCTTCTTCCTCAAGTTCAGCATTAGTTTGACAGAGAAATAATTCAAAATATTATTGAAAAACCAAATTTTAAACATTTCAGTAAAAACTAATTAACCAAATTTCATTTTCCAAGTGCTATTCATTGAACAAAGTTGTATAAACATTTAGATTAAAACATTTAGAGTAAATAACCAGTGGTGCAAATACTCAGCGTTTGAGCACAATAGAGACATTATTGTTGTTAGAAAGTGTTGGAAGAAGCAACTCTTCAAACCATTTTGCATCACTAAAGCTGCGATCGATATACATCAACCCTAAAACCAACATCTCTAGTGTCGGTACGTTTCTCAACACCATTTCAACGAACGACGCCACGAGTTTCCACGCTGCATCTTCACAGCCTAGCATCCTACCAAACTCAATTGAGGTAGGAAACAACTCATATTTTGATCTCCAACATTGAACCGGATTCAAGCCTTGTGAATCCAAATAGCTGTCCACATCCACATCCTGAGGAGCATAAAAAGTGTTACTCCAAAGCATACTACCACAAATGATTTTTACAAGAAAACAAAAATATACATACCCCTATGACATCCAAGTATGTTTCTTCTGCGATTAGCTTCTTTAATCCAGGTGAATTCTGTAGCAACCTTGTTATACCAGGAATAAAAGATCTTACAAACTTGGTTTTCACCTTCAAAGTTTGAACTTTGAGCGTTGGGAAAGAAACACCACGGAGCTCAGCAAGAGATAGAATCTAGCAAAAACGATTGAAATGTAATGAAACATAAATCTGTATAGAATGATTGAAATGTAATGAAACATATATATACCTGAAGAAAGGTTCCCCCAAAAGTAAGCCTTTCTACGTTCTCTAATTTTGTTAGCATCTTTAACACTGATGTTTGAAGAAAATCAGCCTTTGAATTCAAAGGAAGGGGTACGGCATCCTTGTCAATGTCAAGCCTAGCTTCCGTCAAAAAAGAGACATCTACCAAAGTACATGGTTTAGCAGAACTTGTCAAACTAAAATAACGGATGTACGGCGCTACAATCTCGGCTGGCCCATCGTCATCATCATCGATCTCCAGTCTCTTCAAACTATGTAATTTACTCAGATCAAGACGCTCAAGTCCCATACAGTATTCCAATATCAAGGTTTCAAGAACTGGTGAGCCAGAGAGAATATTAGCCATAGATTTATCATTGAGATTACATAAACTTAATGTCAACTTCCTTAGGGATTTCCAAGACACAGTGCACTCGGGAAACATACGGGGAAACGTAATATCCACGCTGAGTTTCACTAAAGAGGAACTAAGATAGAAAAAATTTGGGAAACGATAAGTCTCGACAACACTATCAATTAAGATGAGAGACAGTTCTTCAACATTACGGGATATAGCGAACTCGATCCAGCTATCAAGCTGGGATTTAGAGACCTGATGGGTTTCTATACAAAGATGGAAACGCTTGATTTTCTGTGCCCTGTATGAACTTAGGGTTTTGATTATTTCTTGAACCGTCATGAACGTTCGTCCATCATAATGTTCATTAAAGTCGAGACAAGGTGTCTCGCACCATACATGCCTCCATCGTCTGGCCCAGGTGGAAGTTCGGATCGCGAACCGAGTTGGAATAAAGGAGAGAATATGGTGGAGTATCTCATCCGGCATAGAGCTGATGGAATCAACACCGTCGACTGTTTCGGCGGCTTGTTTGATTTCGCGGGGTGAATCGGAGCGGTGGCTACCGATTTCACTAGCGGCGATGTTGCACCCGTCTCGGTCTCCGGTCTCGTCCGCCATCTTAAAAATTTTAGGGTTGGAGAAGACAATGAGAATTATGGTTCACATAAAATAAGCATTAGGTATGTTGGATCATTCCCTCGCGTCTTTTTCTTTGTAATTTCAAAATTGTCCCTAATATTTCCACGTATACGTAAAATAGCAATTTATCTCTCTCTCTTTTTTTGTGGGCAATAGATTCATTGATAGGCCCAACAAGAAATGAGCACCAAGCACATGTGGATATAAGAGCATGATTATCAAAAGATCTTAGACCAGAATCAATGGGGTTTTTAACCCAGGTTCCTAAAAAAAAATTAATAAAATAATGTGGGTTTCACGTGGGTCCACATGAATAATTAACATACCGGATACAAAAATCCTTATATAAAACCGATCTTCACACTGTTCACGCCACGTGGCGTGTAGGCATTGGTCCATATTTTTTTTTTATATTTTTTTTTTTCGTAACTCAGAAAAAAAAATAAAAAAATAATAAATTTTTTTTTAGAACCCCACTAGGGTATCAGTGTTGGACGTGCTCTTAGGTGAATATCTTAAGAAAAATATGTTAAAATATTGTGGGTCCCACGTGGGATCCATATGAATAGTTTAACATAAATTTTTGGTTTTTTTTCGCCTTTAAAAAAAAAAATATATATTAAAAAAAAATAAGTTAAGATACCCTGGCTGGGTATCACCGATAATCTTGCTCTAAGTACAAAATTGAAATTACAACATGGAAGATGAGCTGAGACAGATCTAGTACATGAAATTCGTGTATCCAAAAGATTTGTCTTTATTCTCCAAAACATGTGTATGTCGATAGATAACCCTGATCCAAAACCGATCATTGTGTCTTCATTGCGTGAGTTCACAACATGTACGGCGGTGGGGAAAAGTTCCGATCACCGAAAATCTTCCATCACTACACCTCATGCCAATCTAGAAGCCAACCACATAAGGGATAGAGACTATCGGATCTCAGTTATTTCACCACTACACCCCATAAGTTAATATGGGCCTTGTAGAACCGACACCAGTGGATACATGGGCGAAAAAAACTAGAACCGAAGAACCGAATCGGAACCGATCAAAAATTTCGGTTTGATTCTAGTTCCGGTTCTGGCCAAAATACCTATTGGATCTTGTATTTATGATTTATGGGTATGTGTTTGGTTCCAGGTGAACCGAAATGAAGAACCAAATACCCGAACATATATTTACATTTACACAAATAATATTAGAATATGTTGATATTTCAGATAGTATAGTTTTTCAGATATTTTATCGACATTTCAGATATTGGTTACATATAGTTTTTGTCATTTCGGCTATTATTTCACATTCCATGTATAAAATTGTTATTTCGGATATCAAATATCTAGATTTTTTGTTAATTCCGGATATCTATTCTATTAAAACAGGAAGATTTGCCATGGTACATAAATGTTGTTTCCGAAATTTGCCATTAATTTTATTAGGATTTGTAATCTTCATTAAGGGTAAAACTGTAAAACAATTTATATTTGATTTATTCATAATATCTTATAATATCTTTTGTTTTCTTTTTTCTATCCTAATCATATCTAACAAAAATCTTTTTCAAAAATTTAATAAAATAATAATTAATTTCGAAATTAATATTAAAATAAATATTATAAATTATTCTTAACTAAAATTTAACTTAAAAAATAAAATCAAGCATAATTAAATTATTAAATCAATTGGTACATATAATTATATAATTTAATACATAATTATTTTATAAATTATATAATCATTAAAATTAATAAATTATTATTAAAAAAATAGAATATAATATTGAAATAATAGTTTAAACTCAATAATAATATTGATAATCGATATATTTAACATAATCTATTATATTTTATTTATTTTATTACAATAAATGTAACCATGTATTGTTAATATTCTTTTCTATATCTATATATATATATATATATATATTATAATTTAACTATAACTTTATATAAATTCGATATAGTAATATTATCTATATTATTAAAACATGTGACCTTTTTTGAAACTACATTTGGTCTTACGGGGGATATTACTTTTTGTGTCATTGGTTTTATCTTAATTATAAAAACACATCAAAATGAACTTAATCGATTCAAAATGTTAAATGAACGGGTTATTATATATTAGTTACATTTTGATTTATAAAATAAACATAAAAATCTTTATATTTAGACCATTATTAAACGGGTCAAAAAATAGATGAACCAAATTTAATTAAAAACAAAACCTGTCTACTAGAATACGTGATAGAAAACATAATCCGCGCTTCATTAAGGGTAAAACTGTAAAACAATTTATATTTGATTTATTATCTCTACAATCCATGTTTCCAAACAAGACAATTATTAAACATTTAGCCAAACAACCAAAATCTAATGGGTCCCACTTTCCTAATTAATTAAAATCAAAACAAATTAATTGATAAAGATAATTAATAATTTATACATCAACTATTATATATAAATTAAGATTCTATAATTTATGATTTAATTCAAAATATATTTATAATATATTTTAATATTTTTTTATTTTGTTTCAAATATATATATATATATATACACATATTACGATTGATGTTTTTACGATTGTACTTTTTAGCAGGTTTTTTCATCAAACTGAAAATATTTAATTAATTAAACGGGTTGAAAAATTAATTAGCCAATCTCGATTATAAATTTTCTATAAAAAAACATGTACTGATACAGTCCATCTCTACCTCACATTCACCCTCAATAATATCGTTTGATCTTCCTTCTCTGCCCTTTTCTTCCTCAAGTTCAGCATTATGGGTAGGCTACTACGGCTGCCACATGCCATAGTAAAAATTGGAATATGTAACTAAAGCATATGTAGCGTATAGTTTAGGGAAACCCAGTCACATCCTTGAACTTTACCAGGATCATATGCATCATTGGTGCCACGTACCAGTTATAACATTAGGTATAGCATGCAATCTAAAACTTTTGTTACTCAAATCACATATCAGAGATATCATCGCTTTATGTGGATTTTTGTTTTATAACATCATATTGTATGGGACTCAATTGTTAGTTTGACAGAGAAATACTTCAAAATATTATTGAACAACCAAATTTTAAACATTTCAGTAAAAATTAACCAAATTTCATTTTCCAAGTGCTATTCATTGAGCAACATTGTATCAACATTTAGATTAAAACATTTAGCGTTTTAATCTTAAAAAAAAAACATTTAGAGTAACCAATGGTGCAAATACCTAGCGTTTGAGTACAATAGAGACATTATTGTTGTTAGAAAGTGTTGGAAGAAGCAACTCTTCAAACCATTTTGCATCACTAAAGCTCTGATTGATATGCTTCAACCCCAAAACCAACATCTCTAACGTCGGTACGTTTCTCAACACCATTTCAATGAACGACGCCACGAGTTTCCACGTTGTATCTTCACATCTTACCATCCTACAATACTCATCTGAGGTAGGAAACACCTCATATTTTGATCTCCAACATTGAACCGGATTCAAGCCTTGTGAATCCAAATAGCTGTCCACATCCATATCCTGTGGTGCATAAAAAGTGTTACTCCAAAACATACTACCACAAATGATTTTTACAAGGAAAAACAAATACGTGCCTGTGCGTCAGCAAATTTAGTTTCTTCTACTATTAGCTTCTTTAATCCAGGTGAATTCTGTAGCAACCTTGTTATACCAGGAATGAAAGATCTTTCAATCTTGGTTTCAACCGTCAAAGTTTGGACCTTGAACGTTGGGAAAGAAACACCACGGAGCTCAGCAAGAGATATAATCTAGCAAAAACGATAGAAATGTAATGAAACATAAATCTGTATAGAATGATTGGAATGTAATGAAACATATATATACCTGAAGAAGGGTTCCACCAAAAGTAAGTCTCTCTACGTTCTGTAATTTTGTTAGCATCTTTAACACTGCTGTTCGAAGAAAATCAGCCTGCAAATTCAAAGGAAGGGGTACTCCGTAGAAATATTGTTGGAGAATGTAAATGTCAAGGCTAGCTTCCCTCAAAAAAGAGACATCGACCAAAGTACATAGTTTATTAGAACTTGTCAAACTAAAATAACGGATGTACGGCGCTACAATCTCGGTTGGCCCATCGTTATCATTATCATCAATCTCCAATCTCCTCAAACTATGTAATTTACTCAGATCAAGACGTTTAAGTCCCATACAGCCATCCAATATCAAGGTTTCAAGAAATGGAGAGCCAGAGAGAATATTAGCAATAGATTCACCAGAGAGATTACACCAACTTAATGTCAACTTCCTTAGGGATTTCCAAGACACAGTGCATTCGGGATTCATATCAAGATCCACGCTGAGCTTCTCTAAAGAGGAACTAAGATAGAAAAAATCTGGGAAACGATAAGTCTCGTGATCAATACTTCCACTTAAGTTGAGAGACAGTTCCTCCACATTACGGGATTTAGCAAACTCGATCCAGCTATTAATCTGGGGTTTACGGACCTGATGGTTTCTCATACAAAGATGGAAACGCTTGATTTTCGGTGCTCTGTATGAATTTAGGGTTTGGTTTATTTCTTCAACCATCATGAACGTTCGTTCATCATCACGATAATCATCAAAGTCAACACAAGGTGTCTCGCACCATACATGCCTCCATCGTCTAGACAAGGCGGAAGTTCTGATCGTGAAAGGAGTTGGAAGAAAGGAGAGAATAGAGTGGAGGATCTCATCCGGCATAGAGCTGATGAAATCAACACCGTCGACTGTTTTGGCGGTTTGTTTGATTTCGCGGGGTGAATCGGAGCTGCACTCGTCTCGGTCTCGGGTCTGGTCCGCCATCTTAAAATTTTTAGGGTTGGAGAAGACAATGAGAATAAGGTTCACATAAAATAAGCTTTATATACGAATTTTCAAGTTAGGTATATTGGATCCATTATAGGGCCTGGGCAATAAAACTGAAACCGAAGAACCGAACCGGAACCGACCAAAATTTTGGTTTTGGTTTCGGTTCCGGTTCTGGCCAAAATACATGATGGTTCCTAAATCTTTAGAATCGAAATACCCGGAACCGAAATAAAGAACCGAATATCTGAATATGTATATACATTTACCAATATAGTATTAGTGTTATCAAAATTCCATATAGTTTATTGGCAATTTGAGTATTTTATTGGTATTTTGGGTAATTTGTTGATATTTTGATATCGGTTCCGAGTATTTTTTTTTGGTTATTTTGAATATTTTATTTGCATTTAGGATAATTTATTGACATTTCGGATATCGGTTTTGTATATTTTTGGTCATTTCAGATATTTATTTGCAATTCAGATAATTTATTAACATTTTGGGTTTAGATTTCAGATATTTTCAATTATGTACTTTTGTCATTTCGGATATAATTTCACATGTCGAGTATAAAACTGCTATTTGGTTTTGTTGATTTGGGTTTTTATTTTTTATTTCGGGTATTTTGTTAATTTTGGGTAAAAATACTAGAACTGTTTAATACCGAAATTATGTGTATTTTTTGTTGAATTCGGGTTAAAAATACCCGGAATCGTTTATTACCCAGATATTTTACGGTTCTTCAATTTTGTAACCGAACCGAATTGAAACCGACAGGAACCGAACCGAAAGAATCGGAACCGAACCGAAAACCCGAATGTCCAGACCTACCAGTGGAGTTTCCGCATTATCTTATGTAAATGATCAAATTTTCCGGCACTGATGGTCAACCTAT
This sequence comes from Orychophragmus violaceus, assembly GCA_030180135.1. Taxonomy (NCBI): domain Eukaryota; kingdom Viridiplantae; phylum Streptophyta; class Magnoliopsida; order Brassicales; family Brassicaceae; genus Orychophragmus; species Orychophragmus violaceus. The sequence continues at coordinate 670,697 of CM058237.1, forward strand.
TATCCCACTTTCATCGATTAATCCTAGGACTCGAAAAAACCATGTGAAATATCTTGATCACCAACCCGGACCGAACCTAGATTGATGAAAGTCTACTAAATTTCCTTTACCCTAGTGGACGAATGCCGATTGGTTGAAGGACCCACATTCATTCAGAATAATCAATCGTCCTCATGACCATCACTGTACTCGAATGTCATCTTGTTCAGGCCCATCTTGGTTCGATCTCCAACCTTGTCATCTTGGAGCTGGAGCCACCAACCATTGATTGCATATATACTTCATGTGTTACTCTTAAAGCCTAAATGTATTTATTTAGTAAACCTTTGAATACTTATATTATATATCACTGATACAGTCCATCTCTACCTCACATTCACCCTCGATAATGTCGTTTGATCTTCCTTCTCTGCCCTTTTCTTCCTCAAGTTCAGCATTATGGGTAGGCTACTACGGCTGCCACATGCCATAGTCAAAACTCGAATATGTAACAAAATCCTATGCAGCGTATAGTTTAGGGGAGTAAGGCAAGAGAAACTCCCGTCGGCATGGTCAGCAACCGCAAAATCCGCAAAGCTTGGTCCCGCTGGATTGATAAAGAAATACGAATCAAACTGTTGGCAGTATGGCAAGAGTACCACAACGACTTGGAAGATGGTCTACAGACTTGGTTTGGCTCACGCCTAATTGCCTAAGAAGATTCTTTTATTCTTTGACTCAATTGTTTTCTACAGCTCCCCATAAACAATGAAGCACTAGATGTAAAAAGTCTTTTTGTTTGAATCAATTTTACATCCATTCAAAAAAGAGAGAGAGAGAGAGAGAGAGAGAGAGATCAGGCAATTGTTAGTTTGACAGAGAAATATTTCAAAATATAATTGAACAACCAAATTTTCAACATCTCAATAAAAATTAACCAAATTTCATTTTCCAAGTGCTATTCATTGAACAAAGTTGTATCAACATTTAGATTAAAACATTTAGAGTAAATAACCAATGGTGTGCAAATACTCAGCGTTTGAGTACAATAGAGACATTATTGTTGTTAGAAAGTGTTGGAAGAAGCAACTCTTCAAACCATTTTGCATCACTAAAGCTGCGATCGATATACTTCAACCCTAAAACCAACATCTCTAGCGTCGGTACGTTTCTCAACACCATTTCAATGAACGACGCCACGAGTTTCCACGTTGCATCTTCACAACTTACCATCCTACCAAACTCAACTGAGGTAGGAAACGCCTCATATTTTGATCTCCAACATTGAACCGGATTCAAGCCTTGTGAATCCAAATAGTTGTCCACATCCATATCCTGTGGTGCATAAAAAGTGTTACTCCAAAACATACTACCACAAATGATTTTTACAAGGAAAAACAAATACGTGCCTGTGCGTCAGCAAATTTAGTTTCTTCTACTATTAGCTTCTTTAATCCAGGTGAATTCTGTAGCAACCTTGTTATACCAGGAATAAAAGATCTTTCAAACTTGGTTTTAACGGTCAAAGTTTGGACCTTGAACGTTGGGAACGAAACACCACAGAGCTCATCAAGAGATAGAATCTAGCAAAAACGATTGAAATGTAGTGAAACATAAATATGTATAGAATGATTGAAATGTAATAAACATATATATACCTGAAGAAAGGTTCCACCAAAAGTAAGCCTCTCTACGTTCTGTAATTTTGTTAGCATCTTTAACACTGCTGTTTGAAGAAAATCGACATGTTGGAAAACGTAAATGTCAAGGCTAGCTTCCGTCAAAAAAGAGACATCTAAAGTACATGGTTTATGATCACAAATTTTCAAACTCAAATAACGGATGTACGGCGCTACAATCTCGGTTAGTTCATCGTCATCAGTATCGATCTCCAATCTACTCAAACTACGAAATTTACTCAGATCAAGACGCTCAAGTCCCCGACAGTCGTTCAAATTCAATATCAAGGTTTCAAGAACTGGTGAGCCAGAGAGAATATAAGCAATAGATTCATCATTGAGACAACAACAACTTATTGTCAACTTCCTTAGGGATTTCCAAGACAGCGTGCATTTGGGGAACATATCAAGATACCCGAGCCCGACGCTGAGCTTCACTAAAGAGGAACTAAGATAGAAAAAATCTGGGAAACAATAATCTTGATCATCAATATGACTTAAGTCGAGAAACAGTTTCTTCACATTACGGGATATAGCGAACTCGATCCAACTATCAAGCTGGGGTTTAGAGACCTGATGGTTTCTCATACAGAGATGGAAACGCTTGATTTTTAGTGCCCGGTATGAATTTAGGGTTTGATTTATTTCTCGAACCGTCGTGGGCCTTCGTTCATCATCACGATAATCATGAAAGTCGAGACAAGGTGTCTCGCACCATACATGCCTCCATCGTCTGGACAAGGCGGAAGTTCTGATCGCGAAAGGAGTTTGAAGAAAGGAGAGAATATAGTGGAGGATCTCCTCCGGCATAGAGCTGATGGAATCAACACCTCCGACTGTTTTGGGCCTTTTGGCGGCTAGTTTGATTTCGCGGGGTGAGTCGGAGCGGTGGCTACCGATTCCACTAGCGGCGATGCTGGCCTCGTCCGCCATCTTTAACTTTTTAGGGTTGGAGAAGAGACAATGAGCGTCAAGGTTCACATAAAATAAGCTTTTATATAGGTAACTTGGATCCATTCCCTCGCGTGTTTTTTCTTTATAATTTCAAACGAGCCCCTAGTATTTCCAGGTATACGTAAAATAGCAATTTAACTTAAAAAGATTATTATTGAATCCCAGACCATCGTGAGTTTCACGAAACATCTTACATTTGCTGATGTGGCAAACCATATACATAACGTGTCGAGTTCTAATTTGTCGCTTGCGTACACGGTAATGTAAAAATGTGAATATAAATAATTTCCAGTATACATACATGTGTCACGCATCCACAATGCCCGGAGACCTTCTGGCCATTTCTCATCCACTTTTCCGTCACTTTCTCAGTTGGTTTTCTCGAGAAAATAATAAATATTTTGAGAGAACACGAAGAAATCCATCCTTTCCTTTGGATCTATCCATTCCTCGCTCGATTCAAACAACACCTAATGGACCTACCTCAGCAACTCAAAGCCGTAACTCTCACACACGTCCGGTACCGTCGCGGCGATCAGCTCGGGCATTTCCTCGCCTGGATCTCACTCGTCCCAGTCTTCATCAGCCTCGGCGGATTCGTCTCTCATTTCCTCTTCCGTCGTGAGCTTCAGGGGATATTCTTCGGTATAGGTCTCGTGATCTCACAATTCATCAACGAATTCATCAAAACATCTGTAGAACAGGCTCGTCCCGAGACATGTACGTTGCTCGAAGCTTGCGATTCTCACGGATGGCCTTCTAGCCATTCACAATTCATGTTCTTCTTCGCGACTTACTTTAGTTTGATGGCTTGTAAAGGGATCGGGTTCTGGTTTGGGTTGAAGAGCAGATGGATTCTTAATCTCCTTCATTGGTCCTTAGCTGTTGTTACAATGTATTCTAGGGTTTACTTAGGATACCACACGGTGGCGCAGGTTTTTGCTGGGGCTACGTTAGGGGCGATTGTTGGTGCGAGTTGGTTTTGGGTTGTGAATTCTGTGTTGTATCCATATTTTCCGGTGATTGAGGAGAGTGTATTGGGGAGGATGCTCTGTGTGAAGGATACTTCTCATATTCCTGATGTGTTGAAGTTTGAATATGACAATGCAAGGGCTGCTAGGAAGAACACTAAGTCTGATTGATTTGATTTCTGGTAAGTGAAATTTTCATCACTGTTTCATTGACATGGATCCAATTTAGCAGCTGCTTAGAATAAGCTTATGGCATTGATTGGTGGCAATGAATGCTCATTGGACCTTAACTTCGTACTGGTTTGTTCATCTTGATCACCTAAATGACTGGAAATAGTTAGTCAAGAGTTATGGATATGTATCTGTTAGCTTCCTTCTTTGGAGGTAGTAGAAACACACACGAAGAACAATGTAAATGTAAATGAAATGCATTTATCAAAATTGATTTTTTGAGAACCAAGCTTGTTTCTTTTGTCTTCTAAATGTTCCAGCTTTGGCGATTTTGTACTAAGGAGTATCTAGTCCTTCTAGTTCTAGATCCATCCTCTTGCTTGGCAAAGTTTTGACATATGATTTGTTCATTGAGTGCTTGCTGCATGCTGATTATAAGCTTTTTAACTTATTCTCAATCAAAAGATTTTGAGAATTTTATTCGAACAGTTTGATTGATTCATTAAAAACACTAATGGAAACATGAAAAACAGTTTGTTTCTCCCCATCTTTGTTGTTCAATAATAGTAGAATTGGAATTTGTGAACTCTGTTTAGGCTGCTTTTGTTCTACTATATTGTATTTCACATCTAGTTTTCAAAATCTTGTATTATATCAACCTAATTCTCAGTAAGCTTGACCAAAACGTTCTAAAACTAGTCTTGGAGTTTTATTGGCTGTTCTGATCATCTTTCTTGGCATTTTATTCTGTTTTTGATATTGCTTAATGCTGCCAAGAAATCAAGAGTTCTGATTCAGTTTCTTGTAATTTTTTGGGCTAAGGCATCTTATTTGCTTCATTTGATTGCAGGTCGGGAAAGCATTGTTTAGCCACTGTTCTTAAGACTATGACGACACTGGTGAGATTAGCTGCTCATATGAACTTGATACTCACAAGGTGAGCCTCATTCACACTTATATTAAGTCATATTTACTTCCTTTTTATAGTTTTCCTATTGACCTATCTATATTGTACGAGACATTGCTTCATAAATTAAAGAGAAGAGTTATTGACTTATTGGTCTCTGGTTTTGGGGATTCAAGCTTTAAGATAGTGTATTTCTTCAATTAATCAAGACATGATGAAGAAGCTATCACTTAAATTGGCTGCTTCCATATGCGTGGCTTACTTACCTTGACAAATGCGTGGTGCAAAGTTGTTGCTTTTACACTTGATTTTTTCCAGACATGTCTAAGTATTTAGATCATTCTCGTTTATGGAAAAGGACTGACAAGAATTATGAATCTTTACTTGAGTTCACATTGAAAAAGGAAACTGTTTTAGGTTCGTGTCTCTTGATGTGTCTTCTTCACTTTGTCACTACACGCAAAAACTTTTCCTCCGTCTAAAGCGGATCTCTATCTTACGTTTCTGTAGACACTAAGTTCTCCCACACTACACACATGTGGTGAAAAAGTGATTAGAATCTAATGTTTGAAAAGGAGTTTGTAAAGAAACTGGACGTATAAAAAATTTCATAAAGGAAATAACTTCTTTTAAGGGTTGGATTTTTTGTATTAGTGGCAACTGAATCATATTTGTTTCAATATGCCTTTTTTATTTGAAAACAATCAACAAAAATGTAGTTGATGTTGTCGTTCGGTGAGCCGTAGGTTACGACGACTTATCTCGTTCTTTCATCTTTTGCGGTTGTCATATCATCCAAGTCTGAACCGCAATGGTTATTTCTTTGATTTATCGATTTATGTTTTCTTTAGATGTAGGTTTTAGCAATTTTGTATGGACTTTTGTTTTCGGGAATATCTTGTTGTTCTGTCGGCTTTGTTTCTGAAAAAAGTTCTATCTTCTGTCAGCTTATGTATCAAAAAAAACGCTTCCCACTATGTATAATAATAAAAGTATCTCTTCAGATGAAAAAAAAATTCAACAAAAATGTAGTTTGGGTAGGATATTTTCGAATCGGTTTAGTAGTGATGGAATTGATAGCGGGAGACAAGAGTTGATATGGATGAGTGTTGAGTGATGCTTTTGTTTGTCTCAAAAAGATTTTCACTTTATGTTTTAGTCATCTTCAAATCATTTACATCAAAAGCCAAGTCAAATTCATACTTCATATGTCGTAATATTTATCATCGATTTCTGCTTTTAGACCATCAACTTCTAGTGATATCATGTTATTATTAGCCAATGAATTGCTATATTTGGGTCCATTTTCCTGTTCTCATCCATATGATATAGTACATTGTTTTAATATGAGTTAATATGACAGGTAGATCTAAAAAAGTCGTCTTAAGATTATGTACAAACATGATTGTTACAACTATAGAATTAAATTTTCCAAAGCAGTCAAAGAAGCAGCAGAAGATTAGAAGAATATATTAAAAAGAGTTAAGTTTCTTGGTTGGAATCTTAAAAGTTTAGTTGTTTGGTTTACTTAACCAATGTACTTTACTTAACTCTACTAGTTTTTAAACCATAAAATATATTAAAAACAAAAGTAAATTAAGAAGTTAATCATAAGAAAATATCCGGAATAATAAGTAAGTGTTAACAGTAGATTAAAGTCCTAAATCAAATTAAAAAGAGTTACATTAAAGTAATGGCCTATGGTCATCTCCAATGTATTCTTCTATATTTTTTTCTAAAACAAAATATTATTTTTAATAATATTTTTTATTTTATTAATAATACATTTTATTTTAAATATTACAAAATAAATCATTTTATTCTTTTTATTTTACAAATTTTTATAAAAATATAAAATGTTATAAAAACAACAAATGAAATAGTATTTTATATATTCATTTCGGTTATAATTATAAAATATAAAAATTAAAAGATAATTGTGCAAAACGAAAGTGTTATTATAACGAAAATAAAAAGAATTGATTTTAATTTTAAAAACAAAATATTAAGTGCTGAAAATAAAAATAAAACGGCAAAAAAGTCCCGAGTGGAGACAAAACGAAAGCAGAACTTAGCGGAGAGCAAAGAGGCGAGAGGTAGAGTAAGGAAGAAGACGATGATGATTTCCCGGAGATCCGTTTCGAGTCCGTGTCGGGTCGAGAAATATCCTCCGCCTTTCATGGGGTTTTTGAGAAGCAAAAGTAACGGCGGAAGCATTAGCAGAAGTAGAAGCCGAAGCAAAGGAAGGTCACGAGCGAGTCCTCTCTTCGTTCGCCGGAATAAATCTGCCGCGGCAGTGACTCAAGAACCGTCATCTCCTAAAGTTACTTGCATGGGTCAGGTCCGAGTCAAGAGATCGAAACCGAAAATTCAACCCGAGAATCAGACCCGACGACGATGCGAATGGATCCGAAACGCGTCGTTTAGAGTCGCCGGGAAACTGAAAGCCATGTCGCTTTGGCCCAAATGGGGATTGTGTACGTTTCCTTGTTCACGGCGGAAATCAAAGAGCGAGAAGGAGAAAGATTCTCCGAGAAGCCAATTAGATCGTCCGGCAGCTGTAGAAATTGAAGAGCTAAACGAAGAAGATTTCAAAATCCCAAGATTATTTGTGTCTCCGGCATCCACGCCGCCGATAAACGCACTGTTGTTGACCAGGAGCAGATCTGCGCCATACGGATCATCATCGTTGGCTTTCAGATTCTGGGAAGAAAACAATCAAAGAGAAGCAGAATCACGAAACGAAACAGAGCAAAATGTTAGATCGGAAAATACTAAATCGGAAGTTCCTTCCGGAGCCACCAGGGAAATGAATGGGGTTAACGAGTCGACGAGGTCTGTCGGAGCTGACAATGACAGAAAGGAAGTGGAGTTAACGGAGTTAGGATTCTCACGGCCGCCGAAGTTGAGAAGGAGCAAATCGGAGCCGGCCAGGATCGGCGAGATTGCGGATGAATAAGAAGGTTAGCAGGGTTTAGGTCTGTCACGTGATTAGTCAGACAATTTGACTGATTCTCTAATTAATCGGTTGTTCTAAACAAATATTTTTCATTGATTAGGACTAATAACGTTGCTTTTTAGCTATCGATTTATGTATATAGGAAACGAATTGTATAGTAGATTTGTATCCACATATATACCGTAAGGTGTAGGGTATATCTGCCATGAAAATGTTTTAACAATACATTTATAAAATCCTTTTATTTATTTTTAACATTCTGTTTTAATCTCGGCAAACAAACAAATTATAACTTTTCAAGTTTATTTAAATCAAACAAAATATTAAAATTACAAACTCGTGTTAGTTTATTTTTCCAAAACAAAACATATTGAAACATACGAAATAATAAAAAAATACAAGAAGTATTTTCCTATATTCAATAAACTAGTTTGAATCAAGCTTCTTTTAGCCGAAAAATGTAAACATCTTCTGGCCCAACTTATAGACGGGTTTACATATTGAAGGTCTCTTTAAAATATTGGACCCAATTGAAGACCCAAATGAAAGGAGCCGCCGAAGAAACACACAGCCATGAAATAGCTGTAGAGATGGATATGGACCCATTACAATTTATGGTTTATTTTAGACTAAATCATTCATGAAGTCTCCAAGTTGATGCAGATTCACCATAACTTCATCAGTAGTTTAGAATCAGTAGTTTAGAATGGTGCAATAAAGATTCTATAGGACGAGAAGTGAATGGTATCCAAAAGTGTTACAGAAACCTCTCGGTATTACACACTAAATTATATAGTTTTTTTTGGACAGCTTCATGAATCCACAAAAAAAAAATTCTTGAGGATACATTTTGAGACTAATTACTCATCATTAGTGAAAATGATTAATGATCATGGAGATTAACCAATATTCTTATCATAATTTGATATCTTATACTTTTTGAAACATAGTTTTAAGTTCCTCGATCTACGATATATTCATGTGTTGACTATGTAAGAACGAGAATATGAGTAAACACACAATTCTATGAGATATGACAATGTGTATATATCCTTACTTTATTCAATAGAAATTTTTAGACAATCTTACAACAAGACTTTGCCTAATATAATTATTGGACACTAAGACACCCTTTAGTTCGACACCAATCTATCTCTATTTATCAATGAGATACACGTCCCAAACACATATCTAAAGACTAGAAATTCAAGGTTCAACTTCCTAAATTCCTCCTTAATCTATAATCACAGTTTCAAACCAAATTGTGTTACACACCGGATTTTGTGTGCCACCGAGAAATCTTGTGCCATCCAGCAGAGATCTTAACTTTGTTTTCTGCTCATGCATCCTTGGAGACGTACACTAGCTTCTATGATGCTTCCTCTTTTAATACCCTTTCGTTTTTTTCCCAAAAATCTTCAATTTCCATATCTTAGATATTTCTAAATCTTCCTTTTATCATATCTTTAATATCTTCAAAACTTTATAGTCATTTTTCTATTTTTAGATCCATTCACCAATGACACGTCAGCCACTTTCTTGTGACATAACAACTCACATCAACTTAACTCACGTCAACTTATGTTACACATAAATTCGAGTTGTGCAATTGTTCAGTGCTAACAGACTATCCATCTACAATATCCAGCTTCTTTCCAATAGCGACTTGTTTAGATTCTTTAAAGCTTACATGCAAGTTCCAAGTCCTAAAATGTTAGGGCAACTCCAACCCAAACACCAAATTTGATGTTTTGGTATTTTACTCTTTTTCCATCTCCAACCACAACACTAAATTCTACACCAAAAATAATATATCTATTATTATATTATTAAATATTGTTTATTTTTAATAGTTTTAGTAAATAATAATTATTGTTTATAACTAACTAATTATAAGTAAAATATAAAATTATAATTGGTAATACCAAAAAAATTATGTATTTTTATTTTTAATTAGTTTATGTATTAATATAGTTTTCCAAATTAATATTTTTATTTTAACTATTGTTAAAAGATTATAATCAAAAATAAATTTTTAATCATTTAAAAACAACAAATTAATCATATTATTAAAATTATATCAATTAATAAGTAATAATTTAAATATAATCTAAATAGAAAATATGAATAATATATATATATATATATGTATATATATATATATATTTTGGTATTTTGTAAACAGTATCACACTAAATTTGGTGTTAAAAATATAATTCGATTAAAACAAATAAAACTGCATATTTAGTGTTTTGTAGTGGGATTGGAGATGGTCTTACAACTTAACTTGCATTCTTGATGCTTGTTGATAAAAGCTCAAAATTTCCCCTATGTATGGCCTTTGCCCAATTATTTTGCTTTTGATATTTCATATTTGGGTATGAGCCCTAAAAGGCTAAAACCCAAATAGCGTCCAAGTTTGTTTTTTTTTTTTTTTTTTTTCCTTTCAGTTTTTAAGGCTTAATTTTAATGCATTTTAAAATAGTTGTCTACTCTCAAGTTTGGCCGGAAAAAAAAATACCCAAAAATTAGTTACATGAACATGGGGGAATTAGTTGACTTGGATCACTCCCTCCCAACTATGCAACGCACTATATGCTTAACTAGTATAAGGACCAATGCATCACCACTAAAAAGGTAGTTAAAGTTTTGATATGATTTATTGTTATATCACTTATGTATTTGTATATTGACTGATGTAAGAAATTATTAAGATTCCCATTTAGTGTATGTCATTTTTTAATGATTAAGACCAGCTACCATTTCCTAACATATCTTATTTAGTAGTAAATCTATTTGTTTTTCTAGACCTTGCCATGCTTCTACTCAAACTATTGTTCCTTTATGTGTATATATCTATTATTTTGTTTCCCTACATCATTAGATATTACTTATGTAAGCAACATTTCAATCTAATTTGTATGATAATATAAAAATTAACCGAATTACATGTAATTAATTGTTAATGCTAAAGTTCTAACCAATTTTTAGTCATACAACAATTTGCAAGCCACATATTTTGTTGTGCTGAAACAAATTCTTGTAACAACATTTTTTTTTGTGGACGCACACATTTTTGTGAATGATAAACAGTAGTCTATGTTGATATGATAACCAAAGAACTATAGGTTATACCATTTTTCTATGCTCAATAGTTGTAGACTAGGGACCAAACTCAAAAAAAATTCTTGGACAATAGAATCTCTTATCAAATTCAAAGTAAAGAAAGCGACATTCACCAAACCTACCATCCAAGTTGAACTAGTAAAGTAATTAACATATCTCTAATGCTTTCAAAATCGAATTATTTTATATGTACATCGTTACAAACTGCAGTCTTGGGGTTCCAAAACTAAGAATTATTCTATCCATTTGGAAATTTACATTTACAAATCTACCATTTTAAAAATTAGTATTTTTCACCGGTGAAAGTTTCGGTTATTCTTTATTTCAAAATTAGAATTTATAATTATGTATAACTATAATTTGAATAAATAAAAAATATTAAACCGATCGATCCTTGCCGACAATGAAGATGTCATGTTCCGAGGAGGAACAAGAAGTCGTCGAAACCGGAGCCAAAGCTTCATTACAGTCCGATACACTGTCTTGTAAGGTAAGCAATAACTCCGACGTACTGAAACTCAACGACGGCGACGGTTTCGCCATCGGAACCTCTGGCACATCAGCTTCCCCAACCAGAATCTGGACCACAGTCCTCATACTAGGCCGGGCTACCGGGTCTGGTTGTGAACAAGCAAGGCCCACCATCAATACTCGATTCACCTCCTCCGGGTTATACTCCCCGTCGCTCAACCGCTCATCCACCGCCGTCAAAAGCTTCCCTTCTCTATATAAACCCCAAACCCAATCAACCAAACTCGACCCGGTTTTCAAACCGGGTCTTGAAGCGGGTTTGGACTCGGCTCTGTTTATGGGTCTTCTACCAGTGGATACTTCAAGAACAACGGCTCCGTAGCTGAAAACGTCGGTTTTCTCCGTCGCTCGACCGGTAAGCAAATACTCCGGCGCTAAATACCCCATAGTCCCGGCGGCGGCGGTTGCGTCCGGAGATTTATCGTGCTCTGTTTGTCTAGCGAGTCCGAAATCTCCTAATTTCGGATTGAAATTTGCGTCGAGCATTATGTTGCTTGTTTTGACATCACGGTGAATGATTTGATTCTCACACTCTAGATGCAAATAAGCTAAAGCTGAAGCAACTCCGAGGAGGATTTTCCTCCGGTGAGGCCACGGTAACGCCGTCGGAGATTCGTATAAAGCTTTGTCGAGAGATCCATTAGGCATTAGATCGTATATTAACAGAATTTCACCTTTCTCTCTACAATAGCCTTGAAGACGGAGAAGATTCCGATGACGAAGTGTTCCGATCAAAGATAATTCCGATAAGAATTCAGTGTTTCCTTGAGAAATGTGACTGCATCTTTTGATTGCGATAATCTCGCCGGAATCTGGTAAGATTCCTTTGTACACGGTGCCGAATGCTCCGTTTCCGATAACTCTCGATGTGGTGAAACTGTCGGTGGCTAGTTTCAGCTCCTTGTATGTGAATTCCCTCGGCGATTTCATGATCTCCGTTGCGAAAGATTCCGACTTTCGAGTGTATTTGATCTTTTTGGAGTAGACCCAGATTATTGCTCCGGCGAATAAAGCTAAGAAAAATGCGCCGGCGGTTACTACTCCGGCGACTGCGGCAGGGGACTTTTTACAGAGTTTGTTACGGCAAGAAGATGGATCAGCGGTTTTTCTCCGGACGGTTGATACGGATGGTGGGAGGGAAGACGACGGGATAGGAGACTCGGACACCGGCGGCGGAGATTCCGATAATTCGAAAGAGGAAGCGAAGCTCCACCAGTCGATGCTGTGAATCTCTGTGCTTCCTTGTGTTGAACCAGAGAATCCAACAAACATCGAGTCGCTAACGTAACGATCCAGATTGAGAGGGACCGACAAAACCGGAGATTTGGGTTTCACGTTTGAGTATGAGACGTAAACGGTTAAGACCCGACCCGATCCGTCATAAGTGATCCACGAGTTCACAGCGTTTCCACTCTTGAGATCGATGTCAACGTTTCCTAGATCGGCTACGGCGGCTGAAACGACGGAGTTTAGATCTAATCCCACGTGGTTCCCGTTAACGTCTTTGAATTGGACATCCATTAGCGTATCGAATTCCACCGCAACAAAACCCGACCCGGATCCGGATTCTCCGGTTAGGCCGATAAATCCGCCGGAGGAACCGATGTATTCTTCATCGGGGGAGATTACGAAAGCTAATCCACCGCCGATCGAGGATGGATTGAGGTTTGTTACTGAGAACGAGAAGTAAGTCGAGAAGCTCGCCGGCAATTGAGTCTCCGGGTGGCGGAATCTAATCGCTTTTCCGTAAAGAGCTTTTCCGGCGGTGGATGTCGGGACGGAAAGCTCACGAGTGAGCTTGATGGTTCCGTTGTTGAGATGAGCGTCGCCGAGAAGCTTGAGACTTGAGAGAGTCAACGTTCCGAAATCGAATCTCGTCGCCGGAAAATCGCCTCTGACGTCGGAGGGGCAGAGGAAAGAAGCGATAATGTGGATGAGAGTTGAGTAAACAGAGAGGAATCTCGGTGGAATTTTCAACATTTGTAGATACTTTTCATTGGATTCTTTGGACAGTATGAGGAAGTGAAGATTTTGGGAGTTGTTGAGTTCACTGATACAATCATACAGAGAAGACGAAGACAAATTACTGAATCAGACAGAGGAAGACGGAAGACGACAGACGGGAGTGGAAATAAAAGGCACAAGTGAAGAAGACAGGTGGATCTGATTGACTGACACGTGGCAGTATAAACAGTTGGTACTTAACTAACAAAAAATAATAATCCAGCGATGGAGAAGATCCTCACGTGCAAGCGTGCTAGCTTTAGTTTTGATTTTTGTGCTAATTACCACACACATTTATTTTCATATTAATTGTTAATCACTAGTACTAATCTTTTGTTGCCGTTAAAAATATATCGTTTTAATTGTTACTAATTATAAAATTAATAGTATTAAAAACTAATGAAAATATTTTTTTAAAAATTTTTATTATTGTTTTTACTAACAATTTTATCAATAATTTTGCAATGTTCAGTGGTTTACTATTTTTGGTAAAAAATAATATATTCGTTCTACTTTTATTTACTAAATCAACAAGTCAGTACCAGAAAATCAAACAAAAATGTATAATAACTTTAATAAAGTGGGAATAAAGGTGATTTTAATAAGTGGGAATAGTTTGATTCGAGTTTATAGCATAGTACAAAAAGCTTAGACTTTTATTTTTTTGTAGCAACCAATAAAAAAATCATATAAAATATTGAATATACAAAGTTGTGATTGTGAAAGTATAATGGCACATGAATTTTTTGTTTGACCTTTTATGTTGCATGTTGTACCCGTTCTCTTCAAAGATACTCTCATAAACTATAGTTTTTCTAAAAGGAAAGTTCGTATGGATAATCAATACAAGAAATAATATTTCAATTCTTAAATCATTATCTCTAACTAATCCACAAGTTTTCAACAAAAGCCACTCGTTTTCATACCAGCTCGTGTTGATGTGTCTTGTGTGTGTCCTTGTTTGGGTTTTTGTGTTGTCTTGATGTGTATTTCTAAGGATATATCTAACTCTACCCCCAAATGTATGCCTATTAATTATTTGGTTTGGTAGCAAAAACAAAAATATCGACTATAGTTTATAAAATTATAAGAGTCAATATAGTGTCAATAATATGAAGTATTTATGTGTCTCTGATGTATATTTATTGTGGTCAATAAGAGTTTAGATCTCTTTGAAAACCAAATGAAAAAGTTTTAGAGCTCTTCTTCATTTGCTAATTCTTTTGAGCTTATAATTTTACATTTGGTTGGTGCAGATGATAATTTTATAAAAACATTTTTTTGCCTAAAAAAACATTATGGGTATGATTGGTGTACCTACAAAAAGCGTTAAAGATATATCACTTTTTTGTTACCAATCATGACAATGATATTAAATGCTACAGTAAAAACAGTTACTTTCAGCTTTTTGTTACCGTTTTTGCTAACCGCTTTCGCTAACAATTTTCACTTACAATTTTGTACTATTCAACTGCTTACTACTTCCGCTAACCGTTAATATAACTGTTCCGCTTTTGTTCACCAATCGGACTCTATATTAAACCAAAAAGTGTTACAACACAATACAAAACCGAAATATATTAAATTTTTAGGCAAATATAAAAATCGACTATCAACACGATATCGGTAAGAATGATAAAAAAACTAATTAGGATACCATTACCCAAATGTTTTGATATTCATTTTTATAAAAGTAGACCTATTTAAAAAAAAAAAAAAGATCCTAAGTTCTAATGTAAAAAGCTTTGTTATATGTTATGGATTTGGGGTCGGGAAAAAGGTTATGGACTTGGGCTGAAACCCAATTTGGCTAACGTTTAATCTCGCCGGTAGATTTGGAGGAAGTGTGAATTGTGTTCAGGGGGCCTTACCACTGAACAGCTTGTGGCAAGAAATTAGTTTGGTCATTGGGCGTCATGGCTCATGTTTATATGGGCTTTTTGATCTTTTATTTAATTTCACATGAACGTTACACACAAAAACTCGTTCATCTTGTCTGATCTGTTTTCCAAAGTGGGTCAGTTTAATTAACGAATCATGTCGGTCCCTTGTGTTCTAGTTGAAACATTGAACCACAACTTAGCTGTCTTTCAAAGTTCAAACTAAAATCATTTAAAAACTGAAAGTATTTTGCATGAAGTACTTTTGCAGCTTTGGTATATATAAATTATATTGGTTGAAAGGTTTAATTTTTTTTTTTCACTGGAAGATTTCATTCATCATAATGTAAACAGAATATATACACATCGATCACTGGTTGAAACGTTTAATTATATATATATATATATATAATGACGTGATGTCTAACGTATTTGAGTATCGACCGGGGCGAGTTTTATAACAAGACCGGCATCCATATTCAAATAGAATGGTTACAAAAAGTAATAATTAATAAGATACTAGTGGAGTCATAAAATGAAATTTATATAACAATACTAAGGTAGCAAATGCTCATTTTGTAATGTTTTGTGTATAGACAAATCCAACTCTCGTTTTACCCAACGTTATATAAACATCTAAGTAGATATATCAAGATAAATGCGAGTTATATGAGATTTCTAATTTACGTTAGCTCTTCAATTAATTTTGGAAATACAAGTTTTCAACGGTTTCCTTTTTCATTATCGATCTCAGGAATTGTTAGATCAAGAATCATATAATACAAAACCAAACTATTTACACATATTAAAACTAAAAGCTGAGTTTCAGAATTTACAGTTGAACCCGTAAATAATTAACCTTGTATAAACGTATTAGCTATAATAAACTTAAAATAATGAGATTTTTAATCGTATACACAAACTTTGGATACCAAGAAGAGATATGAAAGCATCCAATGGACCAAAAGAAGGCAAACACAAAGAGCCAAAAGAGAGGTTGGGTTGCATTATTTATGGAAATTTTAATGTAATGTAATCTATAAGATATCTATAATTATTGTACTACTTGTTCATTTTATGTTACATTTCGAGAATAAGTATTCAAAATGAATAATACCCGTCGATCTTATGTCTGCTAACTTTATTTTTGTCAAACATTTTTTTTGCTAAATAAAAAATAATCAGACCTTGATATTCCTAATGCTTGTGAGTTGTGATGCATGGTGGTAGTTGTAGAGTAGTTAGTGGAACTCGCGATATGTGTTGATGGTAAAGAATTTAAAATTTGCATTTACCTTCCAAAACTTATCATATAAAGATAAACATTACTTCCAAATCATATGATATAAATCCATTTGCTAGTCGATATTTATGAGTTGAAAAAATATACTTATCAATCCATTTACCTTCCTATATTCACCCTTTTATATACATTTAACGTCTAATTTTTAGAAGTTAGATTATTTTATCAAGCGTTAAATTTGTAAACATAAATTATGCAAGGATGCAAGGTACGTAAACAAATTCAAAAATGTGTAACACAAACAAACATATCAATTCAACCACTCTAAGCAAATCTCTAAACAAATCTTAGAAATTTGGATGCACCACACCCATATGTCTTACATGTTTTATTTGGTATTCTAAAAAATTACGGATGAAACAAAACATATACGTAGACTATAATCTTGAGACATAAAAAAACCGATGACTTACCACATATCTAATAAAAAAAATCCTAAAAACGTTGTATTAGAATTGAATCCAAATCTAAAAAGTGGTACTGACTGTTATTATTATCATAATTAAAAGTTTCACGATTTAGGTATTGAATGGTAGTTATAATTGAACCGAATTAATAAGCTAGTGATCAACATCAATTTTTTTATATCATTCACAATTTTTAGTTAACAATGATATAGATATAAAAAAAGTTAAAAATTTATAAATTAAATACATATTATTTTTGTAAAGAAATAAATCTGATTTGCAAGGAAATATAAATTCATCCCTAAAACTAAGTGGTTTTTTCTTTGATATTGTGACATCAACCTTTTGGAAAAAAGGACTGATCAAATGTATTATAGATGATGATATATATATTGATAACAGAGAAGAGCAATGTGCATGAGAATCATAGCTTAAAAAAGTAGGGTCCCACAGACAGAGAGACAGGAGTCACGGACTGTCCTATCGTCTTCATCGGGAAATGCCAAAGATCCTCTCTCTATCTCTCTCACGTTACAAAACAAGATGCAACATGCTATGTTTGGTCCAACTCTGTAATTATGTCTTAATCATTTCTTTGGATCTCTTTCCCTCAAAGGCAATTCCCTTTTCTACTCACTCACTTTCTCGATATCACAAACCTATAACAAGAGAAAAGGAAGATCAAACTTGTAGTATAGTACTATATGTTATAAGAAGAAAAACTTTCAGTCCACTACTCAAGAAATCAAATAGTTTTGTGTGTCCACGCGCACTATCAATATTTGTAATCGAAATCCATTTGACCTTGTTCGTTTTGTTACGGTAGGTGATTGCGACTGCGGTTGCGGCAGCGACAACGGCAATATTACCGTACCTTGTTGTTTATTTCGTAGACACTGCCGCCGCAATACCCGCATTTACTATTGTTCGTTTTAAAGATACATCCACCACTGCAACCACAAATCACTATATTTAACTGTAGTCTTTAATTGCAGATATCTATGACAACCAAACAAATATAAATTACCGCAGTCGCTGGTATCTGCGACTAAACACTGAACTTTTCTGATGTCTGGAAATTTTCGATGCTAGCCGCAACGTTTAACCGCAACCACAACCGCAAATACATGTGACAATCAAACGAACACAAATTATTATCGTAGTAGCAGCCGCAAATACATGCGATAACCAAACGAATAACACCATTATATTTCAATATGTTTATACTCTTTTTGATGCTCAAATTAACAGCAACAACGACAAAACAAGTGAATGAACTATATATGTTCTACTTCCAACTAACAAAACTACACGTTTCACTATACGTGAAGTAGTACTAGACTATATATCATTTGATTTGATCGTTGTATTTATTGGACTTGTAGTCAACATATCTTAGATTTAGTGTCAATATATTGATACCACATTTTGACTTCTCTTGGGTGTACACTTAATTACATTTGAACCTAAATCACTTTTAGAAAGAAAAAAACACTAGATCACTTTTCTTGGCTTATTTTGCATTTCCAAGTTAAAATGTGTATAGAGAAAATAGTTGAAATGAATTGCAAAACACAAAAAGTTATTTTTTGAGTTCCTAAAACTTTTTGGGAGTCAAAGATAGTGCTCCCTTTAAGAAACGGGAACTTTTTGCATCTACCTATATGCTTTGTTCTTGGGACACATAACATTTTCCTTTGCCTAATACAATTTCTTGGGTGCATAAAACTTTCATTTTATAGTAAAGTAGGAGTTGAAATTGTGTCCAGTTAAATTTATATATAGATCCAAAACCTAGCAAGTACATACTAAGACCATCTCCAATGTATTCCTCTATTTTTACCTCTAAAATAGAGGAACTCTATAATAGAGGTGGGTTTTGCTCCAATGTATTCCTCTATATTTTCCTCTAAAAAGGAATATTCTCTCTAATATTCTTTTTTATTTTACTAATAATACCTTTTATTTATAAAAGTTACAATTTAGCCCATTTATTTTATTTTTACAATTATAAAATTATAATATTATTTAAATTGTATATTAGTTATTAAAATATTGTAATTTATAATTTATTAATTTTATATTATTAGTTATTAAAATATTAATATTTAATTATTTTGGTCATAAATAAAAGTATTTGAAAGTTAATGGACTGATTTGTGAATTAAAAAGTTCACCTCTATTATAGAGGAAAAAATAGAGTTCCTCTATATATAGAGGAAAAAATAGAGATCTCTATTTTAGAGGTGAAAATAGAGGTGGGTTGGAGTAGATTTGCCTCTAAACTCTATTTTAGAGGCAAATATAGAGGTGGGTTGGAGATGCCCTAACATAGATTTTTTCATATACATACTGTTATCGTTACGTAGCCTTGGCAACTAACTCTATCAATATTCAAATTCAACTAACTCGCAGTGAGGTGTGCTGATCTATATAAGATGAAATATTCAAATTGACATATGAAGATAAGTTTGAAATGATAAAAATAAATAATTCAATATCTAGATAAACAACACACTACAACAAATATGTTCATTGACGGCGCGAAAATTATGCTATCATATGTCATACATAGCGTTTTTACAAATGCTATGACATCCGCAGCTATAGTAGATGGTACACATACGATAGCGTTTTTGACATGCTATCATACATTCGTTCTATTATAGCACTGCTTAATATTTTTTTTATAGCACATGTTTAGTGCTATTTTATTTAATATTGTAGCATATGTTTATCGCTATATAAATATATTTAATTATAATATATATATTATTTTTATTTAAATTTTGTTTTGCAAAATATTTATAATTTGATTTACACAATTTTTATCTCATAAATCATCAACATACATAACAATGATATTACATTAATCAAAAACAAGTCTTACATAATTACATATACTAACATCGTAAAATGCCGATAAGTCTTAAACAATGTAAAACTAACATTATACAAACAAAATCAAAAGACTAATGAACTCCCAAGGATTCTATCTAGCTCTAAGCTCTAAGGTGTGAATCTAGCTCTTCCTCTGTTATTACCTTTGAGCCAACAATGTCCGCTATTAAATACACACTCTTTACTTGATCCCCTCCATCGCTATGTGGCGATGATATCTACAAACAAGAAATTAATAACAAGTGTTAGTTAAAAAATATGAAATTTACAAGCTGAAAGTAATGTGTATTAACAAGACAACAAGGAAAAAAGAAACAACAAAGATTGATATGAAAAATGACAAGTTTTTAGAAGACTAATCATGTAAAGGAGACTATCCCTATTATGAAAACACAAAAATGATTCAACATATTAAGGGTCAATGCACAACCTGATTGAGCACGAAGTTCAAAAAGTTGGCTCTGTGCTAGCTCATGCAATTTTTTGCGTAGTGGAGACACTGTCTTTTGCTTGCCTTAACTGGTCTTGCAAAGCTTGCTCCCTGTATAAAAGGTGAATGGCTCAAAAACTCCTAAACACCCGAAGCACTCGGGGAAGAAAACATATTTTACCTATCCTTTAAAAGCTCCAACGTTTTTGATTTTCCTCTGCCAGATTTCGTTGCTTGATCTCAACAACCTCCTTGATTTTTTCTTCCATCTAAATCCAAATAAAACAACACGATACCACTGTTAATCTTCAACAGTTATCAGTTACAAGATGACAAAATAGCATCTCTATATAGCTCGTCTTTATGGCTCGGTATAAGTTTGCATTTGACCTCCCAGAATAAGCTCAAGCATTCAAGGAACCTAAGCTATACTGAGAGTCTCATTGGTTTAGTTTTGTCCTTATACCAATTAGAACACGAAAAAAAATCAAGCTGACCTGCTGCTCAAGCTGGCGGTTCCGTTCTTCTAGTCTCCTTATTGTGGCCTGTTGATTTTTCAGATGAGTTCAAGTTCAACTTTCATTTTTCGATTCTCAGATTCCACTTCAGATAATTTACGCTCTTGCTCCTGAAATACAGTACATAATAAGTTCAGTTGCATAACATTCACGCTAGAGAACTTAAGGTTTCTATTATGGTAACTGGAGAATTACAGCAATAGAAGCAAGAGCAGGAAAGGGATCTGGTGCTTCATAGAGTTTGTGATAGATGTTTAGGAAAGCATTCTCTCCAAACTTGGCCCTCTTGGTAATATTATCTACTTCTTCCTGATACCCCTTGAGCAAGGAGTAAAACATACCAAGTTTGTCCTCAGGTGATGCTTTTTTGAAGTCTGTCACCAAGATAAACAATAGAATATGTTAATATCTCCCATAATATTCTTCTAAATCATATGTCTTAAACACCATCAAAGGTGAAACAGAAAGTACCCCTCGTGCTCTCTGCAAGCTTTCGCCGATTCTTCTGGCTGTTTTCTTGATTCTCAGCTATTCAAAGGCCTTGTAAATAATGGGATTGTCAGCTCCAATGGCACCATGATAGGCGCAAATAAAATGGTAACATACATCGGCATGCTTACAGTGATTATCAAAATAATTAAGAATCTGCAGCAACAATGCTCCCTGCACTCTTTTCTCCAGTCACCTTTATAAACACCTACACACAATTGTAATAAAAAAGTATTGACATTGAAAGAAAAACATAAGCTCTGACGGCACCGGAGGAAACAAGCTTAATACCATATCACCGGGAAGCTGAGAACTTAGGGGAATTCTATCCCAATTCTCTCCAGTATCAGCAGTGTACAGTAAGATTGCAGGCTTGCCAATGATCCATTCTTCTTTGCCTTTGAAGCTGATTGAATCGAATCTGTAATTGAAATCCTCTTCTTCAGCTGAAGGGATTGATCGTGGAGCCCAAGTGTTTCCACCGTCTTTGGTCTCTAAGAGAGTCTGCCTCGTTCCCAGTAAAAACCCTAATTGTTTTTTAATTAGTAAGAGACACTCGAATATCTCAGATTCTGCTAACGGAAAATGAAGAAAAAGGAGTTACCGCGGCTGGGTTCTTCTGGGACGAAAGCGATGTCGAGAAGAACGACGCCGGGATCGATGGGGAGGACGACTCTTTCCCATCCGGATAACTGTTCATCCACCTTCGCTTCTTTTACTGGTCCGAGGATGGAAGAAAGCGAGAGTGATACTGCTGCCGAGTGATATCTGGAAGTTGATATCTTCGGTGGACATGGACGCGAGCTGATCCTCTTCGAAGCTTGTCTTCAACCATTGGAGTTGCCATCTCAATAAGCAAATCGGGAAAGAGAGAGATCGCCGGGAAGAGGGGAGGAGAGTTTGGGGTTTCAGAAGAGAAGAGCTACTATGAGAAAAAGGGGAGAAGACGAGAGAGAAGAGAGAAGAGAGAAGAGAGGAATGGATCGAAATAGGGTTTTTTTAGAAAGAGGGAAAATGAAAAGTGGGAGCCAAAATAACCTAAAATTGTGCTAAGTGTTTGGCGGACAAGAGTTTTCAGATTCCCGCTTAATGAAATAATGGCATAGCGCTTATAAAATGCTATAATAGAGTTTCGATAAATTCATACCCATCTATGATAGCAGTTTAGTAAAATGAGCTATAATAATGTGCTATCAATGTGGATTTTTTTTGTAGTGACAATAAAATCATTTTTTGGCTGTAATAGATAAGTTTCAAAAGATATAAATTTATATTAAACTACAAGATTAATTATTAAAAATATATGAATTAAATTTTAATACAGTGAATAAAAAATATCCATCTTGTTATGTATATCTATAAACAATTAAACACATACTAATTATTTAATAAATTATAACATAACAAAACAATTAAACACACACTAATTATTTAATAAATTATAACATAACAAAACAATTAAACACACACTAATTATTTAATAAATTATAAAATAACAATAAAAACCGTAAGAAATATCAATGTAGACTCCCTTAAATCTTTATATTTTCTCTCAACTTTTAAACTCACCATAGGTGTACACATGCACGTGTGTCTATGTAACTGTGAAAAAGGAAGAGACTGGCCTTTTTATAAGAAATTACTATTTTTATTGAAAAATGAAAACAATCACTATCCCTTTTGACAAAAAAAAAAAATCATAGATCGACTAAATCAAAAGAAAATAAAGTAGTCTCTACAAGAACATTTCCCAGATCTCTCAACATTATTTAGAAAGAAAAACTTTATTCCTGTGTTAGTTTTTTTTTTAAATGATCAAATCCTCTTACAATATAATCTTTATATATACATATACTCTAGTGCCTTGAAAATTTATTCCTCATCTTCTTTGGTCTTTTCTTGTCATTTGGCATAACCAAAGAGTCAAGCACATTCAAACATTCTCAAGCCCTAAAACCCAAAAGAAACTTATATGCTCTTGTTCTTGTTCTTGTTCTCCTCTACAAAATAAACCCTAATTAACTATCTCTTTTGTTTGTATACTGTACTAAATCTCCTGATAACCTTCTTGTTTTCTTGCAAGGTTTTATACAAAAAACAAAACCAAGTTCTTGTTCTTTAGCTTTGGTGTACATCAAAACAAAACTATGCAGATGATTCCAGGAGATCCATTTTCTATTTCATCTCCCATGGGAGGGTTTGTCCATCAAGAACAGCATCTTCATCATCTTCAGCAGCATATCCCTGACCCTGACCCTAATTCTAGCCCAAACCCTAATGCTAAACCAAATTCTTCATCAGCCAAGAAGAAGAGAAATCAACCTGGCACCCCAGGTACCATCTTTATCACCAGATTCACCACAATATATTCATATATATTCCACTATTTGGTTATATATTGGTTGTATCCGGATGGTTTACATATGGGTTTCCTTTGTAATCTATAAGTATGACATGGTTGAATTCATAGAACAAATTAAATATGGAAAAAATCATGCACATCGTATTTAACATATGGACAGATCCAGATGCGGATGTCATCGCTCTATCACCAACAACCCTCATGGCGACCAACAGATTCGTCTGCGAGATCTGCAACAAAGGGTTTCAAAGGGATCAGAACTTACAACTCCATCGCCGTGGCCACAACCTTCCATGGAAGCTGAAGCAAAGGTCCAACAAAGAGGTGATAAAGAAGAAAGTATACATATGTCCCATCAAGACTTGTGTTCACCATGATGCCTCTAGGGCCCTTGGAGACCTCACTGGGATCAAGAAACACTACAGCCGCAAGCACGGCGAAAAGAAGTTTAAGTGTGAGAAATGTTCTAAGAAATATGCTGTTCAATCTGATTGGAAGGCGCACGCGAAAACTTGTGGCACTCGTGAGTATAAGTGTGACTGTGGCACGTTGTTCTCCAGGTACTACTTGATCATTTATTTACGATATGAAAAAAAACATTTGGTATTGGTTGATCTAGAAAAGTTAAGTATATTAGCAAATATGGATGACAACAAAGTGTTAGAAACTAAGACATTTGTGTGAACAAACTAATTAGAAGTGTACTAATATAGCTATAGTGTCGGTATGAATGTGTGTGCAGTGTCTTGTGATTAGATACTGTTGAGAAGTTTGATTAGAGTGCAGAGCATTAATTGAAGAGTTTCTGACTTTTGGGGAGCACTATTTTTATTTTAGTTCAAGATCTTGAAAAAAGATGCATACTTTATGAGTATGATATTTGATGAGTTTTTTTATGGTATGACCATCAATTTATTTTGTGTGTTTGTATGTGTACATGATCTATTTGGCTTCACTCATTTAGTTTCTTCTATTCACACGATATGGCAAGGAATAATACATGCATATATAGTGTCAACATAAACACATACACACACACACATATGTTCAACAGTATGTTTTTATTTTAATAATTAAGTTTTGTGTTTGTTTCTGTCTTCATGTCATGAGTTTGCATGGGAGAAATAAATGCTTCCTCCGGCCAAGAATGTCTTGTTTTGCTAATGATTTCAAATTCAATGCTATGTTTTAATAATCAATGACCTTGTCTAACTTCTTAAATTAATTATTATTATCACATCTCGTTATATTTCAATTTATTTACAACCCTAAAACGCTCTTTATTATAGGAAAGATAGTTTCATCACACATAGAGCGTTCTGCGACGCATTGACAGAAGAAGGTGCGAGAATGAGTTCACTTATTAATAATCCGGCGATCTCTACAACAACGATGGCGACGAATCTTAATTTTGGAAATGATTCACATGTTATGAATAATCCAAATCTTCCTCATGGATTTGTCCATCGAGGAGTTCATCATCCCGACATTAATGCTGCTATCTCTCAATACAATTTAGGGTTGGGACATGACCTAAGTGCAATGCATGCGCAAGGTACGTTATATATCTTAATCTACTCATTCCATTTCATAATAAATCTCATTCTGATATTTTTCACACAAATTAAATATATATTAAAAATTTTATTATACTTTTAGAGCAAGAACATCATTGAACCCTCTTTGGGGGTTCTTAAAGATTATTTTTAATATATATATATATATATATATATATATTTTTTGGAAACGATGTGAAAAAAGAAAAAAAAACCAATAACAGAAGGACACATGGCTTCAACAGTGTAAGAGCCGGTTCTTAATAGCATATTTAAGAGCTTGGTTCTTAACTTTTCCCCAAAAATATTATTATTTTATTTTACTGTGTCTAAGAAACTGTGCCAAGAACCGCTTAAGAACCACCGATGTACATGGTCTTAAAAATTAATTTGATTTTTGATATTCTTATTTTTTTTTTTATTGGTTGATACTAAAACTGAAATAGGTAATTTAAGTCAAAAATTGCAATGAAAATCTAAAACGATATTTATTTTAAAACGGAAAAATAGCTCTAAAACAACTCTTATTATGAAAATGATGGAGTATTTACTAATTTTAATGATAAAATGAGACTATTTTCATAATCATTGGTTATTACTAACATAAATAGATAATTTGAATCAAAAATTGCATTGAAAATATAAAATGATATTTATTTTGAAATTGAAAAATAATTTTTAAATGACATTTATCATGAAAAAAGAATGGAGTATTTGCTAATTTTAATGTTAATAATGAGACTATTATTTCATAATTTCCCTTCTTTATATCAATCCTGTAGGTTTATCCGAGATGGTACAAATGGCCTCCGCCGGGAACCACCACCTCTTCCCGTTGTCTACATCATCATCCCTCCCTGATTTCTCCGGCCACCACCATTACCAACAGTTTCAAATTCCCACGACTTCCACAAACCCTAATCTTACCTTATCATCATCCTCAACATCACAACAAACCTCAGCTTCACTACCAACACTACAACACCAAACCCTAAAAGACTCTTCTTTCTCCCCACTCTTCTCCTCCTCGTCCGACAGCAAACAAAACAAACCTCTCTCTCCAATGTCTGCCACTGCACTCTTACAAAAAGCTGCACAAATGGGATCCACTAGAAGCAACTCCACCACCGGTCCGTCCTTCTTCGCCGGTCCAACAATGACATCATCCTCATCCGCCGCTTCTCCTCTTCCACCTCCTCCTCCACCTCGTTCATCTTCTCCAATGATGATCCAACAACAGCTCAACAACAACTTCAACACCAATGTCTCAAGAGAGAATCACAATCTTGCTCCTCCTAGCAGTGGTGTAACCACGAGTAGTGTGGATAATAATAATAATAATACATTTCAATCAAACCGGTCAGGTCTAAACCCGGCTCAACAGATGGGTTTAACCCGGGATTTTCTTGGAGTGAGCAACGAGCATCACCCTCACCAAACGGCTCGCCGTCCGTTTTTGCCTCAAGAACTCGCAAGGTTTGCTCCATTGGGTTGATCGATTGTCTGAATTAATTAGAGCCGATTTACAACAGATTTGGACCGCGGATCAAGATGGGGGACAATTTTTTGGGTTTAGGATTGACGTTTCTTTGAGGAGACAAGTCTAAGAACCGTACGCCCTTGCGAAGCGGTCGGAATGTGGGGACAAAAGGTTGACAAGACATCATCAAATCTATTTACATTAAATGCTATGTACTTTTACTATGTTTGTGATGATGATCATTATATATCTATACCATGTCATGCATGGATTTGTAGCTTGGGATGTTGTCGTTTTGTAAATGTACTTTCGTTTTGGTTATTACAACTTATGGGATATTATATTCAAGAATTGGGTTGTATAATCTTCAGGCTTTTCCAAACTTTTTACTACATAGTAATATAACAACGCAACCAAACCTGAATGTAGCATATGAAGAGAAATTACCTACGTTGATCATAGAATAATATGAGAAATATGGTGATATGTTTTATGTCATAGATGTAGATTTTGTTTTTGGAGATATCCTTGTCTTCTGCCGGCTTAGTTCTCTTGTTTAGGCTTAGTTTCCGGAGAAAGTTTCATTTTATGTCTATTCAAAAAAAAAGTGTCTCACTAATAGAGACGCTCTTATAAATTAAAAACAATAAATTATAACTGCTTTTTCTGTCAACTCTATAACTGTTTCTTTTAAAACTGTATATCGTGTACCAAATTTAATTTGTTTAATAAAACTAGATACAATATCGAGAAAATAGACCTAGACAAAAGTAAACAACATTGTTGATATTGCCTTTCAATAGGTACTTGATCCAAACCTAAGTTCTTGAGATGGGAGTCAATGTTCCTTTGGATTCTATATAATCTAAGCTGATATCAGCTAGTATTTTCAGTAGACCAATAGGCTGTCTTTATTTTGACTTATCTCTAACCAACCTCCACACGAGATATAAATATATGAAATATGTCGTTTTATGGACTCATGCAGTATTCTTTTTCGTTTTCAAAGACAACCACAATATAAATTTACCAGCCAATATAAAACTGCTCAAGAAAACAAAAAGAATGAGTCCTGTAAATAGGCCCGGACCAGAGGGTGGACGAGAAAAAAAGCGGTCGATTAGGATCCAACACAAATTTTTAAAACTTTAATAAAAAATTTTATTTTACTGTAAAATAATTTTAGATGGGCGTAGGGCCCAACACAATTTTTAATAAGATTGGGCCGGGACTGCCTGCAAACCTCTTTGTCTTTCTATAAAACACTGAGATTTACCAGCCAATTGCTGTGCTCTATTACAGGCAGACGATAATGCAAAGAAAGGAAACAAAGATTGTTGTCTTATCAAATGCCTCTCCTATAGCATCATCTACTGTAGTCCCAAGTTGAGTGTAATGACCAAGCTTATGAGCAATGCCATGAAAGGAAAACTTAATTCATATTCCACTAATCTACAAAGACAAATGAGTGAGTACACCAACTGTATAAATAAAAAAGAAACACTTCTATCTTAGTCCTCTAACAGCACTTATTATTAGACAAGAGTTGGTACTTTTTTCTCCAACTTACCACTTAGACAGAGGTTCAAACCAGGTCCTATGGTAACAGCAACAGCAGATAGATCCTTCTCGGTCAAATTGGCTCTATCAAGTGCGTCTTGCCCAACCTGAAACCAATGAATACACATGTTTGTCTGCCATCAGCACAAAAAAATAAGCAAAGACTAAATCACTTGTTGCTGCCAAATTGGATCAGAGAACGATAAGAATGAAAGATGGCTTACCAATCTTTGTAACATCCCTACAGCTTATTCCACCACCCAAGATTCTGTCAAGATCAGAACAAGATTCCTCCTCCTGAAGCATATCCCAAACGTTATGTGCTCCTTATGTAGTTAGAAATTTCAAAAAGAATCTTTCAGTGTACCAACTAAGAAGAAAACCCAACAGAGCCCCCAAGGAGTTCATCAAGTTACCATTTATGAGAGAAGGGCTTCCATTGAAAGAACTGGATCCAGTGATTGATTTGCCAGCTTCAAGATGTCAAATGCTTCAGCCTCTGTGAGGAAGAACGCCGGTGAAGGTTCTTACTCTAGTTCCTGTAGAGTAAAAACGTATCCTCTCAAAATTGGATGCAGGGGAAGTAGAGATTAGCGAGATAGTTGGGATTTTGGTTTTAAGTTTATGAAATTACCCAATCTGAGTCAATCTGAGTCTCCATGACTGTAGTCACCGGTGATGGTTCTTCAATCGCCGGCAATAAGTTTCAAACGTGGGTGGTTTGACAAAACGCACCGTTTAAAAAAACGCGGATCAAACACGGGTCAAACTTGGGTCGGATACGGGTCAGCCACGGGTCAAACTTGGTTCAGACGCGGTTTGGACACGGTTTGGCATGTAAACCGACATAAAATGACCTCGATATGCGTGCCAAACCGTGTTAAACCCGCGGACCAAACGCGGTTTTTAGAGCCCAATTTTGTAAAATTTATATGGGCCAGTTTATTATGTACGGGCCAAACTAACTTTTGGATCCGCTTAAATTGAACCCAAAACTTTTAAAAATATAAAACAGGCCTCTTTATTCCACTCATACTCTCTTGTTAAATCTCTATAGGGCCCAGGAATCCAGTAATCTACGTGGCAGAGTTTAGCCAGCGTGTAATTGACGAATCATATGTGTTTGCTTTTCATTGGTCAATGTTTGCGAAATTGGGACCTACTTTAAATAGAGTCCACGTGGAACATATTTATTGGATAGAACAACGTGTTGTCACTAGTTACACTTCAAACAAGCAAAACGAATTCGAAAGCTTCAAATTCGATCGAGGACGATAACCCGAAAACACGAATTCGTGTGAGCTTGAATCAACAAAGATTCTTCTTCTTCTTGTTTCGTTTCCCTGATTCAGAATATTCCGAATTATTGGGTGTTACTTTGCGTATACACACTTGTATGTATATGTGTTGAATTCGAGAATGGATCTGTTCCGAGTGTGGTCAGGTATGGATTTCTTAGCTTGGAGAGGAATGGCGTACACACTTCTTCTCCTCAACTTTGTCTTCGCTTGCCAACTTCTTCTTCTTCAACCTCTCGTATCCGCTTTAGGTAATTTTTCTGGGTTGTCCCATTTTCGTTTCGTAAAATTGTTGTTAGTTGTTTAGTTGATTTGGGAATCTTAGGGTTTAGAAATTGCTTCGATATTGTTCGGAAGTTTTCCCCTTTTGGTGTTGGGCTTATCGCAATCTCCGGCGCTACGTAGAGGACATTGAGGGTTCCTTGTGGTTGTATCGGATTCGTATTGATCAAATTTGGAAATTAGGTTGTGAGAGTGAAGCAAGAATGCATTTTGGTTATTTTGTACAGATGGTCAATCTGCTAATGCTGCTGAGTTATTTGAGAGGGCTTCACAAAGTATCAAGGTCAAGCGTTTTAGTGATGCCCTGGATGATCTGAATGCAGCCATAGAAGTAGACCCTGCACTTTCAGAAGCTTATTTCAGGCGTGCCTCCGTGCTTCGACATTTTTGCAGGTATAGACAGGTTTCATCTTGGTTTAGATTCGTTTTCATTCAAATTGTTTGGCCCAGAAAGTGACTTCTCTTCACTTTCCATGTGTTGTAGATACGTAGACTCTGAACATAGCTACCATAAATATCTAGAACTAAATCCAGGCGATTCGAATGCTGAGAAAGAGCTCTCTCAGCTTCATCAAGCTAAGAATGCTTTGGAGACTGCTTCCTCTCTCTACGAATCAAAGGATATTGGGAAGGCTCTTGAATTTGTTGACAAAGTTGTTCTTGTCTTCTCCCCTGCTTGCTCTAAGGTTCTCTTCTTTTATGGCTATTTGCAATTGATGTTAGTACTCTTTGATCATGCAGTTTCTTACTGTTTACACCGTTTTCGCGCCAGGCAAAGCTTCTTAAAGTCAAGCTTCTTATGGTGTCCAAAGACTACTCAGCTGTGATTTCCGAGGCTGGTTATATTCTCAAGGAAGATGAAAATAACCTTGAAGCTCTTCTCCTTCGTGGCCGTGCCTATTACTATTTAGCAGATCATGATGTTGCCCAAAGGTTTTGGCCTTAACTTCAACCCAATTTCCAATCAGAGAGAGTGTTTGGATCCAAAACTGATATACTCATAAACTCTCTGTTTCAGGCATTACCAAAAGGGGCTTCGTCTTGATCCAGAACACAGTGAACTGAAGAAAGCATACTTCGGATTGAAAAAACTACTCAAGAAAACAAAAAGCGTGAGTCCTGCAAACCTCTCTGTCTTCCTATATAACACTGAGATTTACAGCCAATTGTTCTGCTCTCTCTGTTACAGGCAGAAGATAACGCAAGCAAAGGAAAGCTGAGAGTTTCAACAGAGGACTATAAAGCAGCTATAGCTCTAGACCCTGAACACACTGCACATAACGTTCATCTCTATCTTGGACTATGCAAGGTCTCCGTCAGGCTTGGCCGTGGAAAAGACGGTTTGAATAGCTGCAATGAAGCACTTAACATAGATCCAGAACTGACTGAAGCATTACATCAGGTTCATATCATTTAAGTATCAATAACCTATATAGAACAAACAGGTTTCTGATCTGATTATTACTTCCTCAGAGAGGAGAAGCTAAACTGTTGCTTGAAGATTGGGAAGGTGCTGTTGAGGATTTGAAACAAGCCGCCCAAAGCTCCCAGGTTGGTGAAAGATTAGTCTGTCTAGTGATGTAACTTGGATCTTTAAGACTCAACACACATATCTAATTGTATTAGGACATGGAGATTCATGAAGCACTTGGTAGAGCAGAGAAAGCACTGAAGATGAGCAAACGAAAAGATTGGTATAAGATTCTTGGAATTTCCAAAACTGCTTCAATCTCTGAAATCAAACGAGCTTACAAGAAGCTTGCTTTGCAATGGCATCCTGATAAAAACGTTGAAAATAGAGAAGAAGCTGAGAACAAATTCCGAGAAATCGCTGCAGCTTATGAGGTTCTTGGAGATGACGATAAACGGGCAAGATTTGATAGAGGAGAGGATCTTGAAGATATGGGTGGAGGTGGCGGCCGCGGAGGAGGATTTGATCCATTTGGTGGTGCTGGTGGTGGTGGGTACACTTTCCATTTCGAGGGTGGTTTTCCCGGCGGTGGTGGTGGTGGTTTTGGTGGTTTTGGTTTCTAACTTGGACCTCAAGGAATCATGTAACTTAAAAACTAAGCTTTGTTTCAGATTTTTTTCATCAAAAAGGTTTTGTGCAATCACAAATGTAATATGATAACACAATCTCACATTACAACAAAATTTAAAGCTCATCGTTATTCATAAAATCCAATATTGAGTTAAATCCACAGAGAAGAAGCAACAATGGTTGCCACGGTGGTTAGTAATCCGTATCTGATTCTTTCTGTATCAGAAGAATCAGTGGAAGCTCCTCCATCGTCTCCACCGGAAGCTGAGCCTTTGGAAACCGAGCCACCTTTCTCAGGCGCCGGAGCAGGAGCCGAGCTTGAACCAAACATTGCTAATGGCAGCAAAACTTGATCCACTTGATACACGGCGAGCTGCTTATCACTATATACAGAGTTAGCCACGGTGGCACTTACAACTCCGGTGGTGATGTTGACTTGGTTACCGGAGCTAGTGATATTAAGAGGGAATTTGCCGTTTTGTCCATCACCAGCTTGCGTGCGTAAGGGGTTACTAACGGTTTGAAACTGAGGCATGGTCAAGAGTGTAGGAAGGACATGGAACTGAACAAGCTGAACCTTTTGCTGGTCGGATAATGAGTTTAAGGTTCCAGATTTGAGGCTGCTAAATGCGTTATCGGTCGGGGCAAACACGGTTAGACCATTGCTCGAGGAAGAATTGAGTTGTGTGTTGATTTGGTCTGCGGCTTGGGTGCTCTTAAGGAGTCTTATGAACATTGTGAACTGACCGGCTTTTTCTAGGACTGCGGTAATGTTGGTTGGACCTGAAGGGGTTGGAGCTGGTGCCTGACCATTGGTTGTAGCCAGAATGAGGAAGAAGATGAAGAGATTAGAGGAGATGAATGTTCTTGAAGTAGCCATTGTTGTTGTTGTGTTGTGTGTGTGGGTGTATGTTGCGAGGTTTTAGGGTTTGTTATATATAGAGAGATGTAGTTTGGTGAAGAGTAGGATTCTCTTGATAGAGTGAAGATTATTACTTGTTAACTAAAACAGATCCTTTCAAATATTCCAATAAAGAGAGATTATAAAAGTTTTTTAGGTTAAACTTACAAAAGTTTGTTTAAATTGAGAGTGATAGAGAGATTGCTTTGAAGGGGAATGTTGGGTGGGGTGTGGGTCTGTCAAAAGCTGTGAAGAAGTGTTATTCAAGAAATGTGTGATTGCTAATTATACTACTCATTATGATTTGTGTGTCATGTGTGCCTATCATCATGTGATGTATGAAATGAAAAGAAAATAAAATAAAAAAACTAAATAAAAAATGATGTAAGAAAACATAATTGGATGATAATACTTTGCAACATTATTATAAGGGAGAACTAATAATATAGCCCTAAATTTTGTTTTGCTTCTTGTTTGGACACACCAAACCAAAGAACCAATCTGTTCTTACATCTCAACAACATTGACTAATAGATTCAGCTAGTCTCTTTTAAAATATTTAACATTAGTTTACTATTCTATTAGAAATATTATGAAATTATTATATCGACGACTCTATCAACGGTTATACATGTCTTTTACAATCTTCACACTAAATCGTCTTATGAAAATCCATACTTAACATTTGCATCTTATGAAATTCGAACCATAGACTTTTTGGTGTAGAAACATTAATAAACTATTAGTCAAACCACTAGACTAAATAGATTTCCACTAAATTTTGTTTAAATGTCATAAAGTAAGATGTTTTTGTAACTATTTTTTATCAAAAAAAAAAAAAAGATTGACGTAATAATTATAATTATAAAAATTGACATCTTTCTAGTAAAAATAATCAAAAATGTTTTAACAAATGTCTTATAAATATACAAAATCTCATATTATACATTATAGAAAAATACAAAAAACTCTATCTAAATAACAAAACGAAATATCAAATGTATCATTAAATGTCTTCCTAATCATGTTCTTGATCGTCTTCTTCGGTCTCTCGTTCTTCTAAAATCGTCTCAAGAATGGGAGAACTAGATGGCTTTTCCGGAGATATTATCTGTGGAGGAGCCG
Source organism: Orychophragmus violaceus (assembly GCA_030180135.1). Lineage (NCBI taxonomy): Eukaryota > Viridiplantae > Streptophyta > Magnoliopsida > Brassicales > Brassicaceae > Orychophragmus > Orychophragmus violaceus. The sequence goes on from CM058237.1 coordinate 704,511, forward strand.
CCTCCATCCACCATACCACATCCGTCTGCACCACCGTCAAATTCTGATCGCATTGATTATCAAAGAAACACATATTCGAGCTAGCTATATATATATTTGAAATTTGCAGAAATAAATCAAGATATTACGTTTTGTGTTTAATAAGTGTTATTGTTCAAGGACATATATATAGAGAAAGAGAGAATGATTTGTTTATTTGAAAGGTGGAGATCGACGATCCATAATGAACGAAGTTGGTTGTTGACGACTTGCTCTTGTTTGCTATAATTATAAAACGATGGAACCAACAAGAATATTCTTAACCTGTAATGTTTTGAACTGCCTTGACCAACAAGAATAGTATAGGCCCTCATTAGAGTACCATGGGCTCGTTTATACTTTGATTCTTATGGGTTGACGGTATGAGATGTTAATATTTTATATCATCTTGAGAAATCCATAAGATGAATTCTTAGTATTATGAGAATTAAGTGAAGCCCGCAAATATACAAAATAGAAAGAAATTATACAATTTTGGTGATGATGTAAACCATTTTCTTTTTAATTTGGGCTTAGATCGATCATTGGAAAACATGCCACATGAAAGTTAATCAAAAATTAAATATTATAACTAAAGCTACATTAGCAATCTGTTGATATATGTATATAAAATATAAAATGATGCCTAAACTTTTTAATATTTAGATTAACAGGAAAATTAGTCAATGACCTGGAAAGATTGGATAAGATAAGGATAGTTGAAAGATTGCTATCAGTCTTCTTGTGTTTCTTTTCTTGACATGGGATAATATTTTTCTTGATTTTAAATGTTACCTATGTAAATAGATATTATAGTATATATTATAAAAACTGAATAAGTAGGTGAGGTGACCATGTTGTCACTAGACAATTCGATATTCTATTTCTACATAGAAGATTAATTCATTCATACAGAATTATTAGCATCAAATGATCCAACCTGCCACCTAAAAAGTAGTGAACTTATCACATCGAAATTTTATTCTCACACTATTTTCTTTAATATATGACGGTATTATGTTTCATCATCAGTAGATTGTAAGGACTATATATCATTAGCTAAATTCTGCAAAACGATAATTATATATTATTTGACGGTAATCTATTTTCACTGAATGTACATTTTAAAATAAAATAAAAATCTTCACTGAATGTACCTTTTACCATAATATCGCGATATGGCTAAGTTTCTCGAAACTATTTAAGATTGAAGCTCAAGAGATACATTTAAAATAATATATGAATGCATGAAGTTCTATAATTTGGTATATGTTTGTGTTTGGGTTAGCTGATCCAAGCTAGGTCTATTATTATATCATTTTATAACACACAAATGTTATCATGATTTGATCGAACACGAAGAAATTAAATAATGAATTAAGTGGTAATCGGTTTAGATAAACGACAAATCAACCATGTCATGTGTTTTCTGTTTTTTTTCCATCAATTTAGTTGAAAATTGATTTACATGTAAAATGATCAGTTAATTGGTTTATGAGTCACATTTTAATATATCATATACATAGGTACACTACGCAGATCACTTGACAAATATATGACATTTTCCAGCAATTATTTGTTCGGCGATAAAGCAGATATAGAAATCTCAAAAATACCTTGCCGCCTTACTTTTCCGAAAACTCTCGGACTATGATTCCGGTTTGTTCCGGCTTTGGTTCTATCGTTGTAAACTTGGATGTTTTAATCTAATAATCTTTAGACGAAAAAAAAAAAAATCTCAAAAGTAGAAAATATGTAATTAACAAATAAGATTGTGATAATACGGCCGAACCGATGACGATTTGATCTTTTTAAAACTACGTAGGAAACTATACATAAAGGGAATAAAGTTTAATTAAAAAGCCAGATATAATTCAATAAAGAAGCTCAATTATTGACTTAGCTAACATAATGTTCATTTGTTGGTACTTGTGTTTTGTTATAAGTATATTATAAGCTCCAATTATGGAGAGGTCTTATCGGCCAATAATTAATTGGCCTGGCCACACTACTCTATTATTTAGTTGGAATTGGCTCAACAGATACGCTCCTTTATTTGGCAGTTATTTTCTACTGTATGATAACAAAGACAAACTTCATACATTTAGATGCCAGAAAGACAAATGAAACGGAGTTGATGATATGATAAACATACTATGTGAATCATGTGTCATGTAATGGTAAGAAGACGGGACATGTGCATTATATTCGGAGTTCGATCCATCTGTCATATATGTTCGATCCATCTGTCATTTGTCATATATGTTCTATTTAGCTATTCTAAAAACTGCGAATGAAACGGAACGTATATATGGATTATAGTCTTAAAACCTAATAAGTGATAGGATACCTCGTGTCTAAAAAAACATACCATCTATATATATATACAATAAATCTACCCCTTTTTAGGTCAATGTGTAAGTGCATGGGTATATATTCTATGCATGCACGAGGCATGATAATTCATGTAAGTTTTAGAATATAAGACTAATTAAAGTATTATTAATATTCATAATTATTTAGTCTATACTTCTCATAACTGACATGAGGATAATAAACAACTAGTTATAAGTCTAGAAATAGTAGAGATTAGGTATGGATGACTATCATCTACACCATATGAATTCCTAATCATATACAGTATATAATATATGATTTCTAGATGTAATTACATTAAACGAACTAATATAATCCAATTAATTCTATTTTTCACCATTCGTAGAAAACCATGGAGATGTGAATTATATCCAACTATTTCACATCTATATTAGTCTACATATAAATGGTCATTTCTGTTTATTTTTTACAATAGTGACAATGATCGTCTATACAAAAATATATATTTAAACAGCAAAGTTAGAAATCCACTTATGCATGACCCTAGCTAGAAGTTGATTCGCGACCCCACGTGTTTTGCTAAGATCAGATAATTGTCCAACAAAATTACCAATTATAATACAATATTTCTAAATATTATTATACTATTGTTTTTTTTTTTTGTCAACCAAATTCATTCATGGGCCAAGGCCTTAATAGCAAATAGACCAAGTACAACATTACAAGGGGACAGAAACCAACAAGCAGGCCCAAATGGCCAAAGATAAGGTCGAGCAGACACATGGCAGCTCGAGCGGCCATCCGAACATGCAAGCGTCACACGTGTTTCCGTCGCGAAGCACCGCCGGAGAAACCTGTCAAACGCGGAGGAGAGCGAAACAGGACTCGCCAAACCATACCCTGCAACTGTCGTGGACCATCCGTCGATCATAGCTTCCAAAACCCATCATCAAGCCACCTGCAAAAAGAGAACACCGTTACTGCCAATCAGCCGGAAATCACCCCGAGCCCAGGAGGCGCCGCCGTTGAAAAGTCTAAAAGGCTCATCTGATGCTACTATACGCTTTTCCTTAAAAGAAGTAGCTCGACAACGATATTAATCCTGAAGAGAGAGGGATCGACAACCCGATTGAAGAACAAAACAGAGATTGATGATGAACGAAGAGAAGGGAAGCGTGATCAAATCGCCGAAGCGAGAGAAACCGGTAAAGCCCGGTGAGATCCGATAGATCGGAAGATAAACAGCCATCCATAGCAACGATTTGGGACTTATTACGATCGAACTGACAGTATAAACAAGCGGAAAACAAACGAAAGAGTCGCACTAAGGAGGCTCAACCGGGAGCCCACCGGAGAGCGGCCTAAACCGATGGGAAAAAAAGATTCCTCGATCTGAAAGATGGAAAGGAGAGAAGTGATATTCATGCATTTTCATGCATTTAGTCATATGTTAAATTCTTGTTTTAGTCTCATTTTGCATTCATTCATGTTCTTTTCTTGTTCTTTGTTGTATTTAGAGTCTAAGTGCATTTAGAGTTAGGATTTGCATAATTTGTTGTTCTTGGGAGTGTTTTCTTATGCTTTGTAGGTTCTTGGAGTTGCTAAGGAGGTTTGGAAGAGTTTGGAGTCCAAATGAGTGATTGCAAGTGATATGGTGATGAAGGACCAAACTGGTGAGCTTGAAAGATGGAGCAAAATGAAGCCTTTCCGTGCATATTTAGCTTCTGGAGCATCTAATAGAAGTTATAGTAAATTGAGTTAGTTTTCCAATGGAGTTGGTTTCGAGTCATTTGGAGCCATAGTAGAGAAGTTATGGCCGTTTTACCAGCTCGCGGTTCGTGTTGCGGGCAAGGCGAAGACCGCGAGACAGAAGAGAAACCGCGAGACATAGGAGAAACAAAGCCGGTTTTTCTTGCGGTCTAGCTCGCGGTTTGCCTTGCGGTTTGTCCCAAACCGCAACCGACCAATCTCAGTTGACAAAAATTACCAAAATGCCATTGCGAGACTCCCTTGTATAAATACTTTTTTATGGGTTTCTAAAACCCTAAGCTACCTAAGCATAGTTTTGTTTTAGGATTTGGATCTTGTAATCTTTGATTTTAAGTTTAATTTAAGTACTTCTTTATATCTTCTTAATCTTTTCTCTTAATCTCTCTTTAATCTTGTTATCTCATACTATCTTTATGGATTTTGTGGGAACAATGAAGATTAGAGAGTAGAACTTTTGGGTTTTGTGGATGAGGTTGATTTAGGTGGTTTATGTGATGATTAGTGATGCTTTGGACTTATTTATGAATGATCCTTCTCTAATTAGTTGTGCTCTATGCTAGGTTGCAAGGAATTGTTGAATCTAGATACTAGGCTTTTTCATGCCCGAAAGGTGTTCGATGAAATGCTTGAATGAACTTTTTAGAGGATTCTCATATCTTAGCCTAAGAGATTAGTTGTCTAAGGTGATTATTGGTAATGAGAACTTGAAATTAATGCTTGCTTGATTCTTAATCACAAATGATAATTTTATCTTGATTAGGGATTAGTCAAAGGGATTAGTACCAAGAGATTGGATTAGTCTAATGATTAATGTTCTTAGCCTAAGGATTAGCTTTGCTAAAAGGTGTTTGATGGATATTAATGCATGCTTGTCTTTTAATTTGCAAATGAGAATTGAATGATTGAATGATTAGCATAGAAGTTATAAGCATGAGAATGTGATTAGCTTAATTATGATCATAGCCTTGTTTAGCATTGTTTGATTGATTGGAGCATCATTGATTATCTCTAGACCATTTAGTCTCCATAGTCTCATCCCAAGATCCTTATTTTATCTTATTTATCTCTTTGTTTAGTGTCTTATTTGATTTCTTGCCTTTTAGTTTGTTTAGGATTGTTAGTTAAACCCTCTTTTATCTATTTGGCTTAGCTTAAGAAGTTTAATGTATTCTTAGTGCCTTATTCTCTACCCATTTGGATTGATAACCTCTTATACTACAACAACATTAGTATTTTGAGGGATTGATAGTTCAAGAACCGAAAAATTATACTTATCAATTTGGCGCCGTTGCCAATTGGGTTTAGCAATAGTCACTAGGATTTTTCTTCTTCTTTAGACTAAGCTTTTATTTTGTTTTGTTTGTGTGGTTACTAACTTTCTTTCAAGTGTTTGTTTTTTTTTGCAAGGTGCAAATCACAAGGAAGAGAGTATGGCTTCAGAGATAGCTTCAATGTTGAGGGCTATGTTGGAAGCTCAAGAAAGAGAGATGGCTTGGGACCCTACAAGTCATCATGGTTTTGAAAGCACATCCACTTATCAAGGTGATCTTCCAAATGAGTACTCTTCTCATGAGTACCAATATGGATATGGTGATGGATACCAATCTTGGAACATGGAGCATGAGCATGAAGCAAATCACTCTTCTCAAATACCTTATGATGAAGAACTTTTCAACATGACAAGGTTGGCATTGGATGGACAAGAGAGGTACAATGAGAGCTTAAGGATGATAAACATTGATTTTGCTCATTTGCCTCAAGATGCAAGTATTGTTGAGCCAACACATGAGGAGAATGCTCAAGTCCAAGATGAATTCTTGAAAGAAGCTTACTCTTTCCAATCATGTGATCAAGAGCTTCTCAACTTGGCAAGGATGGCATTAGAAGGACAAGAGAGGTATAATGAGAGCTTAAGGATGATCAACACTGATTTTGCTCATTTACCTCAAGATGCAAGCATTGTTGAGCCAACACATGAGGAGAATGCTCAAGTCCAAGATGAGTTCTTGAAAGAAGCTGAAGAGACTCTCAAAGAATTTGAGATGCTTCTTGGTTGCACTCTTGGTGATGACCTTGTGATAAGGTATGAAGATGAAGATTATGAAGAGACATTTATGGGTCATTCAACCAATAGCAATAATGAAGGAGTAAGAGATGTTGTGAGAGATGAGGAAGAGCCTTATGAAGAGGGATTGGTTGTTGAGTGCAAGGAGATAAAGGAAGAGAGCACACAAGATGAGCTCTCAATCATGGAAGAGCAACCAAAGCAACCAAATCCCAATCAAGAGCTAATTGGAGGGAATCTTATGGAGAAACAAGATGGTCCCAATGAAGAACCCTTCAAGGAGGATGAAGAATATGGATCTCCAATGGCTCAACCCAATCACAACTACCTTGATATAATCTCCACCATATCACCAAGCTTTCATGATCCAAGGAAGATCCCTTTTGAGGAGATAAGGATGAAGGATTTCAAGGGATGGTTCTACGATGAGTATGATCCCGGTGATACAAACTCATGCCACATCCCTAACCAAAAAAGAGTGAAGGGATAGTCAAGCTTAGTGACTTAAAACAAGCTCACTTGGGAGGAATTCCCATGTCTATCTTTTGAGGAGCTTTGAGGTCAATGCAAGGAAGAAGGGAAAGATTTTTGGGTGCAAAGGAACTTCAATGCTAAATCAAAGGATGAGAAGCCTATGCAATGGTCTAAGTTTGGGGGAAGTCTCATGCGAAGTTAAATATTCCTCCACCTCCCATTCCTCCTCTCCATTCCATTCTCCAAGTAACACTCCAACCTTTGTATATATTTCATTTCTTTCATCTTCTTGCATTTGTTTGTTTTCTCGGTCTTTCCTCCCTTCTTCTTTCACACAAGGGACTGTGTGATTTAAGTTTGGGGGAAGGACCAGTTGCTAATTGAGTTTTCTTTGATCTTATTTTTGCTTCTCTCTATTTGAGTCTCATGCATTTCACTTATGGCATAGAAAAACCAAAAAAAAATCGAAAAATTTCAACAAAAAAAAAAGCATGTAGGATCGAGCCTAGCTAGTGTTGTAGGATTCATGCATTGGGGACAATGATGATTTTGCCTTGTAGAGGCTCACCAATTAAGTTGCTCGTTGCTTTAATTGATTTTCAAAACAAAGGAAAACCCATTGCTTGACTTTGAGATTCCGAAATTCCCTATCCTTGTGAAGCTCGCATGAACTTAGCTCAATTCTGTGATATTGGACTTAATTTGACTTTGAAATATCTTGCTTAGGGGCTTGAAATGCAATCCCATGATCCTTGCCCGAGTTATGCTTTCCCTTTTACCACTCTCTTGATTAACTCGGGCATCCATTGATCTTATGATCATGGCTTCCCTTACCCAAAGATCCTAAACCTTTCCTTGAAGCCTAAATTGATTTGTGAGTGAGGCCTATTCTTGATAGCTTTTGGCATGTGCAAAAACTTGAGAGTATCGGGAACGACAAGGGTCTTTTCTCATTTTAGCTAGCTCTATTTGCCATAAGAGTCTAGCATTAGGATGGGAAACAAGTTTGGGGGAGAGATGAGAGTTAAATTGGGAGTAGAAGGATAAATGAAAAGAGTTGAAAAAGGGTTCAAAAAGAGAAAGAAAGTCACTAGGAATTCAATTAAGAAGAGAGCATTGTGTATAAGAAAGAAAAAAAGAAGTAAGGCCCCTAGATTGAAGCAAAAAGAAAAGAAAGAAAAACCAAGTGTTAAGAGGGGTTAGTTACGAAAGAGTTTGCTCAAGTTTGAAAAAGAGAAAGATCAATTAAGTGTTTCCTAGTGACAAAGAAAAGAAAGAAAAAAGGGCTAAATGGGTGAGTGTTATGGTAAATGGTTTGGGGGTTTGGTGAGTGTTATCTTTCATTATGGGGATGTTTAGAAAGAATCTTCTAGGGATTGGGTAGAGCAATGAGGAAAGAACTTTGTATGCATGAATTGTTCCCTTTCTTAGATAGATTTTGTGTAATGCCAATTGCTCCTATTCTCGAGAGTTAACCACCCCAAAAGAAACTCTACTTAGCCACCTCAAATAGCCTTCCTTGAACCTTGCCAATTGGGATTGATTGATTGCCCCTTTGTGAGATCGCACTTAACTTCTAAATGAATGTAAGGAATTGAGTTGATGATTGCTTGTGTTCTATAGGATCTCAGGAGTTGGAGTAGGGATTGAGGGAACGGTAATGTGGAAGTACATGGATAGTTACTGATTAGAGCAACTTGTAACTTCTTTGAAAGATCTTGTATCTTGTTGTGAGTCTTGTGGTTTTGAGTTCCCACCTTCAAACCTTTCTCCCAACTTACCTTAATGATCTTATGCTTGCTTGTGGACAAGCAAGGTTTAAGTTTGGGGGAATTGATATTCATGCATTTTCATGCATTTAGTCATATGTTAAATTCTTGTTTTAGTCTCATTTTGCATTCATTCATGTTCTTTTCTTGTTCTTTGTTGTATTTAGAGTCTAAGTGCATTTAGAGTTAGGATTTGCATAATTTGTTGTTATTGGGAGTGTTTTCTTATGCTTTGTAGGTTCTTGGAGTTGCTAAGGAGGTTTGGAAGAGTTTGGAGTCCAAATGAGTGATTGCAAGTGATATGGTGATGAAGGACCAAACTGGTGAGCTTGAAAGATGGAGAAAAATGAAGCCTTTCCGTGCATATTTAGCTTCTAGAGCATCTAATAGAAGTTATAGTAAATTGAGTTAGCTTTCCAATGGAGTTGGTTTCGAGTCATTTGGAGCCGTAGTAGAGAAGTTATGGCCGTTTTACCAGCTCGCGGTTCGTGTTGCGGGCAAGGAGAAGACCGCGAGACAGAAGAGAAACCGCGAGACATAGGAGAAACAAAGCCGGTTTTGCTTGCGGTCTAGCTCGCGGTTTGCCTTGCGGTTTGTCCCAAACCGCAACCGACCAATCTCAGTTGACAAAAATTACCAAAATGCCATTGCGAGACTCCCTTGTATAAATACTCTTTTATGGGTTTCTAAAACCCTAAGCTACCTAAGCATAGTTTTGTTTTAGGATTTGGATCTTGTAATCTTTGATTTTAAGTTTAATTTAAGTACTTCTTTATATCTTCTTAATCTTTTCTCTTAATCTCTCTTTAATCTTGTTATCTCATACTATCTTTATGGATTTTGTGGGAACAATGAAGATTAGAGAGTAGAACTTTTGGGTTTTGTGGATGAGGTTGATTTAGGTGGTTTATGTGATGATTAGTGATGCTTTGGACTTATTTATGAATGATCCTTCTCTAATTAGTTGTGCTCTATGCTAGGTTGCAAGGAATTGTTGAATCTAGATACTAGGCTTTTTCATACCCGAAAGGTGTTCGATGAAATGCTTGAATGAACTTTTTAGAGGATTCTCATATCTTAGCCTAAGAAATTAGTTGTCTAAGGTGATTATTGGTAATGAGAACTTGAAATTAATGCTTGCTTGATTCTTAATCACAAATGATAATTTTATCTTGATTAGGGATTAGTCAAAGGGATTAGTACCAAGAGATTGGATTAGTCTAATGATTAATGTTCTTAGCCTAAGGATTAGCTTTGCTAAAAGGTGTTTGATGGATATTAATGCATGCTTGTCTTTTAATTTGCAAATGAGAATTGAATGATTGAATGATTAGCATAGAAGTTATAAGCATGAGAATGTGATTAGCTTAATTATGATCATAGCCTTGTTTAGCATTGTTTGATTGATTGGAGCATCATTGATTATCTCTAGACCATTTAGTCTCCATAGTCTCATCCCAAGATCCTTATTTTATCTTATTTATCTCTTTGTTTAGTGTCTTATTTGATTTCTTGCCTTTTAGTTTGTTTAGGATTGTTAGTTAAACCCTCTTTTATCTATTTGGCTTAGCTTAAGAAGTTTAATGTATTCTTAGTGCCCTATTCTCTACCCATTTGGATTGATAACCTCTTATACTACAACAACATTAGTATTTTGAGGGATTGATAGTTCAAGAACCGAAAAATTATACTTATCAAGAAGACGGAGGAATCAGGAAAAAAAACCCCTACTTCGAGGGAGATCAACCGCCTGAAAAATCGGCGACGGAAAAGGAGGCGATGAACCCTTCGGAGAGAAAAGTCTCTCTCTAAACGGAAGAGAGAGAAAATCTTCTTTAGAGATCCTGTAACTTGTCTTAACTCTTATTATACTATTGTCTAGTATGTTGGATATTGTATTTTTATTTTGTCCATATATGATGTACTCTAGTAATTAGATACGTAGTAGTACATAACATAACATGATAACATGATAAGTATACAGTGTATGTGCGTGCTAGTTGTAAATATCTGTCATCTTTTGTCCATTCTCGTAGTTTCACATCAAGAGAATGAAAATATAAGGGACCTCAGTGACGTGTCAAGATAATGACAACATCCGTAATTCAACAATGAGATGAGGTCCAGTGGGCCAGTTTTTGCTGACAAGCAACATGTCACCTATTATTGGCCCACGTGTCTTTTAATTATCCTCCACAGAAATAACACTGCCTTTAATTTATATCAAATTATACTTGTAATTATTATAATATTCCCTTAAGAATGTCATATCAATCAAATTGAACACAAAATCGAGTTAAAGAAAAACTAAATACGTAATAATAATCCAAGCAAATAGTAGAAAATTAACTGTGTATGAATCACGGGCTTGGAAGTTGAGATACATATTAACATTTTAATGTGAATTTTTAAATATTTTGTTAATAAAAATTATCACACACTATGACATGACAACCATTGTATTCAGTGGCGGAGTTAGCTTATTGGTAAAGTGATCATATGATCCATGTAGATTTCTAATTTTTATTAAATGTATTTATGTGTTTGAAAGAAAATATTATAATATATAGAAAAACTAGTTTATTGATCCATGTAAAATGTAGTTGTAAAATAAAGTTGATCCTGGTAAATGATTTTCCTGCTTCCGCCACTGATGGTATTCGTGCACTTTGATTTTAGTTTAATTTTATATCTAGACAAAATTGTTTTGAACCTGGTTTAGCTACACATTTAAAGATAGTTTAATTACATATAGCTAGACATTTGTAATATAATATAGTATTTCATCTGAAAGTAAAAAAATGAGATTATTTGATGTCTGGTCGTTTTTAAAGAAATAATAGTTTTTGTTTGTCTTTTTTAATATCAAATTTGTATTAATTTTACAAAAAAAAAGGTTAACAAAGAATAAATATTGAAAACGAAAATGAGTCATAGTGGAAACAAATGAACTCCACAATTGCTATTAATAGTATTTATTTAATATAGTAAGTGAACACGTCATGTCCCTATTAGTCCACGTGAATGAATCCGACGTGTCTATTTTACTGAATAAGAGGTGAAAATATACAGACGTGTCATTCAGCTTTGGACAATCCAATAATGTGTGTAGGGCACACAGTTTGGGTTATGTTCCCGTGCGGACAATCCCATCAAAATACCAATAATATCATATCTCACAAAAAAAAAAACACTGCTATATATTAAAAAAATTATCTACAATTAGTTTAAACTGCATTGAATTATTGACACAAGGAATATATATAATTAATTAAACTGGGATTATGCAGTATTTTTTTTTAGTTTTTAATATTGATTATTGACATCAGTTGGTAGAACCTATTGGGTTTGATTGATTGAAAATCCAAAAATGTTTATGTATTCTTTTCCCTTTTTCAATGGGATATTCAGTTTAACCGGTTCACAGTTCTGTATATTTCTACAGATTCCAAAACCGGTTTATTCTGGTCTACTACAATCCTGGTACACTGTATCTGCTTAGTGTTATGCTGTTTTACCTTGGATTAGTGTTAACAATTACAAAAAAAGCTTAGAGAGTAAAACAGAGACAATATGTTACTAACATAAAAAGGGTACAAACTCTATTGTCCATCTAAAGTGGCATAAGCATCCTTTAGAAGTCGCTGTGCTTCTTCTCTCCTCCTACACACAACCAAAAACAACACTATTACCAATTTAATTGTCTGCTTATTTCTCATCTCCACAACACATTGAAAGAACCCATAAGAACATATAAGAACTACCAACAAGTTTGTTAAAGCATTACAAACCTCTTAATGTCCTCCACAGCTTGCTTCCTCTGTTGGATTTGAAGTTCCATAATGTGAATAAGCGTTGCTCTCCCCTGAACATAAGAACAAACAAATAAAACACCATAACGGATGAAAATCATGTTGTAAAACAGGATCTTCTTACTTGGTGAGGCCTCAAGGAATTGAGTAGATGATGCAAATTCTTAAAGATTGATGATATATCACCGATTCTCTTTGCATATTGAGAAGGCCTCTCAACGAGAACATCAGCAAGCTCCAATATATGTAACTGTAGTTCTCTATTCAGAGACCGGAGTTCCTTTTTGTAATCTACACAATATAATTCAAATCTCTTCAACAAAAACCAAGAAACAAGACGATAACTTGCAAAAGAGTAAGGATGAGATCAGAAGAAAGCATCTTTCAGATAAATTTATAAACCAAGTCTGCCATCCAACTAAGGGTTTAAGCAAAAACCACCCTCATCAACCCTAGAAGCTTAAAGCATAATCAGTTAACTTTGTAAACCAACACTGTCATCCAACAAGTTCGATTTCCAACCAGCAAAACCATCCTCTCATCAACTCTAGAAGCTCAAAGCATAGTCAGTTTAGAAGAATGACATACCAACATTTGAATCTTTAGGATAAAGTTGTGGCACTCCTTGCTCTTCTAAGCTTGGAAGAACATCTTCAGTCTGCAACAAAATACTGAAAATTGTAACTCAAATTGATAAGAGGAAATGTGAAGTGGACAAAAGGGGAATCTTACAGTATAATTGCCTCCGAAACAAACGTAGGTTCCTTCAATTGGAGGCGGAGGTTCAGGAGCAGAATTAGGGTTTTCAGAGTAATCCTTGTACAGTCTATAATACGGCGGAGGCGGCGGATACGTAGCTGTAGCCATTCTCTCCTACAGATCCAAATCCACAACACATTAAATAATGTATGACTATCCCTATTTACACAGATTAGGGTTGCAATGAACGAAACTCCGTAGCATCACAATACAAATCTCGATATCTAATCTAGGACTTAGCTCGCATAATCAATCTGGGTGAAATTTTGTAACAATTGACAGGGAGAAACTAGGGGTTACATCAATAACACAAACCTTTTGAGCAAACAAGGAAGATCGAAGCTCGAAGAAGTTTGCTTTGCTTCAGAGATGATGCGAAGACGACGCGAAGCGAGGAAGAACGACAAAGAGATTTCCAAAATGTGGTTGGGGTTCTCTGGTATACCTTTGTGGGTTACCGGTTCAATTGGTTCAATCAGTTGGGTAGAATAAAGTCGGTTTAGTTCAGTTAATTAAAGTCTTGATGGGATGGAATTGCGTTTAAAAACATGATTTCACAAAAAATTATAAATCTTAAAAACTGGTGGAATATTAAAAAACGTAAAACTATCGTTTTCGTTTTAAAAATACAAAAAAAAATTATTAAGAAAAAATGAATTTTAACTAAATTATTTGTAGAATTGAATTTTTATTTTTACATTCTTTGATTAGTAGTTTACGGAATAAAAGAATTGTGTTTTAATATAATACTTGTCGAATTGCGTTTTAAACACTATTCTACAAATTCGACAAAATTACCAATCAAAACCTAAAAGTAAATAAAATTGATACTAAAAATTATATCAATCAAATTTTAAAAAGGTTCTGAAATATTTTTTTTAAAGAAATATTAGTAGCACTTAATTTAAATAGAATTTTACAAGATTGTTAAAATTTATATATCAAAAAATTTCATAGTATCTAACAGCATTCATTTCTCAAGATCAACTTTTATGAGTGTATCAAATAGCAATAACTTTTTTTTTGTCAACAATATAGCAATAACTTAGAAGGTAATTTGTAAAATTCCATTAAAATCATAATTTAGAGCACATCTCCTTAGTATTATATTTTTTTTTAAAAGTAAAAAGAGAAACAATGGACAAGAATGTGAGAATCAGGGTACAGAGCTCACGATAAGAACGTGAGACTGGCCACACCTGAACACTTTCCTCTTTTTTTATCACTTTCCTCTTTTTTATCTCTCTTACTTTGTCCGTTTGTCGTTTACTTGCTCAAGGCGTAACTCACAAAACCAATGAGCTTATCTCTTCACCACATTTATCTATAAAATGATCTCAACTCTTAATCACAAAACCCCATTTCATAGTCTTCAACCACAAGCAGATCACAAAACCCAGAATTCCATTTTGGAAAAAATCCAATCTTTTCTTCTCTCTGTTCTGCTCTGTTTTTTTTACAGAGGAGCTCTGTTTTCATCATCAATGGCGTCAATGAAGCATTTTTTTGTCAAGCCCAAATACATCTATCCACAACCAGAACCAGACATGTCCGAAAGCGACGAGAATGTCTTTGAATTCGACGAATCTGATATACATAATTTAGGCGATCATCAGTTGCCGAATTCATTTGAGGCCAAGAGATCGATATCAATCTCGCGATTGCGGAGAAAACCGGCCAAAGTTGGAGATTCCGCCGGTTCTACTAACCGGAAAACGACAAAGACCGGTTCGTTACCGGTTAACATCCCTGATTGGTCGAAGATTCTGCAGGGTGAGTATAGAAGCCATGTGATACCAGACTACGACAGCGACGAAGATGACGAGGACGATGAAGACAATGATGGTGACACGGCAGGAGGAAGACGGATGATTCCGCCGCACGAGTATTTAGCGCGGCGGAGAGGATCGTCGTTCACGGTGCACGAAGGGATCGGTGGAACGGCCAAGGGAAGGGATTTAAGGCGATTGAGGAACGCGATTTGGGAGAAGATTGGATTTCAGGATTAGTACGTAATAAGTATATAATTAATTAATTATGACTATAATAGGTAATATAGATATGTTAATCTATAATTATTTAGAACTTAAGGAGGACTTCGTGTTTTTTTTGGTGGGGTTTAGGACCGGTTATAGTTTCGGTCCGAAGGAGAATTTTTCATAATCCTTTTTGTTTATTTCTTCTTCTTGTTTATTTTTTTGGTGGAGTTTTGATCATCCTGTCTTTTTCGTTTTGGGTAATGATAAAAGAAAATTTTATATTTTTCCGCCTTAAAAAATAGTGTTATGTCCTTATATTTTTATAGAAATTCACTCATATTTTTTTCTGGTTCATGTTTCACTAATAAATAATCAAAAGCAACAAGTGATCGACAAAAAATAGCAATGTATTGTAAGCAATGTTATTGTAATATTTACAAAAGAAATATATAACGATTGATCATATATTTTAAGACACGCAACCAAAATCTTGTTCAAATTATTCGTGTGTTTACTATATTAAAATCAAATATAAAATAAATAAAGAAAGAGTATAAAGAAATGTTTGCCCCCAAAAAAGGAAAGAAAGAAAATGAATCTAACCAACTAGCTTTGGTCGAGTGATAAAGGAGAGTCTAGTAGGTTTTCTATCATTTGGGTTTGAATCGTGTTGGTCATCATGGATTTAACATAGTTTTTCCGGACTCTATAATTAGTCGGTGAATTTTGAATGATGTGTTAATCCTTAATGTTAGAGATTATAGTCTTTGTCAAAAATGATGCGGAGTCTCCATTGATCGAAGTCGAAGATCGGAATTACCTAAATTATTTTAAAAAAAGAACTTTAAATTTTTTTATATAGAAGTCTTTGAACTAAGGAAAAGTATTGCCACATAACATCTATTCAAAGTGTTAATGGTTATATATCAAATGTCACGTCTAAGGTCGCGATTTTTGAACCAAATATGAAATATAGTTCGCCTATAAACGATAGGCCATAAAAATCTCTGAGCTATAATGTGTTTTGTACATTTTCATTTTTTTCCATTTCATAAACATCAAACAGAAGTTTTTTTCATACGGTCTTTAGTCTTTAGTATTGGTTAAACTTATCGGTTATAGTCTTAAGTTTTTTTATCCTGTTGTCTCTGGGAGTCTTTGTACTCGTCGATTTGTTTTCGTTTTTATATTCGTCTGTGTTTTTTCCGACTTGTATTCCGTAAAACTTATCGGCTTTGGCCTTAAATTTTTAATATATTCCATCAGATGACAAAGAAAAAACATCAAACAGAAACGCTCAATTAAATACTCACTGTATTAAAACAAAAGTTGAAGTGATATTTCTTTGTTTAATATATCTTTTTAAAAAGTAAATAATGATACATTCACTGAAAGATATTGCAAATTTCTATTTCTGTGTCTCCCACTTTCTGCTATGCTTTTCCAACAACAGTTCAAGATTTGGCATCTTTTCTATTTTCTTGCTCCGCCAATCACCAAACTACTACTTTTTAATTTGTCAAAAAGTTGCAATATTCGTTTTTCTCCCGTGAATACATGTTACTTGCTTAGTAAGTTAGGCTAAATGTTATATTTGTTTTTTTCTTCCAGAGAACCGTTTTTAAATACAAATAACAGTGATATGTGTTCTATATCTTCCTCAAACAGATTTATGTTAATAAACTCAGCAAAATTGTAAACTCAAACGTAAAAACTATGTGATAGAAAAATATCAAAAGAGTTTTTGAGTCTAAGATATATACAAAAATTTGACATATATATGAACACATAACGCACTAACGCAGAGATGCCAAACAAAAAGAAAAGCAATCAAGACTTTGAGAAAACAATGGCTTGGTAAAATAAAGAATGTGCAATCAAAATCGAATAGTGTAATCACACTGTTGCATGCAGTCAAGTGGCAAACAAGCGGCGCCATTAGTTTGGTCTGAAACAAGACACTGGTTTCGGACTGTAACAAAGACATATAGTTCACACACACACACACACAAAAACAAGAGAGCATTCCAATTTAAGAATGAGAGTACGAGGGGATCAAATAATACAAACTCACCGGCATGGCTGTGGTCTAGTAGTAAGGAGTAACTTGGGAATGTGTTAACAGTAATTCTCTCCGGTTCAGTCCTCTCTAAAAACAAAAATATAGTTATGTGGAAAGTCTGGTTTGGGCCTAGTTTGATCAAATAGTTTACATAATAGTACAGTAACATGTGATATAGTCGGCAAATATTCTAAACTCGGGATAAATATTGTGATGATCCTTCGAAAAAAATCCATTATGTAACACTTTGGTGTCCTATCGAAACTGGTCGGATCAGCTGATAAAATATATATAAAAAATACAAACTATCGTAGCCGAGAGAATACAAGTTCACTCTTGGTCATTCGATGCTTCAGAGAGATCTCTAGTGATATACAATTTATAATTAAAAAATCGATACCTAGTTCAGTCTCAACAACAGGGATTAATTTGTATTTTATTTAATGCGCAGTTTATCCTATTTTTAATAGAGTTTATCCTATTTTTAATATAATCTACTGTAGCATATTAATATATATAAAGAAAGAAATCTATTATATTTTATTTACAGAACAATAATTAATTAGCTAATAATTTGGATTAATAAGTTAAAAAGTACATATAGTAGGTTAGATAGGATTTGTATGGTTTATAAGAACATAAACTGAGATCCAAGAGATATTTTTAAAATGACAAAAACAGAATCGAAGATGTGAGAAGAAGCACATACATGAAATATAGATACAAAAAATAGTACATTAGAAGTCAGTCACCAATCTAAGAAACATATTTGTCAACAGGGGTATTAGTGTTTTATAGATGGATCATAAAAAGAGAATGATAAGTATTCGGGATAAGGTTGGTATAGCAATGATAAAATGGGCATGGACAAGATGATGGGGACAATGAACATTCAACATAGTCTTATGTCATTAAATGCAGAATTTGTGGCACCCATTTGGACAATGGAGTGTATGAAGGTCCTACAACACAAAGAATTTATTTTTGCAATTGATTGTTCCGAGTTGGTGAAGATTGTGTCGGCACCGAAGGAATGACCAGTGTTCTCAGTCCATTTTGAAGAATACGAGAGCCGGAAAATGTTTTTCAAGACATTCTCACTCAAAAGTATTACATGCACACATAAGATAATGGCGGACAAGTTAGCAAAGACAACACAAATCCAAACATTATTTATTTCCATGTAGATCGGAACCACCGACTTGGACATAATATAAATTAAGTTCTTTATTTCTTTTCTGTTGAAAAAAAACTAATACATTGTATATAATGTAGCCTTCGTTTCAATCGAAATTAGAGTATTTATATAATTTTAAGTAATGCTTTAGTAATGCTTTATGGATATATATAACTATTGAACCCGTAAGATTTGGAACAACTGCATGTTTATCGTTAAATTTGATCTAATGTATGGTGTTTGGTGGAACAAAATGTCAAAAAAATCAGATAAGATGAAATTATGATTTTACCCAAAAAAGAAGATGAAATTATGATATACTACAAAGAAGGAAAGTATAGTACATGGAATGATATATCTCGTACAAACACATGCGTACTATATTTGATCCTTGTGTGGAATGTTTCCATTGTTGAATATTGAAGTTTTCAACATGCGAAAAATTCACAAGACCACCTTTTTCTCCCACTCTTGTGCTAGCTAGAGACTCGTTCATTAATCTTAGTAGAATTTGCTATAAAAAAGGGATGAGGATCGTTTATTTGTCTCGAGAAAAAATCATGTCCCTACTCTCTTTCTTATAACCCCTCTTCTCTATTCACTACCAACTCAGTCTCTGAGATTAATTCTCTTCCAAAATGGCA
Source organism: Orychophragmus violaceus (assembly GCA_030180135.1). Taxonomy (NCBI): domain Eukaryota; kingdom Viridiplantae; phylum Streptophyta; class Magnoliopsida; order Brassicales; family Brassicaceae; genus Orychophragmus; species Orychophragmus violaceus. Next base: position 723,377 of record CM058237.1, read on the forward strand.
TTTATGAGACTTGGCTCCAAATCCGAAGCTTTCCATCGTGAAGGCCAAACCTGGTACTCTATTTTTCTGTATTTTACATCCTTGAATTAAAGGATTTGTCTTACGGGTCGTTAGTTCAACATGGTTTGGTGATGTTTATGTATGTCTCTTGTCTACAGGCTTTGCACCACAGGACTTGTGAGTGATGTTACCATAGAAGTTGGAGACATGAAGTTTCATCTCCACAAGGTTACAACTTTTATTTATCTTCTCTTGTTTTTTTACATATTTTCTTACTCCTATAATTGATGTGATTGTATAATGTAAAAGCTTGATGATTAACTATAATATATGCTGGAAGAACTCGAGTAAAACCCTAGAAAAATAAATGACATTGCGAAAACTTAGTAAGAAAACGATATTGCAGCAAATACTATTTACTCTAGAATTTTTGTATTAATGTGAATGTTAATATTTATAAACCCTTAAACTCTTTTATATAAGTCAAACCTGACATAATATGAAAATAGCAATTCTAACGAGATCTTTTTATTCTCTCCAAATAAAAAAAATCTAAACGGTCTTAGTGTACCATTAGGGCCGTGATATTCCTCAATTCACTCAAAAAAAGTCTTATTGCTAGTACCTTAAGATTTAAGTCACCTAGAATAACAATATATTTGTTTCAAATTGTGTAATGTGTCTTGATTTTTGTGAACAGTTCCCATTGCTCTCTAGAAGTGGGCTTCTTGAGAAGCTAATCGAAGAGTCTTCAACCGATGACGGATCAGGCTGTGTTTTGAGTCTAGATGAGATACCTGGAGGCGGCAAAACCTTCGAGCTCATAACAAAATTCTGCTACGGTGTAAAAATCGAGCTCACTGCATTCAACGTTGTTAGCCTTAGATGTGCAGCTGAGTACCTCGAGATGACTGATAACTATGGAGAAAACAATCTTGTCGGTATGACAGAAACTTTCCTCAACGAAGTGTTTGGAAACTGGACAGACTCCATCAAAGCTCTTCAGACATGTGAGGAAGTAACTGATCACGCTGAAGATCTTCACATTATCTCGAGATGTGTTGATTCTTTAGCAAGCAAAGCTTGTGCTGACCCAAGCCTTTTCAACTGGCCTGTTGGAGGAGGAAAGAACGCAACGACCGGGCAAAACACTGAAGATGAAACTCATTTGTGGAACGGAATCTCAGCTTCCGGAAAGATGTTGCAACCAACCGGTGAAGATTGGTGGTTCGATGACGCTTCTTTTCTTAGTTTACCTCTGTTTAAAAGACTCATTACCACTATCGAAGCACGAGGTATGAAGTTGGACAACATCGCGATGGCGGTTATGTACTATACAAAGAAACATGTTCCTCTGATGAACAGACAAGTTTCAATGGATGAGCAAGTGATTGAGACACCGAGTCCTTCTGAAACAGAACAAAAGACTTGTCTCGAAGAGATTGTCGGGTTACTTCCGACCAAGAAAGGTGTAAACCCGACCAAGTTTCTTCTCAGGCTGCTTCAGACAGCGATGGTGTTACACGCAAGCCAATCCGCGAGGGAGAATCTTGAGAGACTGATTGGAAACCAGTTGGACCAAGCTGCTCTAGTGGATCTTCTTATACCAAACATGGGTTACTCTGAAACACTTTATGATGTTGACTGTGTTTTGAGAATGATTGAACAGTTTGTCTCTTCAACCGAACAAGCGGGCATTGTCCCTTCTCCATGCATCATCGAAGAAGGAGACATGGGGAAGGATGGAGCAGATTTGCTAACTCCTACAACGTTAGTTGCAACTCTTGTCGACGGTTATCTCGCTGAGGTGGCTCCTGATGTTAACCTAAAGCTGGCCAAATTCGAAGCCATTGCTGCTGCTATCCCTGATTATGCAAGACCACTAGATGATGGAGTTTATCATGCAATCGACGTGTACCTGAAGGTAATAATAATAATCCATTCTTGATATTAACTAGGTCTAGCATATTGGTATCCGGTTTGGTTCCGGATATTTTGAATACGGAAGTTTAAAATCTAATGGATATTTATTTTTTCGGTCCGGTTCAAGTAAATGGTTGAAGAACTTAAAATATCTGAAAATTTCTGGATCTCATCGGTTCCGGGTATTTTATACCCGAAATCTCAAAATATTATCTGAAATATAACTAAAATACTTAAAGGCTAAAATGATACCAAAAAATACTTGAATTGAAATCCAAAATGCTAATAAATTACCGAAATATAAATAAAATATCTGAAATGACAAAAATATGGATGAATCCGATCCGGAATGTCAACAAATACTCAAAACTAATAAATATGTGAGATACTAATAAATTTTTTGAACTGTAAATAAAATCATATTTTATATATATGTTTGGTTATTCGGTTCTGAAACTGACATGATATCTGCGGCTCCTCAACTTTACTATCCAATGAGTATTTTGGCCAAAACCAAAACCAAATCGAACCGATTGTTAAAGGTGGGTTACGGTTCGGTTTTTTGGTTCCAATTTTTTTTTTGTCTGAGGCCTAATATTAACCAAATGATGTATTAAAATTTTGAGGCTTTAATTGCTAATTTTGCAGGCACATCCGTGGATTACAGATTCAGAAAGAGAGCATATATGTAGGCTCATGAATTGCCAGAAGCTCTCATTGGAAGCTAGCACACATGCGGCTCAGAACGAGAGGCTGCCTCTTCGGGTGATTGTTCAGGTTCTCTTTTTCGAACAGCTTAGGCTCCGGACATCTATATCCGGCTGGTTCTTTGTCTCTGAGAATCTAGACTACCCTGACCACCAAAACGGTGGCAATGTTGGTTTACTTAAACCAAGAGGTGAGAACGTGAGAGAACGGGTTTCTGAGCTGGAAAAAGAGTGTATGAACATGAAACAAGAGCTTCAGAATCTGGTGAGGTCGAAGAGAAGCTGGAGGAATTTCACTAGGAAGCTCAACTTCAAGAAGAAATCAGAATGTTGCAAACCAAAGGATCAAGCAAAGACAGCAATTTAGCAATAACCGGTCCGGTTGGCTCGATTCATCGATCAAACTACTCCGTTTTAAGGCAGACTAGTAGTATTATTTTCTCGTTTTTATTCACTTAGGTAGAAAGATCAGAACCTCCATGATTTTTTTCTTGTTCTTGTTTGATACTCTGTTTTCAAAAGTTTTCATCTTTCTCTTAGTATCTTGCTGAGAGATTTGTTGGAAAACATTTTAGTTACATTTCTTATGCAAATTTTGGGGTGTTGTTGTTCATCCCCACATGAAACAATCTCAGACACAAATCAACAGAAAGGTAAATACAATCAACAAACAATGAGTAAATGTGTTCTCATCAGATTCTTAACAGGATGGATAATCTTTGGGTGGTGGTAGAACAGAAAGCTCAGGTGTATTCCCATTCTCGACGACGAAAGCCATCTTCAAACCCCACATTGTATGGACTTCCAAGTGACAGTGCATAAACCAAACACCTGCAACAATATATGCATTGATCAGTTGATCTGCTTATCATATATGATCATTCCGGTCTTATACACAAAGCCGGATTTGAGCACATACTTATGAAACTTTTGAATGAGACCTTCACTATATAAGGACTCTAAATTTATAAAATATTTATGTAAATATATTTATTTTATATATTTATCACATAAAATATAAAAATATTTTGAAAAATATAATAAAAATATGTAAGTTGTTAGTGTATGAAATTATATTTTAAAGCTTTTTGTTATTGTTTTTCTATTTTTATTTTGTTTATATTGTTTTCTTTGTTTTGCATAATTTTTTAGATATAATTTTTATCCGTATAAAAATAAAATTATAACTTTTTATTTTTTAAATAGGGCCTCGAATATCTCAGCTCCAACTCTACTTATACAATATATGAATTGACAGATCATACCTGGATTATCAGCCCTGAATCTGATGGCAGCCCAACCACCTGTGGGTACTCCAATGGTGTTTCTCTCGGGCGGGTCAATTAGATTAAACTTAGCCGGATCCCTTTTGGGGTCAAAGTTTCCAACGCTAGTTCCAACCACGAAGAAGTTGTAGCCGTGAAGAAGTTGTATTGAAGATATCATGGGTGGTTTACAAATGCTTTTATAATGTCATAGTGCAAACAAAAGGTTGGTGAATCTCTCAAAATGTTTATAAGTAATATTTTCTAGGCCTAGAAATGAGACATTTAATGTGAAAAACGCATTAGAATACATTATTAAGAAAAAATTGAAAAATATATAATCGAAGAAGAAGGCTTTTAAGCAACTTTCTGAAAGACGTTGGCTAATCAGCGTAACGTTTGTTAATAATATGGAGTACCTTCGAAGTTGATATCTGAGCTTTAAACTAATATTTTTGACTTTTTCATTTTCCATGATTTTTTATTTATTTTTTTTTTTTATTTTTTTTTATTTTTTTTTTTCTTCTGAATAATACATCTATTACCAGATGAGCCATCAATGTTCTTTTACAACACAGTGAAGAAAAGCAAAGAGCATAAGCCAAAAAACGGATCCACAGCAATCATATCTGCATAACTAGCTGGTAAAATCCAAAAAAATAGCTCCATCTATTACTGTATGCTCTCCTCCTCAAAAAAATAGCTCCATTTATTTATTTAAAAATACCAATATTTCATTTCAACTCTCTCCAGTTCAAAAAAGTTAATAGATGCCTACGCCTACCCATACTTGTTTTGTATTCCAAAGCCCTAGAACTGTAAGATGAAGTTTTTTTTAATATAATGTTTCGTTTATACAAAAATATCCTCAATTCGAAGGCATTAACTTCTTTAGAAAATTATATCAATTATTTCTTCGTAAACATTTTTAGAACTCGCTTATTATATGAGTAAATAGATAATTTGCTTATGGATTTTGAAGGCTGTCTCATTAATGTTTCGATATTAACATACCACCCCCTAAAAATTTACCAGATTAATATTTGATTTTTTAAATTCTCTTTGCAGTAACATGTTGCTTAGCTAGTCGTTAAGACTATATTTTAATTTTATTGTTGTAAATATTTGGTTGCAATTATATAGTGATGTTTTTGGTAAGGGAAAATAACTGGTCTTTGAGTCATATTCTTTTTTATATACAAAATTTCCAACTGTCAGTTTTCTCTCTCTCTCTTCTCTCCCCTATCTTCTCACTAGAGAAACCGACAACGAAAACCGATCTTTTTTTCCGGCCACCACTTTCGGTGATCCGGCTGTAAATTATGTTTTGCTTTTCTTAATAAACTCATGGCTTTGTGCCGGGTTCAGATCCCGACTGGCTGTCGGGTTTTGTTCCGGTCTTTGTGCCGGTGTTTGTCACCCATTTCTGAATCGGTTTGTGATCTATCCTTTTTAATCGATTCTTCTACAGGAGGCGCCCCCGATTGGTTTCGGGGTTACCGATCGTCTCCTCCGTGCTGGCCCATCCTGACGCCGTCGATATCTTTATCCATCCTTTCGGGTAGTCGAGCGCTTAGGGTGTTGGTTCTAGGGCCCACTCGAGTTGACTGGGCTCTCCCTGCTCTTCCTCTTCCTTGGTTTTAATCCAGATCGGATTAACCTCTATGAGGCGCACTGAGATCGACAACAACGATTAGGCGGATGAAGGCTGAGCAATCATATGCGGTGTTTTGCTGGGTTTTCTGGAGAAGCTCGACAGGAAGCGAACTAGTAGCGATCTGGCGATTTAGCTGTGACCGAAAACTGTCACCGGCGATTTGCATGCCAATTCCTTTGGCTGCTCGTTGCATGGCAGGCCACCTGTGGTCTTTGGCTTTCGTGTTTATCCGAAAGCTATAGAGACAGTTACTTTAGTTCGGGCCACTTTTGGCCCAATAGTCTGTTATCTTTTAAATTCTATTGACTTGTATTCATGTTCTATGTAATAAGCCCATTGGGCTGATCAATAAAATTCTCTTTTGCGGCCAAATATATATATATATAAAAATTTCCAGCGATATCAATATGTATAAGCTTTTCAAATATCAACCAACGTATTTTAATTTTGAGGTACGGAAGTTGATCAATTTATCAAGAAATTACGCTATTGACCGGTCATATTATACCAATTTGTTGAATTGTACCTGATCAAACACTTTGTGTCCAAAAGCCCATATTTAAAACGATAGGACAACTTATATTCATACTAATTAGGCTCCGAATGGTAACAGCGGATCAGGCGGTGCGGAATGGTTCAAGTGCAGTTTGTACATAAAAAACGCACTATGCGGAATAAGTGCGGTTATTGAGTAACAAGCGGTATATAAAAATGTATGAATGGTGAAAAAGCTGTATGCGGTACAAAACAAACGTTTGAATGGTAAAAATGACAACAATGGTGCGGGATGCGTAGTTAAATAAATATTTGGATAAAATATTAAAAATAATTTATTGAAAAATTAAATTGATTTTGGTTCAAATCGATTAGATTCGGTTATTTTGACTATTTTAAATTTTGCTATAATAAAATGCACTTTCAGTTTTACAAAAAAAAAAATTGAATAATTTTTGTTTATTTCTAATAAATTTGGTTAATTCGATTAATTTTAGATAAATTTGATTATTTCAAAATAATTTGGTTTGGTTCGATTCAATTATTTTCTAGTTTTGGTGTAATACAGTATATCCGTTTTAATACCAGTATAAAATGATTAAAATTAAAAAAATGAATAATGGTTTGGTTCAAATTCAGATTGATTTCTTTTTTGGTTTGGGTTTAGTTTGATACTTCAAATCTATTTATTTTGTCAAGATCTAATATTAAATAATAAAATTAAAGTTTCATAATATTTTAGAAAAGAAATTAAATTAATATACAAAAAATATCAATTCATCAAACACCAAATATGACGTGTTTTACTGTTAAAGAGGGGACTGATATTTTACTAATAACCTGAACCGCTAATGGTTTAATATTTTATTAATATTGCTTTAATAAATTATTGTATATTCATGTAGAATGGTGACCATTTTAGGAACGCTCTGCGTGGAAAGGTGAAACGCACTTCACATTCAAGTCCTAAGTAAACCCAATTTAAGGTTATGTCCATAGGCCTAAATACAATGGATAAAGTATGTCTTCCTTTGTGATTAGAATATAAAACAAACAAACTAATATAGCATATAATATAATAAAGGATATGTAAAAACTCTACAAATTAATAATATTACAACATTGATATTTTATTAATTAAAAATTATTAATTTATATAAAAAATCATTGTGTTAAAAACATAATATACGACCGAATAAATTTATTAACAAAACGAATCATTAATTTATCAAATATTATTTTATAAAATTTATGTTATATCTGTATTACACATATACACAAATTATTTTGCCTGTTTTTTTTAAGTTCTTTTAGTTTTTAAATAGTTTGGGAGGTCGATAATTGAAACCACAACTTTTAAAAATGAACAAAAAATTAAGATCAAATTTGACGATAGAAGTTGATATTAGAATAAGCGATAATAGTTGACAAAAAAAAAAGAATAAGCGATAATATATAAGTTTTTTCTGAGCTATATTTTAATATTTTATAAGTTAATATGTGTGGAGTAAGAATAAAACAATCATTTATTTTACATGTATTGGTGGTCATCACTCTTTGTTGTCATCAGATATGACTATCTCAAAAAGTAATATTTGATATCAAATAATAAACAAACCAAATGATAAACATGGTCTTTGTTGTAGTAATAAGGAAATAAGACATATATGCACCATACTCAGAGTTCGATCTAATTGATTTCAATATTTTATTTGATCATTTCAAAAACTACATATAAAATAGGATATATGCACATAAACTATAATCTTAAAATCTACAAAATCAATGAGAAATCACATGTTTAAAAAAAAAAACAGGTTGGGAATAGATCACATAAATGCCTCAAAGATGAGGATAAGGATCTTCCCATTAAAATTTTTAACTTGTCATTGGAGCTTTAGGAACTTTCCAGATTCCACTATCTTAAATTTCTAATTTTTCCCTATTTCTCCACATTTATTAAAATATTTAATCGTCACTTTTATATCCAACTACTTTTTTAGAAGTCGGCTGCATGGTCCACAGTCGGATGGTTGTATAACTAGTAGGTGGCAAACCGATCTTACTATTGGTTTATCGGCTCTGTAAATAGATAAGCCGATCCAGACCGACTAATCAAAGTGAGTTACTATTTATAGTAAGTTGAGTTACTGTCTAGTCAGTTGCTTTTGGTTCAAGAAAATATACAACCATTGGTTTTTCCGATCATGTGCAAGGGTTAAGAAAAAGAAATGGTTTGATGGATCGGCCCTGAACACAGCCGGATGAAATATTTGTCTCGGTTTCCAAAATTTCCGAATCTAATATTTATACTAAAATGTTTCTGGTTTCCAAAATTTCAGAACTGGTCTTGGATTTGAATTCGATGATCAAAACTAAAATGGTTTTTTACTTTGAATGCAAAATCGGTTTGTTTACCAATCGGTTTGCTTATTCTAAACCAAACAGACATTCATAAGTTTTCAAGTACCACGAGTTTTATGGAACTTTTTTGCATATTGTTATTACTTTTACGTGATTATTTGAATGGAAGATACTGTTCTATGTTTCATCTTTTTTGTGCAATGACAAATTTGGAAAGACAACACATGGCTTTGGCAAAAGCGAAATCCGTCGTATTAACGTGACAATAGTGATTTATAACAAAGGTCCACCAATGGCATAGTGACAGGTTCGTGTTAGCTATTTCTACAAGGTTCTCATTTTGCCACGTACTATAATTTGATTATCCTTTGCTATTTATGCTTATCATTATCCAAACAATGTCTTTTTTTTTTTTTTTTTTTTTTTTTTTTTTTTGAATGAATGTAAAATTGTATTCAATCAAAAAGCCTTATTACATCAAGTGCATCATTTCTGAATTGTTTTTAAAGAATTAAAGAATGAGCTATGAATAAGAAAGAATAGCTATAAAGATTCTAGTGACTCAGACTTGGCTGCCGAGTCCCAAACCAAAGTTGTAGACCTCCTTCAAGCGTCTTATCAGTTTGGATTATGGAAACAATGTCTATATATATATATGGAAATTTGGATTATTGTAAATTTGTGGTACCATATTTTAAAACAAAATATCATTATATTCTTTTGTCGTATTACTGGAAACACAATTTGATCCCCACACTGACATATACATATATTTTTGAAATTATTTAGTATTTGTTCATATTTTTATTTTCAAATTTTAATCATGTCTGTATTTACTGATATTCTTTTTTTATATATCAAAAATATCACAACAAATAAATCCTATTATAAGAAATTGCATTACCACAAATCAATTAGAAAAAAAATATACCGGCCATTCTGAAATGAAAACTCGTATTTACTACCACTAACAGAAACATGATAGAAGGACAAGTTTTCAGGAGACAGAAGATACTTACTTATTCGGGGCCATGCAAACTACTATTTTAGTTCTTGGGGATATGGACAAATATGCAGCTTTTAAGAAAATTATATTTACTGGATATAAATATGATATGAGGATTAAGTTCAAAAAAAAAAATATGATATGAGGATTATGACACTACAAGAAAACACTAATTTTGTTACTACAACAATAGTGGTTAAATAGTGGCAAATAATGTTTTTGAAACTAACATGCCACTCGAAAGGCAGTGGCAAAACACTGCGTCGCAAATCTTTGAAGTGGCAAATTAGTGGCATATTTACCATTATTTTGCGACCAACATTACGGTTGTTTAACAGCCACTCATTTGCCACTATATTCCAACTTATTTGCCACTAAATTGTTACCTTATTGCTACATTTTTGCTACTAATAAAAACTTTTGCCACTACAATTTTTTACATAAATCCACAATTTATATAGTAGCTAATTGGTGGCATTTTTCTTGAGAAAATAACAAAAAAAAATATATTTTTTATTTCGAATAATATTTTGTAATACAATAAAATTAATAATTAATAAATAAAAACCAAAATAAATAAATCTAATTTCTATAGTTGGTCCTCCACCGTATTGACCACCACCTCCACCGTATGACCATCGCCGGTGCGGTAACTACGGCCACCGATGCTAGTTTTTCACCACCGTCCTAAAATTCACAAATAAATAAGAAAAAATCTCTTAAGAAGAAGCTAACCATAAACACAGAAATTGGATATATGAAGTGAAAAAGGCAACAATGGAAGAAGAAAAGCTTTCATAACCCTCTCTCTCTCTCTCTCTCTCTCTCTCTCTCTCTCTCTCTCTCTCTCTCTCTCTCTCGTTTACAGATTCAAACTTTGAAAACCTTGAATCACCTTCTTCGATAGATCTGTTACTCCATTCAACTTAAAATGTAAGCAATGGAAGTTTCTCAAGCTCTTATTCCGGCATATTGCCGAGTCTTTAAATCTTGTTTCAAAAAATCCAGCAAGCTTGTACCAGATATGGATTTAGTGCTTTTACACCTTAAGCTCGTCGGTGGTTCATGTGCTCGTCGTCGGGATGCTTCGAGACACCATCCTCTGTTCCATTTCAAGCGACAGCTCCGTCTTGCGCCACTATCACATGCCGTCGTTATGCCTCTGTCGTCTAGCACTTGTTCGAGATCTGCCCTCTTCGACGCTCCTCCCACAGAATCAAAGTGCAATCTTCCACCGGGTCCCTTTCTACGAGCAAAGCCACCGTCCTCCTCCACCGACTCTATGATGTCTGAGGCGTGTTTGTGGGCTAACCACTTGCCGAAAGTCCCTTGGTCGGAGCTGCCAGCCCAACCTTCTCTTATTTCCGTCATCAGTGACGAGTCCTATTACGGCGGCTCCATCTCTATGTTGTGGCTCATGAATCTTATGGTGATTACAAAAGCCGTCCACCTGTCCCATCTTCCCTCTCCGCCGGAGATACCAGATCGGAGATTGTCCCTGCCTCTCTCCCCTGTGCAGCCTAACCTTCTCAAGTCTCGAGATCCACTCTCTTTATCTTCTGGTTTCATGTCTTTGGGCAGATTTGGCCTCCTCTCTGGATTTCTCCGAAGATCTTTATCTCCATTGTTTGGATTGCGTTTACGCTACCTCCATACCAGTGCAAAAACCTCAGATCTGCCGACTACTTTATATATTACGCAGCGTCTCGTCAAAACTTTGTTCTGCCCACATTCTCTGTCGATCCATTACAGTACCACCGACCTCATCGCAGCTGAGGCGAGCGCCGTCGATGGGTCAGAGACGTCCATTTTGGCTCTGCCGAACTGGCATCCTGATATCGAAGGACGACGAGCTCCGTCCATAAGGGACCTCTCCCTTCCTCGAGCACCATCCTCGTGGATTTGTCTTCCAATTTCGGATGTGGGCTTGGGCCTAAGTTTGTGTCATCTTCTCTACCCAGCCCAATATCATTTTTCCACCTTTCCAAAGTCAGAGATCGACCAGAACCTTGTGTTTCATGGGTTAACCGTTCCCATTTGTTTGTTAAAGGACTTTTTATTGGGGTTTTTAACAACATTGGGAGTAATGAGCTTATTAATTCCTTCTCCTGTGAAGAGATTAATTTATTCCTCCTTTATTGTGGAGAGAATTTCCCTACCGCTAGAAGAGAGATCTCTATCTTTTTTCTTTCTTAACAGAGAGAGATCCTTATCATTTTCTCTTCTGCGTGGGAAGATAATTGTCTCTCTATGTTTCCTTTCAATGAAAGATGTTACCGGTTATGTCTCCACAATACTTGAAATTGGGAGTTGGTTTTTAACATCACAATCCAAAGTGGTTAAGTTTCAAGATTTTGGCTGTACTAGTAAAGGAGAATCTTCGAGAAAAATGATTTCCTATCCGAGAAAGATGATTTCTCATTCGAAAACGTTCCCTCAAAATGAGGTGTCTTTTACTCTCTTGTCTTCTGGTTCAAAAAATTCTAAAAGGTTCATTGATAATGTAGGTCTGGTGGGGTTCCAGAACCCACCCAATCCCCGCATATGAGGACCATCGCATGGAATTGTCAAGGGGCGGGAGCGGAGACTACTTCCCGTCGACTGGAGGAGATGTGTAAAATGTATTCTCCAGGTTTTATGTTTTTATCAGAGACAAAGAATGACCATCTTTTTCTGCAAGACTTGCAAGTATCTTTAGGTTTTGATAACCTCCACACTGTGAATCCGAGAGGATATAGTGGAGGTCTTGCTCTTTTTCACTCTAAGGATTTCCCTGTTAAAATTTTATGCTTGGATGATCGTTTGATTGATATTGAGACTATTATTGATGGAAACCGTGTTTTTATGACTTTTATTTACGGTGATCCGGTGGTTAAACACCGATCTTATGTCTGGGAAAGACTTACTCGTATAGGTATCTCCCGTACAGGTCCATGGTTCATTATAGGAGACTTTAACGAAATCGCAGGGAACCATGAGAAAAGTGGTGGAAAAAAACGCTCAGAAGCTTCTTTCCTCCCCTTTCGATCCATGATAGATTGTTGTGGTTTCCTTGAATTCCCATATCAAGGAGACCCCCTTTCTTGGATTGGTCGGAGAAGAAATGGTTTAATAAAGTGCCGTCTCGATAGAGCCTTAGGTAATGAAGAATGGCACAATGTATTTTCCCACACTAATGTGGAGTACCTTAAGATGTGGGGATCGGACCATAGGCCTCTCCTTGCATCCATTCTAAATAGACCTGAAAAGAAAAGACGTGGTTTTCTATTTGATAAACGGTGGATAGGAAAACCGGGTCTAAAAGAGGCTATTACAGCCGGTTGGAGCCATGCGGTTCCTAGAGGCCAAAAATCCCTCTCATCTTGCATCCAAAATTGCCGAAAATCGATCTCGGTATGGAAGAAAAGTACTCAAACTAATTCTGAAATTCTTATCAAAGAATTACAGGATAAGATTGATCTTGCCCACAGTGACGAAACTATCTCTACGGAGGAAATTCTTGTTTTAAAAGGTGAACTTCTGGCAGCCTACAAGGAGGAAGAAGCCTTTTGGGAGCAGAAGAGTAGGACGACTTGGCTTCGTTTCGGAGATAACTTTACCAAATTTTTCCAAGCCATCACAAAACAAAGGAGAGCAAGGAACAAGATTCTAGGTTTGTTAGACTCTAATGGTTGCTGGGTAGACGATGAGGAAGGGATTGAGAAAGTTGCAGTAGGATATTTTGATGCTCTCTTCACATCTTCTTCTACTGGCGATCCGAACCCTCTCTTTCAGGATATTCCTGAGATTGTCACTCCTACTATGAATGCCGAGTTAGTTCGGAATCCAACGGTAGAGGAAATTAGGAAAGCAGTATTTTCTTTAAATCCGAGCAAAACTCCAGGTCCCGACGGAATGACGGCCTTATTCTACCAAAAATTCTGGGATGTGGTGGGTCCGGAAATAACTCAGTCTATCATGGACTTTTTCTCGGATGGTTCTTTTGACCCACGGTTAAATGAGACAAACATCTGCTTGATCCCGAAAGGAGAAAAACCTAGAGAAATGACAGGCTTTCGACCAATTAGTCTTTGTAACGTAAGTTACAAAATTATATCCAAGATTTTGAGCCTTAGACTAAAGAAAATCCTTCCGGAACTAATTTCCGAGACCCAATCCGCTTTTGTAGCAGGGAGACTAATCACAGATAACATCCTTATAGCACAAGAGAACTTTCATGCACTCCGATCTAATCCCTCATGTCGTAAAAAATTCATGGCCATTAAAACCGACATGAGTAAGGCTTATGATAGAGTTGAATGGTCTTACCTATCTTCTATCATGAGACATTTGGGTTTTGACCCAAAATGGATTGGTTGGATTATGTATTGTGTGACTACAGTCTCATACCGCATCCTCCTCAATGGAGTGCCTAGTGGACATATTAGACCATCCCGTGGTATACGCCAAGGCGACCCTATTTCCCCATTCCTATTTGTCTTATGCACCGAAGGCCTTATTTCTCTTATCCGGAAAGCGGAGATGAATGGGAGTATCCAGGGACTTCGGGTAGCTAGAGCCAGCCCTCCGACGTCACATCTTCTCTTTGCTGATGATAGTCTATTCTTCTGTAGAGCGGAAATACAAGAGAGTAAGGAGCTTATAGACATCATTAGAACATACGGAGAAGCTTCTGGACAGCAAATTAACTTCTCTAAGTCTTCTATCATGTTTGGTAATGATGTCCCTCACGAAAGGAAAGGTGAAATCAAAAGAATCATCGGTATTTCTCAAGAAGGAGGGATGGGTTCATATCTCGGTCTACCAGAACAGATTAATGGCTCGAAGGCGCAAACCTTTGCCTTTGTCAGAGATAGAGTGCAGAACCGGGCTAGCACTTGGTCCTCAAAATTCTTGTCTCGGGGAGGCAAAGAAGTCCTTATTAAATCACAAGCCCAAGCGGTTCCAAATTATGTGATGTCATGTTATCTTCTACCGAAATCGGTATGTTCCAAATTACGAAGTGTAATTTCAAATTATTGGTGGAGCTCCAATGCTAATAGTAAGGGTATCCATTGGGTGGCATGGGATAAATTATGTTGCCCAACCTCGGAAGGAGGCCTAGGGTTCCGTGCATTGGAAGAACAAAACCTAGCTCTTCTTGCGAAACAACTTTGGAGAATTCTCAAATTTCCAGACTCACTTCTGAGTAGAATCCTAAAAGGGCGATATTTCAAGTACTCAAGCCCTTTAGAGATACAAGTCTCAAATAGACCCTCTTACGGTTGGAGAAGTTTGATGGCAGCTAAACCCCTATTGGTATCAGGTTTAAGGAAGACTATAGGATCGGGATTCGGCACTAGAGTTTGGAGCGAACCTTGGATTCCCGACTGTCCGGCTCGTGCACCGAGAAGTATCAATAATGAGACTGATCCACATTTATATGTGAATTCACTTATTAATTTTGAAACAAAACAATGGAAAGTAGACCGTCTTCGAGAGCTATTTCCACCAGAAGACATCTCCCTCATTTTGTGCTTACATCCGAGCAAGTTAGTCTCGAGAGATAGTTATTGTTGGACCTATACCAAATCCGGAAACTACACCGTAAAAACCGGTTATTGGGCCGCGAGAGCTCTCTCTCGCCCGGCTTGCGAACCCCCTTCTCAGGGACCAAGTACTACGGTACTTACGGCGCAAGTTTGGAAGTTAAAAACCACTCGAAAAATTCAACATTTCGTGTGGCAATGCTTGTCGGGTTTCTTACCCACTTGTTTCTCTCTTACATATCGCCATATTGGCAGAGATTCCACTTGCCCCAGATGTGGTGCAGAGAAAGAGACTATTAACCATGCTATTTTTGAATGCCCCCCAGCTCGTCAAGCGTGGGCACTTTCGCCTATTCCATCTGCCCCTCATATCTTTCCATCCTCTTCGGTGTTTACTAATATGGACTTCCTCTTTTGGAGAGCGAAAGAGATGATGGGTTCTGAGGATTCCATAAGCTTCTTTCCATGGCTTATGTGGTTTATTTGGAAGGCTCGCAATAGGAAAGTATTTGAGAATTTTAATGAAGATCCTAGACTGACTCTAGAGAAAGCTATACTTGAAGAAGAAGCATGGCGAAAGGCTAATACGGAGGAAGATGAAAATCTTCTCACAAATTCCTCGCAAAGGATTTCTTCATCTATTACCCTTTCACGAGTATGTCTCTCATGCTTCATTGATGGTTCTTGGGTTGAATCGGATTCGATAAGCGGACAAGGGTGGATCGTCCAGCAAGGACTTGAGATTGTACATTTGGGTCTTAAGGGATCCAGAAAAAGTCTCTCTCCCCTTCATGCCGAGCTCGACGCCCTCCTTTGGGCTATGCAGTGTCTTCAGAAACTTCAGCTGACTAGCGCTTGCTTCTTCTCGGATTGTGTAGAACTCATTAGTATGCTCGAGGATTCAATGGAGTGGCCCTCCTTTTCGTCGGAATTGGAAGACTTCCGCGCTCTTAAGATTTTCTTTCCTAGTTTTTGTATTAAGTACGTTAGTAGAAAATTTAATACCCGTGCTGATAGTCTTGCTAAGAAAGCTAGAGCACGTAGCCTTTTATTTTCCCATGTAAGTTCATCGGTTCCCGATTGGCTTTCCCTTGAGGAAAGTCGAACACCGAATCCTTAATAAAATGGAGCTTTTGATGTCAAAAAAAAAAAAAAAAAAAAAAAAAAAAAAAAAAGCTTTCATAACCTGATTCATGAACCTACAGGTAACGCCTCCGACACTGTAGCGGCCAGATCTACGACGCATTTATAACTGGATCTACAACAGGGTAATGGCCAGATCTACAAGTTAGAGGTAGTGAGTTAGCCGTGAAAAGAAGGAAGAGATAGGAACCACGAGGTAGAGAGAGGGAGGTTACCAGATCTGTAGAGGTCTGATGAAGAGGAGGAAAATGGAGTCTGAAGGCTGTAACTTAGAAATTCGATTTTGATAAGAAGAAAGAAAAATGATATAGAGTCTCACTACAAAAAAACGAGATTGAGGCTCAAGATAATATGAGAAGACTATAATTGCCCACGTTTTAGGAGGATGGGGAAGAAGGAAAAGAAAAGACCAAAGAGGAGGAAGAAACAAAGGATGGAGTTGGAGGCGTGAAGGAGAAAGAAGAAAATAAGGGTTTTCAGTTTTGATATTAATTAAACTATAATTGCCCACCTTTTAGGGCCCATCTAACTTTTCATTGGACATAATTTTTTCTTTTAATGGAAAATATATTGTGGTCACGGAGCCAATTTTGGTTTTGAAATGAAAATTTAACGGGCACAATGCATTATAATAACTTGGGGCCGTAAGTGGAAATTTTTAAATTATTTTATTTGGATATCACTGTCAACAATAAAAGATTTTTATAAGCTGTTTTAAAAAAAAAATTATGTTTGTTATTTATTGATGTAGATGATCTACGTATTATTAAAGTTAATAATTTGAGTTTTATTTATGTGAAGATTTTTCACAACCATTACTTAAAGTAATTCTATTTTTAATACTTCTTTATTGTATTTTCTTTCTTAAAATGGTTATTTGCTAATGTTTTTTGTTGTTAACGATTATTTGCTTATATTGATTTCTTATTCCAAAAAATATAATATTAAATCTTTATATATTGAAATGATTTTTATGGTGGGTATTCAAAACAATATTCCAATAGGAAGTCACAGCTAATCACAAATTGGTCATGAGTTTTGCAACTAATTTGCCACTCTTATGACATTATAATAGGAAAGTGGTAAATTAGTGGCAAAACTAATAACTATTTTGCCACTACAGAATAGTACCAATTTTTTCCACTAATTTGCCACTCTTGTTTTTCGATTGATCATTTTAGTCGCAAATAAATGGCAATACTGTCACTGTTTTGCGACTAAAACAATCAGTTGTAAAAAAGTCACAACAGAATGGTAAATTTGTGACTAAAATGCAACACCATAATTTAGTGGTAATGGAGTGTTAAAATTGCCACTCATAAAATATAGTGGCTAATTAGTCGCAAAAGAGTTACTAATTGGTTACATTAATTTGCCACTATTTTGTGAGTGGCAAAATAAAGTGGCAAATTTGATGTTTTCTTGTAGTGTGATCTACATATTATTCACTTATTTTACATTTTGTTATAGAAAAAATTGAAAATATATTTAACCACGCTCATGGATGGTAAGAAGATGAGATCTGGATGCACTATACTCATGTTCTGATTGATTTGTCATATATTCTTCACTTGGCTATTCCAAAAAACTGTGGATAAAACATAGTGTACACGTGAATTGTAATTTCAAAGTTTAAAAATTTGATGAAATACCACATGTCTAAAAAACAAAAACAATGTAATATCTGAATATTGCAAGTTTATCATACACATTTGATCTATAAAATATGAAATAGCCCTTGAAATACGAAATTTTCAAATATGACATATCAAATAGAGATGTAACGAGAGAACAATCAAACAAACAAACTAAAAGGTTGTGACAGAAAAGAAAGGTTAAGCAAAATTGTTGCAAATATGAATGGAAAAAATCAGAGAATAGAGAAGTAGTGCTATACTTGTGTGAGCGCCACCTTGGTAAACACATGTGGCCCCGTTTCTCACGTGATTAATTAAACTCTCTATCTCTCTCTCTAAAATATCTCAGAAAGAAAAAGAGAATCCATGCCATTACAAAAAAGCAGAACGTAAGAAAGGATTGGATAGAAGAAGAAGAGAGAGGTAACTAAGTATTGTATTTGTCTATAAAAACAATTATGATCTCATAAGAAGCAGTAACAAACAAACATACATACAGAAAAAAATAGGTTAAGACTTATGACAATGGAGGATGAAGGAGAGAAAATAAGCAGAGGGATGAAGGAACACAGTTCGAGGTTTAAGAGCATTTGCGTCTTCTGTGGGAGTAGCAATGGCAACAAATCTAGTTATCAAGATGCAGCCATTGATTTAGGCAAAGAACTGGTCAATCTTTTTCCCCCATATCTGTTTTTTTTATATTATTATTGTGTTCTACTGCCTTCTTTATATTTTTGAAAGAAAACAAACTGATATCATTTTGTTTAATGAAAATGTTTATATTTGAATAAATAATCCCTAGAGACATTAATTTGGTTGTGTAATTTTTTTTTTTTTTTTACCTTTTTATACGTAGCATCGGCAAGAACATCATGAGGGTTTTGTTATTTACAGGTGTCAAAGAACATTGATCTTGTTTATGGTGGAGGAAGCATAGGTTTGATGGGTTTGGTCTCTCAAGTTGTTCATGATGGTGGTCGTCATGTTATTGGGTAATTATAAAAGAAATTGCATTAATATAATATAGTCATTGTTTCTAAAAAAATAAAAATATAAATGATGAAAATAAATGTATGGTTTTTAATCCTATATATGATGCAGAGTCATCCCAAAGCTTCTCATGCTGCAAGAGGTATTAACTGCCTTATTTATTAGAAAATAGGAATGTTGATAATGGTGGTGACAATAACATATGCTCTTTGTCTCCCTTTGTCTCCCTCTTTCTCTGTTTTGATCACACAAAAAAGATAACTGGAGAAACTATAGGAGAAGTGAGAGAAGTTGCAGACATGCATCAGAGAAAAGCTGAGATGGCTAAGCATTCTGATGCTTTCATTGCTTTGCCTGGTATATCTTCCTCTTTCATTTGTGAAAACTTACCACTAAATTTCTGAGTTACAGTGTGATTATGAAATGTTCATAACAAGACATCCATTTTTTGTTCCTTATGAATTTAAACCCAATACTGAATTCGGGTTCATATGTCCCGATAAACGGGTAGAGAATTTTCGCTTATAAGTCATAACCTGTCGGATTTCGAAATTCCACAAGAAAATCAAAATATATGGCCTATTTTAATTTAGATTAAAAATGTAGGTGACAAAAAAAATTTATATATATCAATAAATATATAATATTATAATGGAATTTTAATAATTGTTATGATTAAATTCTGTGTGATGATCTATATGTATATTTCCAAAAATTAGTTTGAATAGGTCCAGAATTATTAAGTTATATATAAAATAAACATAGGTGATTGTTAGTGTTCACTGAATCTTTTAAAAGTGAATTACTTAGATGTGTGGTGTTGTGTTTTTTTCCTACATTTATGTATTTAGTGCTTTAATATATTTTTCTCATCATACATAACAACTTTTTCTTTAAAGAATGCGTTTAATAACATGTAACATGTGGTTGAGTCAAATAATTTAAAAGAATCACGATAAATGTTTTTAAAAATAAAGTGGAAAAGTATATCAAAACTTTGATCAATCAACATCCAAAAGCAGTGAATTTTTATGTCGACAAAAGAACACCTGTTTCTTATCCAATTTGAGATATTTTAGTGTTGTCAAATTGTATCTAAAATATTTAGATTTCTGAACATATACTACTAAGATCATATTATTGGCTGTATAACTTTATTTTTTGTATTTCCCATACCATTAAAGTATATAACATTTCATTTGTTTCATATTAAATATCGTTTTTGTTTTATTATAAGTGTTCTAATATAATTTAGATAATTTTTTTTTAATTTTGTCCTTATTTTTTTAGTTTAATATCAAGTGTTAACATATTATATACGTAATAAATGAAAGATAAAATATATATGTATATATATATTTTTTATTATGTGTAAAAACTTTGAACGATACTTAATCTGAAATGGATGAATTATAAAGTTGGGAGAAGGAATATTCAGAGAGGGAATAATTGGTAATCATGTAGCAAGTTTTAGTGATCATCATTAGTGCACTAACATTTGACCTTTGACTTCAAAAGTACCAAAGACAATAAGAGGACTTATCATAATTCAGATGTTGACTCTTTTTTTTAGAAGTCAAAAATGAAAGTGAAAAAAATAGATATCATCCGAAACTTTACCATTCGTGCCAGTTGACCAATTCAAACGAGTCCTCACTGTCATCAGGTGGCTATGGTACACTAGAGGAGCTACTTGAAGTGATAACGTGGGCACAACTTGGAATCCATAATAAACCGGTATGTAAACCGGGTTAGTTTGATTGGCTTATTGATAGAATTATTGATAGCATTTGATAGTTTTGGGCGTTCGAGTTCGGTTTCGGTCTTTTGGGTTTTTGAATTTTTGGGTTTAGGCATATAAAACCTATTCGGGTATTTAAAATTTTGGTTCGGATCCGATTCGATTTTATTCAGGTTTGGTTCGAATTCGGATATCCGAGAAACATAAAACAAAAATAAAAATTAGTTATATTGAAATAAAAATTTGTCAAATTTTGACAAATATAACAATTTTTTTTAATATATTTTGTTTATTTTTATAATTTAGTTATTTTAGTCTGAATATAATTAATATATTTAAGCTTATAATTGTAATGTTGGATAATTTTGTTATTTTAAGTCTAAATATAATTAATATTTTAGGTATATAATGGTAATTTAGTTATTTCGGATATTCATTCGATTCTCGGTTCGGTTCGGATTCGGTTCTATTTTTTTATATAGAAGTTTAGGACTCATTCGAATATTTTACCAGTTCAGATTCAGATTCGATTCTACTATTTGGTTCAGATTTGGTTCGGTATTTCGGATCTGGATATTTTGCCCATATCTAGAATTTGACATCAATTTTCCTCGCAGGTCGGTTTATTAAACGTTGATGGATATTACAATGCTTTGCTATCATTCATTGACAAAGCCGTCGAAGAAGGATTTATTCTTCCAGCCGCTCGACATATCATCGTATCAGCGTCAACCGCAAAAGAATTGTTTGGGAAATTGGAGGTAAAACCGATAGAGGTTACATTTAACCCTAAACCGGATCATATATTAAAGTCTCCATCTGGTCAATAATTATTTTCGATTTGGTTTGGTTTGGTAGTCAAGCCACTAATAAAATATCTCTCTCTGATTGGTAGTCTCACATTGTTACGGTAAGAGATTTACCGATTTGATAACTACCAATCATAAAAACAGTAACAAAGCCATATTAGTTTTTGTTTCTCTCTGTTTTTTATACCGTTTTTTCCAATCTTTTATTTTTTTCTCTTTGTATTATTTTCTAACAGTTTACCACTTTCACTTATCGCTAATATTATTGTGTCGCTTTTGTTCACCAATCAAACCCTACATAAACAAGTTTTTTTTGTCTAATTGAAAATTGTAACAGTACTGATCAAGTCCAAAATGGGTTAGATTGGACCGAGTTTGGTTTAACAGTACTGATCAAGTTGATTGGTTTATTGCAGGAATATGTACCTCAACACAATAAGTAGATGCATCAAATTTGAGTCCCGAGACGATTCATAACGAAAGGGCTTTGAAAATTTGGAGTAAGTTAGAGAGCACAAAATGTATATATGTTTTTTTTTGGGACAAAATGTATATATGTTTTATAAACTCTGTTCACGTAGCATCTTCATGCTTTGTAATATACTATAAAGTATAAACTACTGCATCATGTTCAAACTTTCAGTGAGTTCATAATAGTTAGATAATTCGATATGTATGAAAACATCAAACGTTGTTGTGTTGAAAATATGTAAAATGTTTTCGTTAATTGACATTTACTTATTTGATATGAAATTTTGCATCATGCTTGTATAATATACTACAAATTAGTGCATTGTGATATGACAAAATATACCATTATTATTTTCTTAATTACATAAAACATTGCTATTAAATGCATTGAACCTTAGAATTAATGTAACATAGCCCCAAACAACTTATTATTCATTGGGCCTACTTAAACACTAATATCCATTGACACTTAGTTGTAAAGAGAGTTATAATTACTGGGTTAGTTAAGACTTAGGAAGGAACAGAAAAACACAAGATGATTTATTGGTCATCTTAAGTAACATTTCAAGCATCTAATGTTGTTGGGGTTATGTTAAGAGTGTATATCATCTATCCAAATAAAACTTATTGTTCCCTAGTTTTGTTTTTATATTATAAGGTAACTTTTGTATAGGTTAACCAATGTAAACCTCAGACTTCATTCATAAATGATATTTGCAGTTAGCAAAAAAAAGTTATGACTTTCTTATAAGTTATGAGCCAACCAATCTTAAATTTCTGAACATAATTTCGACTTGTTTAATAGTATTAAGATTCATATGTCTCCTCTAATTCTTGTGAACCCACTGACCATGTGTTTTCAGCCCAAGAGAGATTCAGTGAACCCGGAAGGAAAATAATTTCCATTGTCTCTTACACTAATGAAAGGTTATGTTACAAATCCAATTAATTAATAGGTTAATAATACTATTAATTATTTGGACACAAAGCCCGAAAGATCACAATCTAGTTTTAAAAGAGAAACAAGAAAGATTCTTTAAGCTGATGAATGATCTGTACCATGTAGCTTTGTTCCCTTTTTGGTGTTTACGTTTACTTAACTGCCCAAACAACATCGACAGACTTTTAAAACTTTTTGTTTATCTGAGATATCCCGAACTTATAAAAGAGATAAGACTAATCTTCAAAAAGAAGTGTAGTCTGTGGATAGACTTCGCATATTCAAATGAATCTTTAAAACAAGCTCATATCTATATGAGTGTCCGAAACAATTGTGAAATAATTTTACATAGCAAAATGATCGAACCTGTAACGTGGTAACATACAAGGCCCGTCTTCTACCACTTAACCACTTCCTTAAAAAAACAAAATAATTAACTGAAATTTATTTATTGATCAAAACACGAAGCTATCTACAGTTATTTTTTTTTTGTCATCAACTTCGAAATTTCGTTACGAAACGGCTAGGTGATTAACATTAAAGACTAACCATGCCGGAGCCTCGCGTCTTAAAAGCAACATAAAAAGTATTATCACGTGATCTCGCCTCTAAGCGTTATGCACATATATCTATATGTAACTGAAATTTGACTACATGACTTTTTAAATATTCACATACAATAAGCACAAATACGAATAAATTAACAAGAAATATTCATATATATCACAATTTTGTGATAATTTTGAACCAATAAAAGTACTGTAAATTATTTATGTTTTTATAAAATTAGACTCTTTTTAATATTAATTCGACAAACAAAATGTTTAATTTTTAAAAAAAAAAAAAAAAAAAAAAAAAAAAAAATGTTTAATTTTTAAACGAGAAATAATTTATTACACCCTATTATTCCGCTAAGTAAACAAAATGTCTATTTTTATGTCTTTAATGAAAAGAAGCCGTTTCATGCATTTTATTTGTGGAATCAACACTTTTCTTCATAGCTTTTTTCTTTTAAAATTGAAATGTTCGAAATTCGTAGATCCATACATTTTCCTAAGACGAAACCTATACATAGTTAAATTAATTGTTTTTTTTTTTTTTGAAAGAAAAAAAAACCCTTCTTTCGGTTACTTTCGATTATGTGACCTTTTAAATTATCCCAACATTCTTTTTCAACAGTTTATATTGTGTATAATATATATAGAAGCATACTTATAATATAAAACAAATGTGGTCTCTATGTTATATGGTTCATTGAACATATACATAAACATAGGACTGGGAGGAGCCCATGTTCTTTTCATTGCTACAAAATCTTAGTTTCTTGTGTTTTAATTTGCATCATATCCAATATACATATATCTCAATTCTCAAGAGCATGGATAATGATGAGTAAGTTAAATATATAGAGACAACTTAGATAAAATCCGAAAACAAATCAAATCGAGAACAATAGTAAGGTACAGTGTATGAATAACGAAACCCAAGCTGTACTTCCATTCATGTAGGAGATGATTGGGAACACGTGAACTATAATTGAATTATATTATATCATGTAAAGTTGCATTATAAATGAGATTTCAAAAGTGATTTTCAATATATTTATACCAAATGACAAGAAAACAACACAATTTAAAAAACTAAAATATAACAATAAACATGACACTTAAGAAAATATGTATAATATAGTTTTGAAATGTTTTAAGATCAAATTTTTGTTGGGGTCATTTTACCTATTTTAGATGTTATAACTTATAACATCAACTATAAAACGAATTATGAGTTATGACTGTCTCCAAAAAATACGTTTATAATTCTAATTTTATATTGATACATATTTAAAAAAAATACGTTGTCAAAAAGATATATTCTAATTTTATATTAATCTTACAAACTTTTGATCGAAAACCACATACATTAATTATCGCAAATTTTATTCAAGAATTTACAAACAAAATCCTTGTGTAATTAATATTGTTATATATATATATATTATATATAAGCCTAGATAATTAAATATGTATGTATATAGGTGCCTAAAAATGATGTATATTCTTTTATTAAAGTTTGTTGGTATTTTTGTAACATTATGATATATTTTAGTTATACATAGAAGCTTGCCATATTAGGACATGCCATTTTAGTATTATGTTGAGTATAATGTGCAATCATGTTTTACTTCCCAAATTTATATATATTCGTGGACAACATTATGTTTTCATTTATTTCATTTTTTCTTAGTCAGCAACTTCAATAACTTATCTCTGAATTGATAATTTTTGTTACTTGTGTCAAACAACATAATTTTACATTCAAAATCGTTTTCTTTTTTATATGCAAATGATAAATTTAAATATTGTTAGAACATGCTCCATTTTCAAGCACTACAATTTCAAATATAATATTTTTTTTTACATTTTTAAGATCGCTTTTATGCTAACTTAAAAAATTATTTGTTTGAAAAAGAATTTTTGAATATCTCAGTTTTTATTGATAAAACTATCTCATCATATATTTACTATGTATTTCATTTTAATGAAAAGATCACGAAAATGTTAGCCGAACTAAACTGAAAATTAGGAGAGGTTCAATTGCGTTGATCTCAGAAGACCATACATACCGATTTAATATCAAGTTCAAATTTAAGGTTATTAAGTTAATTTTGGAGATTCAAGATTTACTTTAATATTTTTTTTTGTCAAACCATTAATTAAATTAATTTTAAACTCAAAATATTTATATTATATGTAGGATATGTCTCAAACCAAACATCTATGGGTGTCTATATTTTTTTTTCTGATGGGCCTATGGAAATATTAATTGATTCATCAATATCAAAATGTACTCTAGTTTTTTTTTAACTAAAAATGTACTCTAGTTGAATGTTATAAAAAAATTTAGTTTATGATCCTATTATTACCTATGCAATGAGAGGTCCCAAATTTTAAAATAATAATTCTCTTGCCCACTTATCTTGGAATAAAACACTTAATGATTATTTAAAAGAAAAGATTAAGATATTTATAAACCTGAATTTAATTAAAAAGACGTTTTTTTAGTCATGAGAAAAAGAATATTACTTTCTTTTATGCTTTTTATTTTATTTTTATATATACACAACTCTTCACTCACACCGTTTCTCTCTCTCTTTCACCTTGGCACAAGCACCCATAACCTTCAAACCTATATATACATACCTGTATATCTATGTAATTTACATAATATATATTTGATTTTGGATCTCTTTTTATCTCTCTTTGGACGGAACTGAGCTCTCTCTCTTTCCTTTTTTTTTTCTATCTCAAATTGTTGTTTTGATAAGAGTTTTACCCCGTTGAAGATCCGATTCTACACCTCTCATGTCGATTTCAGAGGTTACTTCTTTTACTATCTCCTTCAAAAAACCCTAAATCTCCATGTACGTGCGGGTTTTGTAGTTTTTGCCTCGTATTTTGTGCAAATGAGAGTTTCTGGGTTTTTTTTCTCACATGTCAGCTTTCAATAATTTCATCAGGTGAATCCGAGGTTAGGTTACAGCTTACAGCTAGATCTTCATTTTTTTGAATTTTGGACTTTGGGTTCGTCAAAATCGTTTGTATCTTTCTAGGTTTCTGGGTTTATTTTTTTAATTAATTGGGAGATTAAAGTTTTTTCTTTCTACTGTTACTTGTTTGTGTTTATTTTCGTGGTTGACCTTTTTTTTTGAAGATCTGAATGCGTAGATCATACGGGATCTTTCTTTGCATTTTTGTTGCTTTTCGTCAGCGTTACGATTCTCTTAACTTGAATTAAGTGAAAGCTGTTTTTAATTGTGTTGGGATTAGCTAATTAAGGGTTTCAATTAATTGAGCTTATCCTTTTTGTTGCTACTAAGATTGATTATTGAGTTGAAGATTACTCTACTGAAATTTTACCAAATTTTTTTCCTGCAGTTTTGAAGTTCTTCTGGATTGTTTAAGCATATGGAAGTCTGTGTTGCTCTATTAGGGCTCCCTCCATTTGGTCCGACTTAGCTGATCTTGTAAGAAAGATAAAACGGTTTAGATCTCCTTTTGAAGCAGCATTAGCTTAAGAAGCTCCATTGGTTACTAGAGGAACCTTTGGCTATTAGGTAAAGACTGTACAGAGCTGTCAAACAAGACAGCGCAGAGTGGCTTTGTTTTGACAGAAGAACCGGCTGATTCGGTGTTGTATGTGCTATAAAGGGAATCTAATTTAGCAGGGGAAGGTGTTTAAGATCAAATCTGTGAAATATATTCGACGAGTCTTTCAGTGTTGACCTCGATTAACTCCTCCTGAGTAATTGTATTTTCAGATAGGTTTAGGATGGAAGCTGAAATTGTGAATGTGAGACCTCAGCTAGGGTTCATCCAGCGAGTGGTTCCTGCTCTACTGCCAGTTCTTTTGGTTTCTGTTGGATATATTGATCCAGGAAAATGGGTTGCAAATATCGAAGGAGGTGCTCGTTTTGGGTATGATTTGGTGGCAATTACTCTGCTCTTCAATTTTGCCGCCATCTTGTGTCAGTATGTTGCAGCTCGAATAAGCGTTGCAACTGGTAGAAACTTAGCTCAGGTATTGGTTCCCCTTTCTCTGCAACTGATCTTGAAGCTTTTAGCTGCACTTTTTTCCTGTCTTTGTGGTTGTTACTTTCTCAGAGCTATTAGTTTTGGAATGAACTTTAATTTGTGCTTTGTAAGTTTTGTAATCATACTATCTGTTCCCCCTTTGGTTTAGTTTCCCACAAATTGTACTGCCCGTTCCAGTTTTTTTGCTTTTTGAAGTGGTCTTCTATCAACCACCTTCTCTATTTCTCAAAAATTTAATGTTCTTTACTGTGACAGATCTGCAATGAAGAATATGACAAGTGGACATGCTTGTTCTTGGGCGTTCAGGCTGAATTCTCTGCAATTCTGCTCGACCTTACCATGGTAGTTATTACAATCTTTTCTGTTCTTAAAGTTAATCTATGTTTCATGTGAAAATGATTCCATTCCTCTGACTTGAGCTTCTCAATTAAACAGGTTGTGGGTGTTGCACATGCACTTAACCTTCTCTTTGGGGTTGACTTATCCACTGGAGTGTTTTTAGCCGCCATCGATGCATTTTTCTTTCCTGTTTTCGCCTCTTTTCTTGTATGACCGGCCTCCTGTCTTCTTTTCTCTGTTTTTTTTTTTTTTTTCGTGCTTGTGAAGTAGCATCATTTGTAGCTGACATGCATACAAATTTTACAGGAAAATGGAATGGCAAATATAGTATCCATTTGCTCGGCAGGCCTGGTTTTATTTCTATATGTATCTGGTGTCTTGCTGAGTCAGTCGGAGATCCCATTCTCTATGAACGGAGTGTTCACTCGGTTAAATGGAGAGAGCGCATTCGCACTGATGGGTCTTCTTGGAGCAAGCATCGTCCCTCACAACTTTTATATTCATTCTTATTTTGCTGGGGTACCTCTCTGTTTTTCCTATGTATCTCCTATTCTATTATGATGCAGTAATCCTACTAAGCACTGAAGGCTTTATTGCAGGAAAGTACATCTTCATCAGATGTCGACAAGAGCAGCTTGTGTCAAGACCATTTGTTCGCCATCTTTTGTGTTTTCAGCGGGCTTTCACTTGTAAACTATGTACTGATGAATGCAGCAGCAAATGTGTTCTACAGTACTGGCCTTGTGGTACTGACTTTTCAGGATGCCATGTCACTGATGGAGCAGGTTTGTTCTGACGGTTTTTTTATTAATCTTGAATTCTATTTAGGGATACAGTTAGAATTGTCTACTCATTATTAACTATTTGGTTCTTGATTGATGAGCGCAGGTATTTAGGAGTCCACTCATTCCGTTGGTCTTTTTGATGCTCTTGTTCTTCTCTAGTCAAATTACGGCACTAGCTTGGGCTTTCGGTGGAGAGGTCGTCCTGCATGACTTCCTGAAGATAGAAATACCCGGTTGGCTTCATCGTGCTACAATAAGAATTCTTGCAGTTGCTCCTGCCCTTTATTGTGTGTGGACATCTGGTGCAGACGGGATATACCAGTTACTTATATTCACCCAGGTCCTGGTGGCGATGATGCTTCCGTCCTCTGTAATACCGCTGTTCCGCATTGCCTCGTCTAGACAAATCATGGGTGTCCATAAAATTCCTCAGGTTGGAGAGTTCCTTGCACTTGCAACGTTTCTGGGATTTCTGGGTTTGAATGTTGTTTTCGTTGTGGAAATGGTATTTGGGAACAGTGACTGGGCTGGAGGTTTGAGATGGAATACCGTGATGGGCAGCTCGGTTCAGTACACCACTCTGCTTGTATCGTTTTGTGCGTCCTTTTGTCTGATGCTCTGGCTTGCAGCTACGCCGCTGAAATCTGCCAGTAACAGAATAGAAGCTCAAATATGGGACATGGATGTCCAAAATGCTTTATCTTATCCATCTGTTCAAGAAGAGGAAACTGGAGCAAGGCGGAATGAAGAAGAATCGGTAGTGCAGCTGGAAAACAGGGTAAAGGATCAGTCAGATACTACGTCTGTTACTAGCTCAGTCTATGATTTGCCAGAGAACATTCTAATGACGGATCAAGAAATTCGTTCGAGTCCTTTAGAGGTAAGCGAGCTGGACGTGAAATTCTCCGCCTCTCAAGTTAGTAGTCTTGGGAGATTTTCTGATGTCAAGGACCAGTCAGAATTCCAGTCAGCGGTTATCAATGAGGTTACTGATAAGGATTTGGTAGTTGAAACAAATATGGCAAAGATTGAACCGACGAGTCCTGTGGAGAAGACTGTTAGCATGGAGAATAATAGCAAGTTCACTGAAAAGGAAGTTGAAGGAGTTTCATGGGAAACAGAAGAAGCTACCAAAGCTGCTCCTGCAAGCAACTTTACTGTTGTATCTGACGGTCCGCCTTCATTCCGCAGTCTAAGTGGGAGAAGCGAGGAAGGGGGAAGTGGTACCGGGAGCCTTTCACGGCTGCAAGGTTTGGGTCGTGCTGCTCGACGACACTTATCTGCGATCCTTGATGAGTTTTGGGGACATTTATATGATTTTCATGGGCAATTAGTTGCTGAAGCCAAGGCAAAGAAACTAGATCAGTTGTTTGGCGCTGATCAAAGGTCAGCCTCTTCTGTGAAAGTCGATTCTTTTGGAAAGGACATGAGCAGTGGATATTGCATGTCACCAACTGCAAAGGGTTTGGAATCACAAATGAATTCAAGTTTATATGATACTTTACAGCAGCATAGGACACCTGGAAGTATCGATTCTTTGTATGGACAACAAAGAGGTACATCACCGTCACCCTTGGTCAACCGTATGCAGATGTTGGGTGCATATGGTAACACCACCAATAATAATGCATATGAATTGAGTGAGAGAAGATACTCTAGCCTGCGTTCTCCAGCATCTTCCCAGGGTTGGGAACACCAACAACCAGCGACCGTTCACGGGTACCAGATTAAGTCCTATGTTGACAGTTTGGCAAAAGAAAGGCTTGAAGCTTTACAGTCCCGTGGAGAGATCCCAACATCTAGATCCATTGCCCTTGGTTCATTGAGCTATACACAGCAACTGGCTTTAGCCTTACAACAGAAGTCCCAGAATGGTCTAACCCCTGGTCCAGCTCCTGGGTTTGAGAATTTTGCCGGGTCTAGAAACATATCACGACAATCCGACAGATCTTATTATGGTGTTCCATCTTCTGGAAATACTGATACTGTAAGCACCATAGTTGCCAATGAGAAGAAATACAGTAGCATGCCAGATATATCGGGATTGTCTATGTCCGCAAGGAATATGCATTTGCCAAACAACAAGAGCGGATACTGGGATGCATCGACTGGTGGAGGAGGTTATAGCGCGTCTTATGGTCGATTAAGCAATGATTCATCGTTATATTCTAATTTGGGGTCACGGCTTGGAGTAACCTCAGGTTATGAGGACATTTCTCAGGCAAGAGGAGGCTACAGAGATGCCTATACTTTGCAACAGAGTGCAACAACAGGGACTGGATCACTTTGGTCCAGACAGCCCTTTGAGCAGTTTGGTGTAGCGGAGAGGAACGGCGCTGTTGGTGAGGAACTCAAGAATAGATCAAATCCGACAAATACAGACAACAATGCTTCTACTGTCGATGCAGAGGCTAAGCTTCTTCAGTCGTTCAGGCACTGTATTCTAAAGCTTATTAAACTTGAAGGATCAGAATGGTTGTTTGGGCAAAGCGATGGAGTCGATGAAGAACTGATTGACAAGGTAGCTGCAAGAGAAAAGTTCATCTATGAAGCCGAAACTCGAGAAACAAACCAAGTGGGTCACATAGGCGAGCCCCTGATTTCATCGGTTCCTAATTGTGGAGATGGTTGCGTTTGGAGAGCTGATTTGATTGTGAGCTTTGGAGTTTGGTGCATTCACCGTGTACTTGACTTGTCTCTCATGGAGAGTAGACCTGAGCTCTGGGGAAAGTACACTTACGTTCTCAACCGCCTTCAGGTTCAAACTCTATTTCACTGAAACCAAAACTTATGCTTTAAACATTTATGGATTAAAATTTGATCTAACAGGGAGTGATAGATCCGGCCTTCTTCAAGCCGCGGACACCAATGACACCGTGCTTCTGCCTTCAGATTCCGGCGAGCCACCAAAGAGCGAGTCCGCCTTCGGCCTCTAACGGAATGTTACCGCCAGCTGCAAAACCAGCCAAAGGCAAATGCACAACAGCAGTCACACTTCTTGATCTGATCAAAGACGTTGAAATAGCAATCTCTTGTAGGAAAGGTCGGACCGGTACAGCTGCTGGAGACGTAGCTTTCCCAAAGGGGAAAGAGAATTTGGCTTCTGTATTGAAGCGGTATAAGCGTCGGTTATCGAGTAAAACGGTTGGTATGAATCAGGATGGACCCGGTTCGAGAAAGAACATGAATGTAGCGGCTGTGTATGGATCACTGGGTTGAAGAGGAACATGTGAATGTGAATCTCATGATGATCAAAGAGACGTTGAGAGGACTCCCAAGAATCAGAACTTTTGGTTTTGATTGCTCCTCTGCTTCGTTATTGTGTATTAAGAAAATATGGATTTTTGTTGCTGCAGAACTTTTTTTTTATTCTCTTCTTAATTTGGTTGTAATGTTATGTTATTGTTATATACATATCGATAGGCCTTGAGGTATCCATTTGAGTTCGGTTCAAGTTTTCGTGTTTGAAATATAAAATTTATTCGAATATTTTAGATTTTCGATTTGGGTTCAGATATCCGAAATATTGAAAATAGTTAAATTTAAATAAATTTTGGTTAAATTTTGACAATTATAAATAAACATATCACTCAATTTCCTTTGTTTCTCAATATAAAATGTTTTGAGTAAATGCACACATGTTAAAAAAGTTATTGGTTATAACAAAATATTTTTTTTATAGTTAAATCTAAATTAAATTCAGTCAATCATAAAAAAAAATGTGTAAAATAATTGGTTAAAAGATATTAAATACACTTAGAACTTATATTGAAAAACGAAAACATCTTATATTTTGTAACAACAATAAATTTCTAAAACCTCCTATATTGAGAAAGAGAAGGAGTATGATATTTAAGTTAATTTAGACATTTCGACTACTTTAGTATTCTAATAACTAGAATACTGCTAATGTTGGACTTATAATTGTAATTTTTGATATTTTTAATTATTTTAAATTTAAATATAATTAGTAATTTTAGATATACAATTATATTTAATTCGATTTTTGATTCGGTTCTGTTTGAATTCAATTCTTAGGAT
The DNA here is from genome assembly GCA_030180135.1 of Orychophragmus violaceus. NCBI lineage: Eukaryota > Viridiplantae > Streptophyta > Magnoliopsida > Brassicales > Brassicaceae > Orychophragmus > Orychophragmus violaceus. Next base: position 755,807 of record CM058237.1, read on the forward strand.
ATAGGAATATAATATTTATTCAAATATTTTGTTGCTTAAGGCAATTCGATACCACTTTTTAACGGATTTGATTCGGTTATTTTGTTTAACCCGAGTTCGGTTTGTGTAATTTGATGCGGAATCATAACGAGTTCATCGGTTTGAATGGTTAAAATCTCCTGAACCACGTCTCATTGCGTGGCTGACACATTGATGCCACGTGGCCTTATAGGCAATTATTACCTATCTTCTTCTCGAATCGTCTTCTGGTTCTTCAAATATTTTTAAGTTCAGGGAACAGCAAACAGCAGAGCAACTTTATAATGGGTTATGAGATCTTCATATCGTTTCCGGCGATCCTTCTCCTTTTAATCGTCGCAATTACCTTTTATCTCATCGGAAGAAAAGTCGGCCGGCGAGAAGGTATGTCGCAGTCGCAGTTTCACTACGGACCGCCGCTGGCTGGTATGCCGGCACCTGCACCGCCTCAACAAGCTATAGAAAAGCCACCGGAGGTTTAGCAAAGGTTGTGTTGTATTGTATACGATGATGTAATAACAAGTTGTAAACTTGTATTTTGTTCAATAAGATGTCACAGGAGGATTGTCTTCTCTGATCTTCGCATTCCATTTCCAGGTACCAAATTGATCGAGATCATGTAATTGCTCGTGAAATATAAAACAGCTTATGGGAATTCAGTCCAAATTTTAGGCCCAATTGAAAGCCCATTTAAATTGATCAAACACGGTTTAAAAAGTCAAACGGGTCAACACGCGGGTCACACTTGGATCAGATACGGTTCAGACACGGTTTGGCATGATAACCGACATAAAACGACCTCGATATGCGTGCCAAACCGTGTTAAACCCGTGTACCAAACGCGGTTTTTAAAGCCTAATTTTATTAAATTAATATAGGCTCATTTAATAATGCACGGGCCAAACTAACATTTTGGCCCGCTCAAATTTACCCAAAATTTGACGGCTTTCATTTCTTCCTCGTTATTGGGCCAATACAGAAACAAAAACAAAATTTCCTGGGCCTTGGTTATCAAGAAGACACTTTGTTCCGTTTTGTATTTTAGTGTACTTACTCCATGCCGTTTTACATTAGTCCTTAATTATATACACTACGCGGCGTTTTAACGGAAGACAAGACACGCTGTAAAGAGGACGACTCTGCAAACTTTTTGTCCTAACGCAGAAAAATTCTCGAATATTTTTGTTTGAAGAGATGACCATGGCAGCAAACTTCGCCAAACGGCTGATCGGAAGCCGATCGAACCAGATCCTTGGAACTGTGAACTCTAGCTCAGGTGCGGCCAGGGCTTTCTGCTCGTCCACAACTCCAATCACCGCAACTTTATTCCCTGGCGATGGGATCGGTCCTGAGATCGCTGAATCCGTCAAAAAGGTTTCTCATCCGAATCTGTTTTGCTATTTGTGTGATTCGGTGAATCGATAGTCATTTTCGTTGATTGTTTATGCCCAATTGTGGTGATCCAGGTGTTTACAACGGCTGGTGTACCAATTGATTGGGAAGAACACTATGTTGGCACTGAGATAGATCCTAGAACACAGAGTTTCTTAACCTGGGAAAGTCTTGAATCTGTGCGTAGAAACAAAGTTGGTTTGAAAGGGCCAATGGCAACTCCAATCGGGAAAGGTCACCGTTCTTTGAATTTGACTCTTAGGAAAGAGCTGAATCTATATGCCAATGTTAGACCTTGTTACAGTCTTCCTGGTTACAAGACTCGTTATGATGATGTTAATCTCATCACCATTAGGGAAAACACTGAAGGAGAATACAGTGGGCTTGAACATCAGGTTTAAGTTTGTTTTGTTCTATCGACCAAACCATTTCAGGTTGGTTCTTGTAATAAATGTTTTCTCTTTTTGACTCTTGATAGGTTGTTAGAGGTGTTGTGGAGAGTCTTAAAATCATTACTCGTCAGGCGAGTTTGAGAGTTGCAGAGTATGCGTTTCATTATGCTAAGACTCATGGAAGAGAGAGAGTTTCTGCAATTCATAAAGCTAATATTATGCAGAAAACCGATGGTCTTTTCCTCAAGGTCTGCTTCAAAACTCCAGAGTATATTCAACATTTTCTTATAAGATAATAAGATCAAAGCTATTATGATTAGTAGTGTCAACTGAGTCTTAATTACTGTTTGTTCTGAGTCAACGTTTCATTTTCTTTTCAGTGTTGTCGTGAGGTTGCTGAGAAGTATCCTGAGATAACTTACGAAGAGGTTGTTATTGACAACTGTTGTATGATGGTAAGCTACGACTCCTAATCCACCTTTTTGGAAGTTAGATTTCCCAAAGCTTTGTCCTTTTTTATAATATGAAATATGTGAATGCATGTGTGATTGATGTGTTTGTAGCTTGTGAAAAATCCAGCACTGTTTGATGTGTTGGTGATGCCAAACCTCTACGGTGACATTATTAGTGACCTGTGTGCCGGATTAGTGGGAGGACTAGGATTGACTCCAAGGTGAAATACAGATTCTTTCATCTTTATTATTATTGTTTAAGATGATTATGAGCTAATTATCTTACCGCCTTATTATCTTTGACGCAGTTGTAATATTGGGGAAGATGGTGTAGCTCTTGCTGAAGCAGTTCACGGGTCTGCACCTGATATCGCTGGAAAGGTTAGTCCTTGAAACACTTGATCATTCAAATTTCATAAATATTCTCAGATATTCTCATTGCTTCAAAGCAAGTGAACTCGAATTCAAATGGCTTAGTATTTGTTGTTCTATTGTTGATGATGTAGAACTTGGCGAACCCAACAGCATTGCTTCTGAGTGGAGTGATGATGTTACGTCACCTGAAGCTGAACGAACAAGCAGAACAGATCCACAGGGCAATCATCAACACCATAGCCGAGGATAAATACAGAACGGCAGATCTTGGAGGTACTTCGACCACCACGGAATTCACAAAGGCAATCTGTGATCATCTCTGAACATCCTAAAATCTCAATTCTTTATCGATGAGGCTTAAGCCTCTGAAATTCTTCTTGTTTCCCTCGTTTACGACTAGAATAAAAAAAAAAACAGTAACCGGCATTGCTCTTCATGAGTTTAATGGCTTTTGAAGTTAACTTGTATCTCCCTCCAAAACAGCTTTTGAAATTTCTCTCTGCCGCAAGGCAGGATTCATGGTTAAACAGCTATGGTTTTGTGTAATCAAATCAGAAGATTTTGTTTTCTTGCTTGAATATTTACATCCGACCCTGGGTTTGTAGAAGATTATGAAACTAAAGCCCAATTTTTTTACAATATTAAGAAAAGTTACAAGAATGTTCTGTAAGTCTATTGTTTTTTTTTTTTTTGACTAAATTCTTCTATTAAAATTTTTTATTTGTTTTTTATTTTTTGGGCCCATCTTACACTTCCCAAAATGGGCTCGATTTGAAGCTCAAACCCCTTACAACAACACAGTAGCCCCATTCCTATAGGCCGAAGCCCACTAAAGCCCAACAAGAAGGAATCCTAGCAACTACCCTAGACGAAACTCTAACTGCTGCAGCCGCCGAGGCGCAGACACCACCGGAGAAGAAGGAGACGCCGCAATGACCGCTGAGAAACAGGACCATCTCGCCGACAGAAACGCTGGAGCCGCCGCCGCCGAAGCTCATACACAGATCCATCCAACGCCGTGCAGGGAAAGAGGGGAAGAGGCGGCGAAAGCAATCGCCAAAGCCAGTGGAAACCAGAGAACCACCGCAAGACTTACCAAAAACGACAGGGCGCGACCGGAAGAAGCAAGCAGGCGACAGGAAGGAGGCGGAAGAAGCTAGCGGCTAGAGGCAAAAGCACCGGTAGAGGGGGAAAGGGTTATTTGGCACAAATACACCGCCGGAAAAACTAGTTACCGAGTTGAGTCGCCGTCCCCTAGCAACAACAACCCAGCGGAGAGACATCCGAGGTGACTCACACCAAAGACCCACTCGCCAGAACCTCACCTCTAGAACCGTTAGATCCACCCAACCGTAAGTCTATTGTTTTGATTGGTAAAACACTTAGAATATACCGTTTTAGTTATTACCAATCACAAAAATGGTATCAAAAACTATTTAACTACACTAAAAACAGTATAAAAAAATACAATGAATATGATTACTCTCAATGTTTTGTTATTGTTTTAACTAATAGTTTTCACAAATTAATTTTTCTTATAGTTTTACGCTATTTAACTGCTTCCGCAAACCGTTAATATATTTGTATTAATTTTGTTCACTAGTAGAATCTTACGATTGGTATAAAAATATATAGAATTAAACAACAAATTCATCAAATACTAAATTGTTATATATTTCCATATTGAAAATATTTTAATTCCGGTAAGTTATATTTTGGTCGGCTTTGTTTTTCCGGTAAATTTTGGGCTACGTCTCCCGTAATTTTTTGGACCATGTTTTCCGTAACCTTCTCGGACTTTGTATTGAGTTTGTTGAGTTTGTAACATTTCTATTGATTAATATAAAATATTCTTTAGATGGAAAGAAAAAAAAAACATTTTAATTGAGAAAATAATTAAAATTTAATGAAATGGCATATAATTAGTCGGCCCATAAAAAGAAATAGTGCCTACCGACAATAATAAATTGAGTATGAAATTTTAGTTAAAAATAGTAATAAAAGTTTGAGGGGGTTCGCCCTAATTTCGACGCTCCTAGGCACGCCGTTCGAGACAATCGCCGTTTTCTCCAATTTGCTCCCCGGACGGCTTTCGATGCCGGTGCCGGGGAGGTAGTCTCGCCGCCTTCTTGCAAGCCGTCTCAGCCCGGTCTCGCCGCCTTTCTCCACGGTTTCCGGCATCGTCCGCCTTTCTATTTCCCGAGCGCCGCCGTCGTCTTCGATTCACTGCGTCTCCGTTCCGCCTCGATCCATCTCCGCTCTGTTCGCTTCGTCTCCGCCTCGCTCCATCTCCGTCTTGCTCCGTCGCCGCGTATCCCGTCTACCGCAACTTCTTTCAGTTTGCGCCGTGTTTTCTTTTCTCCGTCGCAGCCTCTCTTCTCGGCGAGCTCTCGCAACGATGGTGTGGAATATTCCGGTAGGGCTTCATTTTCCGTTTGTTTGTTGTCGGATTGGCTGGTTAGGAGTAGATCCGTGGGTTTTGGTTTGTGGGTTTGGGGTATGGTTTAGGTTTGGTTTGGTGCTGTCCGGTTTTAGGCTTGGGACCGTGGTTGGAGTTTGAGTTTACGGTTCTTATTTCTGTATTTAGTCCCTTTGCGTTAAGATGGTATATTGGCCTCTGCTTTTAGGTTCTAGAGTTGAAAATGGTATTTCAACTTGGTGGTTTTGTGGCTAACTTGGTTTCTTTTTAGAGTGTTATTCAATCCGGTTTTATGGTCTAGATGGTTATTGGGATTGTTTAGACTTCGTTGGAGATTTGGTTTCGTCTTGGGCTTCTTTCTAGGGTTAGATTAGACGTTTATGAGTACGTCTTTACCGTTTCCGTCAGTGGTTTAGGAGAACTTTATTAGGTCCTCTCCTGTCGGAGTTTGAAGTCTTGTTTCTGGGTTCTGAGTTCTGGGTTGGGGAGAGAGTGTCTCTCGGTGAATCTCCAGGTTGTTGATGTTATCGCTTGGTGAGCTGTGGGCTACGGCGATTTATCTCGCTCTATCCTCTTTTGCGGTTGCCACAATTTCCACGTTTGAATTACTATTGTTGTCTCTTTGATTTATCCTTTTGTTTCTTATCGCAGTAGGTTTAAGTAACCCTTTATGGGCTTTTGTTGCCTGTTCTGTGGACTGTGTTTACCGGTTGTGTGGGTTTGTGTTGCATGTTGTTTGGGCTAAGTTTCCTACGTTTAGGAATGTGTAAATTCTCATTTTATGAATATATTTTATCAGATGACAAAAAAAAAGTAATAAAAGTTTGAAAAACCTAAATAAAAGAATTATATGTCGTCAGAGGCGGACCTATTAACAGTAATATGGTGTCATGTGACACCGTAAAAATAAGTATAAATTTTAGTTTTGGGCAATAAACATAAAAATTTCAATAGATAAAATGGTCAAGTCTTGTGATTGAACCCCCTAAAACTGGAGTTCGACCCTTCATCTGAACCCACAGATTTTTTTCCCCCCATTTTCATTAAACATGACACCAGTAAAAACCTTTGCTGGGTCCGCCACTGTATGTCGTTGGTGTACCAACTACCGCTGAGCTATTTGATTATAAACTGGCGGCTTCACTCACCACTAAAACTTGCCTCCAATAACCAGATCTGAATCTAAACCTCTCTCTTCTCCAATCCATCATGGCTCCCTCTAACTACGACGGAATCTTTCTCGGGATGGGTAACCCACTCCTCGATATCTCTGCCGTCGTCGACCAGGAATTTCTCACCAAGTAACAAAACTTCAGATCCCTCTCTATTTACTGTTGTTGTATTCGTATCGCAATCCTTTCTGGGCGCTTCGTCTGAAATCTAGATTGATTGAATGAATCTCCTTCAATCGCGTTAGCTCTCAGATTTGTCTGCTGTATTTCTGATTTATGTTTTCTTCTGTAAATCGTGACCAGATACGACGTCAAGTTGAACAATGCGATTCTCGCTGAGGAAAAACATTTGCCCATGTAAGGACTGCTTTTGTTCAACCTTATTGGTTTTTGAACTTTGATTTAGTTATATAAATTGAATGATATTGATCATGTTGTTATTGATGGGGGAAGTTAGGAACCGTAATCAAGAATGTTGATCATGCTTCACATGTTCAAATTCGTTGTTAGACACATAGTTGATAGCTTATTAAATCTGAATTCATGTGAAATTGTTTTAGGTATGATGAGATGAGTAGCAAGTTCAATGTTGAATACATTGCCGGAGGTACTTCATCTTTTAGTGCTTTTTGAGGATCTTGTAAACCTGTTATCACACATTCGTTGACAAAGTTATAATATTTTCTTGATTCAATCCTTTTTCAGGAGCTACTCAGAACTCAATCAAAGTGGCTCAGGTAGATTCTTTGCCTTCGCCTTGCCCTTTTTTAAGTTGAAAAAATATGAATAACTGCTAACTAAAGTTTTTTTTTTAAATTGCTGGCTCTAGTGGATGCTTCAAATTCCTGGGGCAACCAGTTACATGGGATCCATTGGAAAGGACAAATACGGCGAGGCAATGAAGAAGGATGCTACAGCAGCTGGTCTCAATGTAAGCATTGTGTCCTGATCTTCTCTGGTTTCATGTTTTCTGTTTGACTCCATGTACAAGTGGTGTTCGGTTTGTCTTTGAGGACAGTATCAAGTTATATTGTTGAAACCGAATTTAGAATTTGAGGTCAGTATGCTTGCTTTTGTATCAGGTTCACTATTATGAAGATGAGTCAGCACCTACTGGAACTTGTGGTGTCTGTGTTGTTGGTGGAGAAAGGTCTCTTATCGCGAATCTTTCAGCTGCAAACTGCTACAAGGTTGACCACCTTAAGAAGCCTGAAAACTGGGCATTGGGTAAAATTCATTTCCTATTATAACATCCTTTAAACAGTTCTGTATTATTTTCTTCACGAGCTGATATATCTTTCATCAAACATGTTTTGAGTAGTTGAGAAGGCCAAGTTCTACTACATTGCTGGGTTCTTCCTCACTGTATCCCCTGAATCCATTCAGTTGGTATCTGAGCACGCTGCTGCAAACAACAAGGTATAAGATATTTGGTTCTCCATTCCTTGAGACTCTGTTGCAGCAGAATCTTTTACTTCTTGTATTAACATCCTTATCCTTTCAGGTGTTCACAATGAACCTATCTGCTCCATTCATCTGTGAGTTCTTCAAAGATGTGCAGGAGAAGTTCTTACCGTAAGCAACCCTTTTATCTATTACAGAGTTTATGATTGTGTGAATGTACATTAAAAGCATTCTGCATTGCTTGGATAGGTATATGGACTTTGTTTTTGGCAATGAGACAGAGGCAAGAACCTTCTCCAGGGTTCATGGCTGGGAGGTACCAATTATCTTACACTACAAAACTTCAACAAGCTGTTCTGTTTTGTATAAAACAGATAACACTTAACCTGTTTACATGTTTATAAAATATAGACTGAAGATGTGGAGCAAATAGCCATCAAGATTTCACAGCTTCCCAAGGCCACAGGAACATACAAGAGGACCACCGTGATTACACAGGGCGCAGACCCAGTGGTTGTTGCTGAAGATGGAAAGGTGACGAAATACCCTGTGATCCCTCTCTCAAAGGAGAAGCTGGTTGACACCAACGGCGCAGGTACTCATTTCATAACCCAACCAAACCTTCTACAGTCATATTTAGGCTTACTTAGCTAGACAGAAACTGAGATGATCATAGAATAAGCTGATCCTTAATTAATATTCTGTTGACATGTCTTGCAGGTGATGCATTTGTGGGAGGTTTCATGTCACAGTTGGTGAAAGAGAAATCGATTGAAGAGTGCGTGAAGGCCGGATGCTATGCGTCGAACGTGGTGATCCAAAGATCTGGCTGCACTTACCCTGAGAAGCCTGACTTCAACTAAATTAATATATTGGGCCATCCTCAGTTTTGTGATATCTTCCAAATAAAAACAAGTATCTTTGATTCATCAAACTCTCACGATTATTATTATCCGAGTGTCCTTTTTGGCTTTTTAATCACTTTTATTGCCGTTATCATTTGATAATTTAATATAGTTATTACTAAATTTGACCCAAAAAAAAAAAAATAGTTATTACTAAATATAAGTCTGAGACTTCCGCTCTTCGCTTTTTTTTTTCTTACCGAAACTAATCCAAAAAATGTCGGTTCCGTTCGTTTTCTTAAGTAAAATAAAAAATAAAATTTTGGATAAAATCGGTTAATATCGGATAATTTCAATTATTTTAGTTAGTTCGGTTATTTTTGAGTATATTCGGTTATTCGGATCGATTCGGTAAAGGTAATTTTGATTAATTCGGTTAATTTTGAGTATGTTCGATTATTTTAAATTGGTTCGGTTTGAAAATTTTAATGTATTTAGTTAAATTGATTTATTTTTGTTTATTAAAAAAAATTCGGTTAACCTTTCGATTTGTCAAACCGGGCAGACGGTTCGGTTAAAAGTCCCATGGCTTGTCTAAAAAAGTCCCATAGCTAACTAAATATGTCGAGAAAAATCATATCTTGCTCCTTAATATAAAGTATGATGTGTAGATGCAATGCAATCAATAAGAGGCTTATATCAGCTACAATTAAAAAGTGGTTCATATTATAAGAGTCTTCATTAATTAATTCTACATAGATACTCGAAAGGACCATCTCACATTAGCCAAAACCCTAAACCATAGTACACTAAATACAGACACTCATCAAGATCAGGACTAACGGGGAGAAGCGCTTTGGAGGAGCTCAAGGAAGAGAGTTTCATCGCAAGGGATACAAAGCTTGGAATCTCCGGAAGTAAGATCATCATAAGCTTCGTCTTTAGATTGATCAAGCAAAGCCCTGATGATGGGATCATGAAGCAGCTTAATCTTGATCACAAACCTCTTGTAACTCTCCTCTTCTTTACCTACGTAGACCACTAGATGTCCCTTTGGTACATCATGTGGTATGTGAGGTTTCTCGGCAGCGGCTCGATGCTTGGCTACTCTGCTAGACATTTGCTTCCATGCCTTTGTGATCAGCTTGCTCTTCTTCAACATAATTGTGAGAGGGATGAGAGATGAGTGAGAGAGAGAGAGAGAGAGAGAGAGAGAGAGAGAGAGAGAGAGAGAGAGAGAGAGAGAGAGAGAGAGAGAGAGAGAGAGAGAGAGAGAGAGAGAGATGTTTTAGGGGGTTAGTGTGAGATGAAATGTAGAGAGGTACTAGTGCCGTACGTGTATATATATAGACAAAGCCACAAACATAGGTCCACTATATTAATTTGTGTATATGTTATATGGTTGAATAGGTATGGTTAATGATTTGTTTGGACCATGCCGTCGTCTTTTGCAATAATACATGATATATATATATTTCATTCAACATTTAAAAAAAAATATTTAACAAGACAACGGTAAGTACTTTGGATATTCGAATCTTCGGGCCGGGTTCGGATTAGATCTTCACATTTTTAAGTCAACGGATAAACAAATTATAGGATCCATTTAAGAATTTGTTTATTTTTGAATCGGTCTGGATTAGATACTTCTGGATTGGGATCAGTTCGGATTCACTAGTAACATACTTATAAAGATACAAATTTTTACAAATATTATTCTGTTTGAGTATTTTCAGATTTTTGGGTATTTTATACCCAAAATATTGAAATAAATATGTAAATACATGAATAAACTTGTAAAAATATCCAAAAATTACAGGTTTTATTATGTTCTGTAAGATCTTCGGGTCATATTAGATTTTATCGGATTTTATCGGATTTTATCGGATTTTATCGGTTCAATTACTAACAGATTCGTAACAGGTTTTAATATGTTACTAACAAGTTCTAAAATGTTCTAAAATATATTTAGTATATTAATTATAGATTTATGGATATCCAAAAACATGTGAATAAGATCCATACCTAAACATGTATTTGGGGGTATTCAACCAGTGTACACGATAAGTTCTTATACCTAAATACGGACTCATCTAGAAATTTTGGGTCGGTTTCGGATTGGATCGTCGGATCCAAATAAAAATGTCCAGACTTAATAAGTGTTATATGGAAAGTATTAAACGATTTTTTGTTGGGTGAGAAATCGTAATTACAACATTATTAATCATATGGAATATACATCGAATTAGATATTAATACAATAGCATATATGTGTCATTTTGTTTGTCAACTCAACTACGGCCTTGCTGTACTTTGTCATACGAAATCGTACGAACATAAATTTCCCCTCCACCGATGGACTTTGGCTTTAACAATTGCTTTTTTGATTTATTATTTTTTTGTCTTTAATTTATATCGGCATGGCGCATTGGCACTCAATTATTGGTTGGGTGAGTGCCCATGTATACAAAATAGTGAAATACACACAAGTGAGTCAAGTGACCGTAAATGCTGTACACGCATCTCCCTTTTATATACAAGTGTGCTTAGTGGTATAATCACTTTAATTAGGCTATTGTTAATTTTGTTATTCTTATTTTCATATCCAATTTATCAACTTATAAGTTTGGTACCACTTTGATTAAAAGTGAAACAACACTAGAAAAATCGTGAATAGCCACGAATTTATCGGTAGTTATAAATTTGAATTTGTGGTTATTTTGGTTATAATTATAAATAATAAAAAAAATTTATGGTTATGAATTCATGTATATCGGTCAAACGTGATAATTCATAGTAATGATTCCACAAATAGCCATAAATAAGATTATTAATCCAAATCAGATTTAAACGATATATATGCATATTCCTTTGGTCCCTACAGATTTTGTAAAGTGGAAAATAACATAATATAATATTATATGCATTGTCAACTAACCGATTTTTAGTTAAAAACTTCATACCCACATATTTTTATGAAGTAGGAAACCTTTTTTTTTTTTTTTTGGTCTGGAAAAACTTTCATTAAGAGTTTAACAAGGTACAAAAGTGGAAGAGCCAATGGTCCTAGACCTTGAGGCTGTTTTTGCTAAAGCATCTGCTATCCCATTATAGGATCTTGGGATAGAGGTGAATACAACATTGAGGAAGCTTTTTGAAATGAAGAGGATATCTTCACAAATCATCAAGGCTTCTTTAGGGAAATGTCGAGTGTTCAAACCTGTGATGACATTGCGTGAGTCCTATATCAAAATATTAGACAAAGAACTAAGTTAATAAAGAGAAACATTTTTGTTTTTTGAAGCTGTGAAAATAGAGGGTCCCAACTCCCATGGTTTGATTAAATGTAGGAGAAAGATAAGATCTAAAAGAGATGATAAATAGGATAAGATTCTTGGACACAGTGCAGTACTTCCACATGTACCATACATCGACATGTAACTCTCCTTAAAGCTGTTCATGTAATATGAAAGATAGGATGTTTTAATGAATTCATTATATATACAAATTATAAAGAAATATTTATAAATTGAACGGCCGAACCTATTTGTATTGCTGGATTGCACACCATTGCGATGTGTCACTGGTGTTTACCAAAATCTTAACATATACTAGTATTGTATACATCATGGCACCATGGCGTAAGCATGTTTAATAGTGCCAAAAGGCTGTCAACCATTATATGTATTTCTATATTTTTTGGTGGTCGACCATATGTTACTTTTTAAGATATTTTTAAAAACGAATATGGTGGATATCTAATATTTACGCATAACCGTGAAATGTTTTACTGATAAAAAAATGTAAACATACTTAGAGTTGTATACATGTAATATGTATATGTTGTGTTAAGTAGTACGTATAACCAAAGTGTGTCCTTTTCATGCATGCATGCAGGAATCAGGACATGGAGTTTTCCGTCAACAAATTGCCTTAATTAGAAAATTTCTCCAAATAGAAATCGAAATAATACATGTTCAAAAAGGCAATTTGTCTGATCCTTTTTAGTAAAAATCTCGAGTGACAGAAATTGTGTTTATCTATGCATTGCATCATAATACAATTTGATTGATCCGTACTTATTTCTAGTTTTCAGTACCAATCAACTGATTGATCTAGTAGTCATTTTTCTTGTCACAGAATCTCATAAATGTATATATGAGCTCACATAAAAACAGTGGCACAAAATATCATATAATAATAGTAATAAAAATGTTATGGATCTTGTAAGTATTCATTTTTTTCCCTTAATTTTTTTTTGTTTGTTCTTTTGTGTTGGAGATTCCGAGACGACCAGTTTCATCCCCCCCTGAGGGACAGGCTGGTGCTTCATCCCATTGCTTCTGCGTCTCTCTTTAAGGAAACGAGAGACTATATTATAATTTGCCTCGATTCAGAGATATGGATTCATTCCTAGCTGTTCAACACACACATATATATATACTAATATATATCACTTCCTGCTATTTCACGTGGAATTTAATTGTAACCAGAAACCTACAAAAAATTTCTCGACCAAGGTTCATTGTGGTTATTCTCACCGTCATGAGTGTATATGTAAATGTATATATCAAACCACGAATTCGTATCCTAGTGATAAAAAGTGTGTTAGTAACCTTCTGCCACTCAGATTCAAATTTTCATGGCCATCGTGGATTTAAGAGCAGGTACACCCGTGTTACTCACACGGGTTCTTAAAAACATTTTTTAAAATTTTTTTATTTTTATTTTACAGATGCAAAAAAAAAATCAAAAAATCAAAAAAAAAGGACGAGTCATGTAACGACACGTCAGCCGCTATAGTCAAGAAGCAGCTCTTATATAAGGATTTTTGTATACGGTATGTTAGCAATTGAGGTGGGCCCCATATTATTTTAATATTTTTTTTTAAGAACCTAAGCTAAAAACCCCTGATGGACAAGCTCTAACATGACTTCCATGGATCTCATTATTAGTCGTCGACCCTTAGTATTGGAGATCCTGGTCCTTGTCAAAAATGATGCGGGATCCCCACTAGTCAGAGTTGACGGTCCTTCGGAATCCGGAAATCTAAGTCATAAAAAAACGTATATATCAATATCATCTTGAGAAATCTGTAGCAAAGCACTGTGAATGATTAAGTTCTAATTCGTTTTATCTTATCCTGAGTTCAAAATGAATTCTCTTCCTAATCTTTCTTTCGGCTAATCCCATTTTGGATCGCATCTAATGTAATGGGCTTGTCCCTAAAAATAATTCCAATGAAAGGCCCAATAAGAAGATATATTAAAGTTGAGACTGGACAGTCCAGTCCACTAACAAATGGCTCAATCTTTCTTTTTGAACTGAATCATTCCATTCGATAAACTAAAAGAACCGAGTCTCATCTCTTACAACATCAAATAAATTCAAATGGCTTAGTGCCATTTTAGCTAATAAATCAGCCTCACTATTGCCACGTCTTGGCGTAAATGAAAACCAGATAGCTTCAAAGTCTCTTGACAGTAGCTCTATGTCTTTCATCACTCCATACGCTTCCATCGGATACTCTTTCTTGGAAAGGGCGCGGATCAAGTTAAAAAAATCCGAAGATATCATTACCTTATTCTGATTAATCGCTCTTTGGTGTTTTAAAGCTTCCAAGCAAGCCATTACTTCGGCCACCAAACTTGACCTTACATTCTTCCTTGTTGTGTTTCTTGTATGAGTTAGTCGAGTATAACTTCCCTCACTAAATCATATTCATGCATTATGCATATATATATGCCTACTATCTATATATCATCATATTCATATAGTTTAAAAGATATCATCATATTCATACAGTTTAAAAAGATTCGTATAAGATTTTATCTACTTAAAGAATTCAAACTTGAAATGAAAATAACAAAAGTAAAAAGAAGCAACCAATCTGCTTTGGTCGAGTTGGTAAAGAATGTTTAATAAGTACTCCCTCCGTTTTAAATTAGTTGACGTTTTAGACATTTTATTTTGTTTTAAATTAGATGACGTTTTCAAATTCCAATGCAAGATTTATTAACTTTTTATGTTTTATAACCGTTTGTATTCTGCATTTTATTTTTTGATTGGTTGAATTATGTTTAGGTAAGTTAATTAATGATTTTTTATTTAGAAAAAGTAAAAAATTAAATGTTTTCTTAATTTGTGTGCTAACACCTAAAACGTCAAGTAATAAAAAACGGAGGATATATATGTTAACATGGATTTTATTCGGGTTGGTCATCAAAATTTTCACATACTTTTTGGTTTAAAAATTAATTGGCTAAACTGATTTTTTTTTTTAAGTTGAACCAATAAAAAGCAAAAGGAGGCATCAACTATAGTTTACGATAAGATTGCATTTAACTCATGTGTACTAGCAATGGCAAACAACTTGACTTTTGACGCATTGAATTTTGGCTGAAAACAGGGGTAGCCACCATTGAATTTTGAGCTTGAAGTAAAAATTATCATACTCTAAAAAAATGATCTTTCAAAGAAGGTATGATGTTTGCTAGATTGTGCTCTATGAACTACCGCTATTGTGACATTAACTCATATTTTAATTCCAAAAAATAATGCATTGACCCTTTTGAATTTGACTATTTTCGTTATTATATTCGAGAATTGACATGTATGACATATAATATATGATGCACATTTGATAATTGACAAAAGTGTTGCTAATGACTACATCAGCATAATCTTCACAACTACTAACGTTTGTTAAAAACACACCATCATTATGAATGCGTTTAATTACATTTTCCTTACCTAACAAAAATAAAAGGTTCTATTCATGATTCATTTGAATTAAATTAAACCATTCATGACCCATGCCATAAATATGCTATATATTACATGCTGATTCATAATAAATTGAATTTTTTTTTTTTTTTTTTTTTTTTGCAAACAAATAGCATGATTTGCTTGTATCATATACAAATACAAATAATATTAAACATTTTTTTTTTTGCAATATGATGTTCCGACTAACCTTTTTATATTACTTAATATAACTCATCATTAGATCTCCTACTGGATGCATGATGAATTTGTCAATCTAGGCTTCATGAAATTAAGCTTATATTACTTTATAAATATTTAATTCATTCTTTTAAATAACTTGGAACAATTCACAAAGTACCCATCCATACGATTCACCGGCAGAACATAGAACCTTGTTCATTTATTAAAACCTAGGAAACTTTAACAACAAAAATGAAATACCCATTTTTAATATGTTTCCATGAATATTAAATTATAAACATGTACAATTTGTTGATGAGTATTGCGTGAATTTTAATTTTTTTTTGTCAACATGTATTAAATTCATGGCCAAGGCCGAATTACAAATGGGCCAAAAGCCCAGTTACAGCGAAAATGAACACGAAACAGAGAAGCCCAAAGAAGAAGATAGAGACGCCACGCGTCAACTCCAGAGGAAAAGCTTCATGCGTCCGTCCACGTGTCCCGCCTAACAACCGCCGGAAACAGCAGCCAATCGCGGAGGAAGACGACGGCTAACCGCACCAGACCCTTCACCGTAGCTGTCTTGGAGCATCTGGCGATCGAAACCTCCCAAAGCCGCCACCTCAAAGCCCCTACAATAAAAGAAGCCCAGCTACCACCCTGCCGTAGACCACCGAAGTCATGGAAGCGTCTTTGCCGACAGGTCGAAAGACCTAGCAGAATCCACCTTGCGCTTATCCTCGAAAGCGGTGGCACAAGAGCGATATTATTCCACACAAATCGGGGACTTATAGCAGAGAAGTGAGAAATCAGGGGTTGGATGGCCAGATAAGAGAAGAGGACGAAGATCGAGCCCGCCGAAGCGGGAAGAGCCGGAGAAAACTCCGGAGAATTCCGAGATCGGAAAAGATATGGGCCAGCCAGAGAAGGCAATACCTGAGATTATTGGGAGCTAGCTATACACAAAAACACCCAAAACAAAAGCCGATCAAGAGCAGGAAGAAGCAAAATCAAAGAACACTCGACTCGATCGGGATCAAAGTTAAAGGGGAAAAAAGATTTTTCATGGACATGAAAGGAGATGAAACAAGATAGAGAAATCAGGAAAAAAAACCCCTACTCCGTTTGCCACCGTCCTTCTGAAAAATCAAAGTCCGAAAAAAAGGAGGCGGTGGATCGGCGGAGAAGAAGCTTTCTCCCTCTACATGAAGAGAGAGAAGCTCATAATATTCCACACCCCATTATTTACTGCGTGAATTTTAATTTAATTCAAGAAAAGGGGGCTGGCCTGAAAGAATTGAATTCAATGGTGTATTGGAATTCAATAAAATGAGTGGTTGCCACGTGGAATTCTTAACTTGATAAGAATAAAATTTACTTATTAGCGCCGGATATGATTGGTGTATTAGGCATGTGTTATTGGACCCATTAGCGCCTCTTTAAGAAAATTTCAACATTTAAGCCTAACACTAAACACTAGACTTAAGGTTAACTATTTGCATGCTAATCCTTCCTTAAATGCTCATTAACTATAAATTGAATCTTCTTGGGATTTGGTAAAGAGCCAAAAATGTTAACAATGAACAGAAAACCATGACTCATTGTTGACAAAAAAAATCCATGACTCATCATCTATGACTGTTGTATCAATGAAAAATAAAAGAAATACAGGTAACAATTTTACATGTAAAAATACCCTTAATTTTATAGCTGTTTCATCTTTTTAATCAAAATTCCGTAGGACACATAGTGTCGGCGGAAGGAGTGGCAGTTGATCCGGAGAAGATCCGGTCAATTGAGGATTGGCCAAGACCGAGAAACGCGACTGAGGTCCGAAGCTTTCTAGGTCTGGCCGGCTATTACAGACGTTTTGTCCAAGGGTTTGCGAGTATGGCCAAGGCCATGACAAAGCTGACCGGGAAAAACGTGAAGTTTGAGTGGACTGATGCCGCGGAGAAGAGTTTTAAAGAACTCAAAGAGATGTTGACTAAGGCACCAGTTCTGACTCAACCCCAAGATGATGTGCCTTACGTGGTCTACACGGATGCGTCAATCAATGGGTTGGGATGTGTGTTGATGCAAGAAGGGAAAGTGATTGCATATGCTTCAAGGCAATTAAGGAAACATGAAGGGAACTATCCCACTCATGACCTTGAGATGGCCGCTGTAGTCTTTGCACTTAAGATCTGGAGATCTTATCTCTACGGAGCGAAAGTGCAACTATTTACAGACCATAAGAGCCTGAAGTATGTGTTCACCCAACCTGAGCTCAACCTTCGTCAAAGGAGATGGATGGAACTAGTGGCCGATTACGATCTGGACATTACTTACCATCCGGGGAAGGCCAACCTCGTGGCCGACGCCTTAAGTAGGAAAAGGACCGAGGTGGCCAGTGAACGGGATGCAGAGACCTTGGTCGGAATGGTCCGTTCCTTGCGTCTCAATGCATTGACCGTGGGGGAGGAGCCAATTGGCTTAGGGGCAGCGGACCAAGCAGATATTCTGACTAAGGTCCGGCTTGCTCAGAAAGATGATGAGGAGTTGGTGAAAGCCGCAGAGAACAACCATACGGAATACCAAATCTCCAACAATGGAACGATTGTGGTAAATGGCCGGGTCTGTGTGCCAAACGTGTGGGAACTGAAGGAAGTCATCTTACGAGAGGCTCATCAGTCTAAGTTCTCAATTCATCCTGGCCAAACCAAGATGTACCATGACCTCAAACGGTACTATCATTGGGTTGGGATGAAGCGTGATGTAGCTGACTGGGTGGCCAAGTGCCCGACCTGTCAGCTAATCAAGGTTGAACGCCAAGTCCCGAGTGGTCTGCTCCAAAGTCTTCCCATTCCGGAATGGAAATGGGATAACATAGCTATGGACTTTGTGACCGGTTTGCCTACGACCCGGAACAGGCGAGATGCCATTTGGGTCGTGGTAGATAGGCTCACGAAATCCGCCCACTTCTTGGCCATCAAGAAGACGGACGGAGTGGGGAAGTTGGCTGAGACATACATTGATGAGATCGTGAGACTTCATGGGATCCCATCAAGTATAGTTTCAGATCGGGACGGCCGGTTTACTTCTTATTTCTGGCAAGCCTTCCAGAAGGCCCTGGGAACGAGAGTGAACATGAGTACGGCTTACCATCCCCAGACGGACGGTCAATCCGAAAGGACCATACAAACTCTAGAAGACATGCTCAGGGCGTGTGTTCTTGAATGGGGCGACTCTTGGGAGAAGTTTCTACCCTTGACCGAGTTTGCGTATAATAACAGTTATCACACAAGCATCGGAATGTCGCCCTATGAGGCTTTGTATGGACGGCCTTGTCGAACTCCACTATGCTGGACCGAGGTTGGAGAGTCAAGCATAGTTGGACCAGACATAATAGAGGAAACCACGGAACGAATCCGATTCCTCAAGGCCAAAATGAAAGAGGCTCAAGACCGTCAAAAGAGCTATGCAGACAGGAGAAGGAAGGACATTGAGTTTGCAGTAGGCGACCAAGTCTACTTGAAGATGATCACTTTCAAGGGTCGGGCCAGGGTTTCCAAGCGTGGTAAGCTTGATCCCAGATATTTGGGACCGTTCCGAATCATTGAACGGGTTGGAGCGGTCGCCTACAAGTTGGACTTGCCAAGTGAGATGGACGCATTTCACAATGTGTTCCATGTCTCACAGTTGCGCAAATGTCTAGGGGATCAAGACAAGGTTGAACCTGAGATTCCAAGGGAACTTAGGCCAAACTTAACCATCGAAATCCGACCCCTCCGAATCCTAGATAGGATGGAAAAAGCAACCCGAAAGAAAGTGGTACAAATGGTCAAAGTGGAATGGATCCATAATGGGATCAAAGAGATTACCTGGGAAACCGAGAGCAAGATGAAGGCCGACTATCCAGAGTGGTACAAAAACCTTGACGCGGATTCGGGGACGAATCCATTTCAAGGGGGGGGAGACTTGTAGTATCCCCCAACCGGCCTAAGGAAGATGGGACGGCCATAGGACCAGAAAACATGAACGGGAAGTCCGGAGAGACTAAACCAAGTGTCCCATAGGCGTTTTAGAGCTGAGACTCAGCAGGAAGGAGCTCAGCTAAGTGTGGGAGTGAGGAAGTCAGCTCAGCTGAGCTGAACAGTCCAGCTGGTCAGCTAGGTCAGCTGGCAACCAGCTCAACTCAGCTGGCTGGAGTGTTAAGCTCTTGGGCCAGCTAGGTCAGCTAGTGACACTAGCTGACTAGCGGTTACCAAGCGAATGGGCACCACCAAGTGTTGCACCCATTCGGTCCACAACTCACACCCCTCTCCCCTTGGTAGTTGGCGCATGGAAGAGCCTATAAATAGGCCTTCCCTAGTCCATTTTTGCGCACGCCCACAAGGCACATAAACACATAAAATTCTCCCAAAGGCACAAGGCCAAAAGCGTGAGAGTTTAGAGAGAGAGAGAGGCCGGAAATCTCCAAGAGAAGGCCGGCGGTTTAAGGAGTTTGTGGTGGTGGTTAAGGCGCAAGAAGAGGAGCAAGATGGCTGGAGAGGCATCGGCTACTCATGGCAAAACCGCAACCGTATCTAAGGTTAGAGTCCGGTTCTATTCTTCTCGGCCTTGGCCAAGCCTTGGTGGTCACGGCCGGTTGTTTTATGGCCGGAAACTCTCTCTTCTTCTTATTCAAAACGCGCCATTATACTCGTTACACGACCGGCCATAAGGCCTTGGTCGAGACGGTTTGGCTAAGCGGTTGGTCACGATTCCAAGCGTGGACGGCCCAAGGATCAATACTGCTTCGAACGGTTTAACGGCACGTCAAGGAGACGGGTAGTCGAGAACCGAGAAGCCAAAGTATGATCGGCCTAAGCGTGAGAAACGGACCAAGGAAAATGGCCGTGGAACGCAAGACATAACCGCTCGTCAAACTCGTCGGTACACGATGTGCCCGATCGCGGATGGTCCATCGGACTGTCGCGAAGCGATCGTTGGCCGCGGTAAACCGTGCGGACCGAAGGAACGGTCGTATCCATTAAGATAAACAAAAACAAAAAAAGATGCTTTCTCTCTCAACGAAGGCGATTTTTTATGCGATATTACGAAAGTTCATAACCTTTCGTTCCTGTCCTTCCGGCTCACCGGAGAGGTGCCTGTGCCAGTCAACGGCGGTTATTCAGAGACTGTATAACTGTTTTACGGTTATCGTACAAGTCCCTGCCCCCCTGTTTCGCCTATATAAACCCACCTATTGTCTTGTTCAAGTATGTGTTGATCAAGAAAACAAAGAATTTCCTCTCTTTCTGTTAATCATGTCGGACAAATTACGTATGAAACTCCAAGATGTTACACTTGGAGTTGAAGATGAAGCCATTGATTTACCGTCCGAGTTATGCGCAGAGGCCTTGGAAGAGACGAAGTTCTCTTTGATGGTGAAACCACTCAACCTCCGGAAACAGAATCTCCGTGCCCTGATGACAGCTATGCCTCGTCTATGGGGTATGGGAGATGAGATCAGTGGGCGTATAGTGGAAAATAACAAAGTTCTGTTTAAATTCAAATCAGAGGATGCTTTAATCTCGGTGTTAAAGCGAGGACCGTGGTCCTTTGGAGACTGGATGTGTGTTACACAAAGGTGGAGTCCAGATCAGACGGATGAAGATCTCAAGTACATTACCTTTTGGATACAAGTTCGTGGCATTCCGTTACAACTTCTTACGACGAAAGTCATCAGTCACATCGGTTCCTTACTTGGACTCTTTGTGGAAACTGATTTTACGGATAACGGTGGTCAACTAGTAGATTATGTTCGTATCCGTCTGCACTGTCGTGTTGATCAGCCTTTGAAGTTCCAACGTATCTTCAGATTTGGACAGTCTTCAGTCACCCTTAAGTTCCTGTACGAACGACTCAGGGGATTCTGTTCCTTATGTGGTATGATGAATCACGAGGCTAATCAATGCCCTCTGTCCGGTAATTCTGGCCCTGTGGATGCTCCGGATGAGGATGATGACAGTGATAAGGATGATGCGGCCCCAGATGTTCCTCCAGAGCAAGATGAGCATGCAGGAGACAAACCAATGCCAGATTTACCAAGTACACAACAAGAGGAACAGAACGAAGAGCAAGGTACACACTCTAAGAGGAGAAGAACGGAGCCCTTAACACCCCAGCCAGAATCATCTATACTCTATAAAGATTCTCAACATTACTGGCTCGAGGATGATTCCGAGGAACACCCGCTCTTAAGACGAAGACGGATTGAGGTTGAAGCTTGCAACGCAAGGAACTGGTTATGGAGGACTCGAATGAAGAATGCATCTCCGGATTATGATGCAGGAACTGGTTCCGGGAATGACCAATCACATCAACACATGCATCGGGAAGGCACGGTGGGCCAGAAGCCACCGGAGCCGACATGAATACAGCGTTTTGGAACTGCCGAGGGTTGAAAGGGTCCCTGGTAGTTCGACGCCTAAAAGGGATTAAGGCAACTTATTCCCCGGACGTACTCTTTCTGATCGAAACCAAGAACCCCGATGATATTGTGAGAGATGTGGCTGCTCCATTGGAGTATGATAATGTTAGATGTGTTTCACCGTTAGGCATAGGCGGTGGTTTAGCTATGATGTGGAAAAAAGATATTGATATCGAATTTATTACTTGTGATGAACGAATGATGGATTGTAAGGTTAATAATAAAGAGTATTCCTTTTATTATTCTTGCATTTATGGCCATCCAATCCGCCAATTACGTCGAAGTTTATGGGAACGACTTGAAAGATTATCAATTAATAGACAAGGTCCATGGCTTATGTGTGGAGACTTCAATGAAATCTTAAATGCAAATGAGAAAATTGGAGGAAGAGTTAGAGAAAGTTGGAGCTTGTTAGACTTTCGTAACATGGTACATCATTGTAGAGTTTAAAGACCTACCATTCGTAGGATCAAATAGAACATGGTGTGGTAAGCGTCGTACACACCAAGTGGAAAGTTGGCTCGACCGTGCAATGGGTAACGACGAATGGAATGCGTTGTATCCAGCGTCAAAGACGATTTACTTGGAAATGGTAGAATCTGATCATCGGCCAGCAGTGATCCAAATTCGCAAAACAACATACCATGGAAAGAAAACTTTTCGGTTCGACGATCGTTTATGTGACAATGATCAAACACGTTCCATTGTTGAACAAGGATGGCTTACTGATTTCCAAAACAGAGACGTACCACTAACAGTTAGAATTCGTAACTGCCGCCACAGATTATCAGAATGGAAGAAAGTATCCATAACAAATGCTGCGAAGAGAATCAAGACTCTAACAGCCGAGATTGACCAGGCTCACTCGAACCCGAGCATAACTTCAGATGATCTAAGGATAATGCGACGAGAACTGGTTGAGGCGTATCGTGAAGAAGAACACTACTGGTTCCAAAAAAGCAGAGTAAATTGGGTTACAAAAGGAGATAGGCATACTAGATTTTTCTTCGCATCTACTAAAAATAGGAGAGCTGTAAATAAATTGATCTCCATTCGGGATGACTATGACAATGCAGTATGTGGTAATATGGAAATTGCAGCAGAGGCAGAACGCTACTTTTCTGGCTTATTCTCTACGTCCAACCCGGAAGACCTGACCTCTGTCTTACGTATGGTGCCTCAATGTATTACTCCGTCCATGAATGCACAACTTACACAAGAGATTACTTCTGAGGAAGTACGAAAGGCACTATTTTCTATCGGAGCAACTAGAGCACCTGGGCCGGATGGATTAACAGCAGGTTTTTACCAACATTATTGGGATGTGGTGGGAGATACTGTCACGGAAGAGATTAAGGAGTTTTTCAGAACGGCAGTTATGCCTTCTGAACTGAATCATACTAACCTTTGTTTAATCCCTAAGACACATAACGTGACTACTATGAAGGATCTACGCCCTATTGCATTATGTAATGTAATGTACAAAGTTATTACTAAGATCATAGCAAACCGTCTACGTTCAGTCCTCCCTGCAATCGTCCATGAACAACAAGCTGCATTCATACATGGACGACAGATAACGGATAATGTTCTCCTAGCACACGAGGTATTTCACTCGCTTAAGACCAGTCGTAGATGTGCTAATTCATATATGGCTGTTAAAACTGATATTAGTAAAGCGTATGATCGTATTGAGTGGACCTTTCTAGAAGGAGTAATGCGTAAGAAAGGATTTTCTGAACTGTGGATAAGTTGGATCATGTCTTGTGTTAACTCTGTTAGTTTCTCGGTCTTAATTAATGGTAGCCCGTATAAACATTTTACCGGTTCGCGTGGGATCCGCCAAGGGGATCCTCTATCCCCCTATCTCTTTATCCTTTGTTCGGATGTTTTAAGTTCATTAATTGTTCAAGCAGAGAAGGAACAGATGATTCAACCGATTCGAGTTAGTGTCGGAGGTCCAACGATCTCACACCTATTATTCGCTGATGATTCACTATTCTTCATCAAAGCGGACCAGAAGAATTGTCGTAACTTATACCGTATTTTTAAACTCTATGAGCAAGGTTCTGGACAGATGATAAACCTTGACAAATCAACTATCACATTTGGCTCAAGAGTTCCTGTACTTATCAGCGACATGTGTAAATCTGAACTCGACATACAAAACATCGGAGGAGGGGGTAAATACCTGGGTCTCCCTGAGCAATTTGGCCGTCGGAAGAAAGAAATGTTCTCATATATCAGAGACTCAGTTCAGCATAAAACAGAGGGTTGGCAGAATAAGTTCTTATCTCAAGCTGGAAAGGAGGTTATGATTAAAGCGGTTGGATTAGCAATGCCGGTATACTCGATGAATTGTTTTAAACTTCCAGTAGAATTATGTTCTGATATCAACAGTCTCTTATCCAAATTTTGGTGGGGAACACAGAATGGAAAAAGGAAAATCTCCTGGACATCCTGGAAAAAACTGAGTAACTCTAAGCTTGATGGGGGTTTAGGATTCCGCGACCTCCATCTCTTTAATCAAGCTCTATTAGCTAATCAAGTTTGGAAGATTAATAGACGACCTGACAGTCTGATATATCGAGTTCTACAACATAGATACTTTCGTTATACTGATATTTTCAACGCAAGGAACGGTACAAGAAGCTCTTATGGGTGGAAATCTCTTTGCTTTGGGCGTGATTTACTTGTTTGTGGACTACAAAAATCAATTGGTTCTGGAGAACAAACAAAGCTTAATGAGGCTTGGCTCCCGACTATACCACCGCGTGCACCTCAACTACTCCCTCTCACAAACCCCACTCTTCCTGTATCGATCCTAGTGGATAAAGAAAGTAGTGAATGGTCATCTCAGGAACTTACAGATTTGATAGAACAAGAAGACCATTCTCTTATATACAAGATTTTTAGATCACCCTTTCCAATGGCTGATACATATGTCTGGCCTTACACTACCGATGGGATTTATTCGGTACGTTCGGGCTATCATTATGCAAACACAACAGATATAAATAATGATATTGACAGACCACCACTGTATGGCTCACCGGAATTGTCAAAAGCAATCTGGAAATCTTGGCTGCCGCCTAAACTTCAGCATTTTGTGTAGCGTTTAGCTTCACGGGCTCTCCCTGTTCTCGCACATCTCCAACACCGAAAAGTATTATCTGATGCAACATGTCCTCGCTGTTCCTTAGAGGAGGAAACTGCGGACCATCTCTTTTTCAGATGTCCTTTTGCTCGACAAGTATGGCGTTTAGCGGGTTACTCTCCTTCCCTATTTGATGATTCAAATATGTTATTATTTGACAAACTCAAACACCTATTAAGCCTTAACATGGATACGAAGCAACTAGCTAGTATTCGTTTATTACCAGTATGGCTTCTTTGGAGACTTTGGAAGAATCGTAATGAAATGCTATTCAATCGGACCATTTATACCTTCGAAGATACAGTTAGTAAAGCACGTGAAGACGTCTCCGAATGGCTTCGCTGTCATGAGGTCCCAGAGAATAGATCTTCAAATCATGTGTCACTGGATCACACACAATGGAATCCACCTCCAATAGGGTGGGTCAAATGCAATGTTGATGGTGCCCATGTTCCCGCACACCACCACTCTGGTCTCGGATGGGTACTACGATCAAGCAACGGCACTTTTCTTGAAGCAGCATCTGGAAAATTTCAAGGTAGGATTACGGTACCGGAAACTGAATGCTCTGCTCTAATTTGGGCACTACAATGTTGTTGGGCTAAAGGTTACGATAACATTGTTTTCGAAGGGGACAACTGCACTGTCATCAACCTGATCAATGGAAATAATACGAATCTGAAGCTGCAGATGTACATCTCTAGTATTCGAGCATGGTCTAATATGTTTACTAACATACGCTTCACATTCAAGAAACGCTCAGCAAATAGAGTGGCGGATGCCCTTGCAAAAAAAGCAATATCTGCTGATTTTAATTATCAAATGTACTCTGTATGCCCTCTGTTTTTACAACAATATGTAACGGATGATTTATATAATTAATAAATTGGCAGGCAAAAAAAAAAAAAAAAATCAAAATTTCATTAATCGAAAATACAGGTCCGACCAAAAACATAAAATTTTCTGTTAACAACGCCGGCTAATAACAATAAAAAATTTAAATCAAAATCAACCATTAAATGACATAATTAATATTAAAATATATAAATATCAAACTTGCTTTAAAATTTCACTTATATATATATATATAATTTTGGGTTGAAACCAAAATCAAAAATAAATTTTAAAATAAAAGCACAATAAATTTAATCTATATAAATTTCATTTCGATTCGGTTTATAATAAAAAAAATAAAACTAGATTCGACTCTACCTACTTTTTAATTAATTTTGGTACATTATTGTAAATTTCTTTTACATCAATATAATTAATTATCAAGTTCATTAATTAATTAATTAATTTCTCTGTCGAAAAAATCAAGTTACATTAAATTTCTTTGGTCGACCTCTTTGGAAATTGTCATTGGAGTCTCACAAGAAACAAAATACTACAATAAACAATAAAGAAAAAAGAATCTTAAAGAATGAATTAAAAGAATTAAATATGATTGATAAACCCGTGACCGTTCACATTAATGATCCTACGGCTACAAGTTCTCATGACCAAAGAATTAAAATCCCAGAAACTCATATAAATGTTGGTAGCATTTTGCGCGTTTTCTCATTTCCTTTTTATTCTTTCTGGGTTTCTCGAATCGGAAAAAAGAAAAAAGCGAAGAACTTTAATTTTTATTCGAATCATTCTCGATCCTTTTTCTGGGCTCCCTTAAAAATTCAGTCTTTTTACAAGAGAAAGTGCAAATAAACTCATTTGAATTCTGTTTATTTCCAACCTAAATTCTCAACCTTTCATCCCAGAAATTCTAAAAAGTTGTCTTTTTTTAGTAAAAGAAATTCCGTCTTCAAGTTGCAGAGATTCAGTAAGTGAAAGGTGAGTTCTTTAACTTCCTCTTCAGATCTAGCTCGATTTATAATACTTTAATTGATTGTTTTTCTTAGTTTTTTTTCGGATTCTCTCGACTCCACTATAAATCTCCAGGTTGTTGTTCTCTGTGTTTGACTATTCATCAAGCTTTTAGTGGGTTCTTACTTTCTAATTTTGGATTTCATAGCTTTGATGGTTGATAATGACACATTGATTGTTGAGTGGAGAATTCTGATTAACATTATTAAGAGTTTTGTAATTCTCTGGAGTCACATTTCCTGTCAAAACCAGAGACGTCTCCCAAGAGTTTACGCAATTAAACGGTCAATTCCATTGATTTTGGAGTGTTAATTAAGTGTAGAAGAAATATATTTGATTTGCTTATGGATAAGATTTCTGATTCTTGATAAAAAGTTTCAACCTTTTTGATAATTCTTGGCATCTTTTTTAATCCAGATATGGTGCCACATGAAGAGAACACAAGTATTGTGGAATGGTTTCTTAGTCCGCATCCATACACATATCCACCTTATGGCGTTGAGTTGATTCATGAGGAAGACCAAACTCATCATCAGACCGGTGAGTATTACAGAGAGTATGAAGATCATCGTAGTAGAAGCGATGTAGATAACGATGAGATCATTGCAAGAACACTCCAAGACGATTTTTTGCAGCTTCAAATTGCAGAAAATAACAACAATTATTCAAATCATCATCAACAACAACAACAAGAAGAAGGTTATACTAACAACTATACCAATAATAATAACGAATATGGTTGGAATGATCAAGCCGTTGTGGATTACTCTTCAGGTTAGTGAACAGATTCTTCATATTTGTGTTTATGTTTTGGGGATTGGATTTCAAAAATGTGTTTGTTGGTGTGTTGTAGAATGGGTAGGAAATGATAATGATCAAGATGGTAGGAGCGATGATTCGGCTAATAGATTTTCGTGTTCAAGCCCGAGTGATACAGATGAGTATGTGTACTCATGGGAATCAGATCAGTGTGATGCTGATGGTGAATTCGGGAGGAGATTGAATCAGATGGTTCCTATTCCTGTAAGTACTCAAAGACAATATGTTGTCAATATGTTATTTCATTTTGACAAATCATATCATAATATATAATGTAGTATGTACCGAAAATAAATGGAGACATACCACCTGAAGAAGAAGCGGTTTCAGATCATGAAAGACTTCGAAATAGGTATGTATGTAGGTAAACGAACAACCAATATATATATAAAAACTCATTCTTGGTTCTATTGTTTACCAATTGTTTCAGGTTAGAGATGTTTGACTTTG
Organism: Orychophragmus violaceus; assembly: GCA_030180135.1. Taxonomy (NCBI): domain Eukaryota; kingdom Viridiplantae; phylum Streptophyta; class Magnoliopsida; order Brassicales; family Brassicaceae; genus Orychophragmus; species Orychophragmus violaceus. The sequence goes on from CM058237.1 coordinate 783,973, forward strand.
CTGAGGTCAAAGTTCCAGGAGATGGTAACTGCCAGTTCCGTGCTTTAGCTGACCAACTATACAAAACCGCAGATCGTCATAAACATGTTAGACGACAAATTGTAAAGCAGGTATGATGATCTTCTTACTACTCTTAAATCTTTAGAAGCTTTCAGAAATTTATATGAAGCTCTTTTCAACTCTTGGTTTAGCTCAAATCACGACCGGATTCTTATGAAGGATACGTTCCTATGGACTTCTCTGAGTATCTAAAGAAGATGTCTAGGAGCGGCGAGTGGGGCGATCATGTTACATTACAGGCAGCTGCAGATGCGGTATGTTTTCTCAAACTTGTGAAAACATATGAACTGATCTTCTTATACTTGTTATGATTTTATAATTAAGCATCTGTTGGTTTGAATCTGCAGTATCGGGTGAAAATAGTAGTGCTAACATCATTCAAGAATACATGTTATATTGAAATTCTTCCTACCTCTCAAGAATCCAAAGGAGGTAAAGAATTTTAAGACCACTGTTGTTTTGTGCTTCATCTCTTTCTGAGTGTTGTTATTACAGTGATCTGTTGTTGTCTGCAGTAATCTTCTTGAGCTTCTGGGCAGAGGTTCATTACAACTCCATCTACTTAAACAGAGGTTCATTACTTGTCTGTTTTGTTTGTTATTTCACATTCTTGATCTTGACTCATTAACAGAGATCTTCTTCTTGTTGCTATCTTGTGTTCAGATACATCTGCAACTGAGCTACAAAGGAGGAAAAAATGGTGGCGTTTTGGAAACTAGACAGAGCATGCATCATCATCATCACCACTGAGTTTATATTAATATTTATTAACTAGAGAGTCAGAGAGAGATGTTATGTAAACTAGTTACTTCGTAGAGAGAGAGGGGATGAACAAAGCTCACAGCTTCACAAGTCTTACAATAATATTATTCTTTTTTGAAAAAGAATTTTCTGTCAAAAGAATTAACAAATTAAATAAAATACACAATGTTTTATTTCATAGAGTTCCTAGCAGTTCCAGCGATATCGTAACAAACCCGAAGGAGTTTCTGTAACACTCTAGATACCATTCAGTAGGCATGGACGTTCGGTTCGTTCTTTTGATTCTGGAGATTTAGGATTTATACGGATTTTAGAAATTTCGGTTAGTTTTTTCGATTCAGTTCAGATAGTAAATTTGAGAACCGGTTAATACCCAAATAAATCGGTTTCAGTTTGGTTTCGGTTCGCTTTGATTCTTACGGATAATTTAAGCATAAATTCGAGTAATTTTGGCAAAAAATCAGCTAATTCGAGTAAAAATTCGGATAATTGGGATAGTTCGAACAAAAATCGGATATTTTCAAGTTTTAACTTAAAAATATTCGGGTTATTCAAATAGTTCGGCTTTTCTTGGTAATATTCGATTAATTTTTGTTATTCGGTTACTTTAAATCTAAATTTAACTAATATTATTAAGTATAAAATTATATTTCAGTTAATTTGAGTATCCATTCGATATTCCGTTCGGTTTCGATTCGGTTTGGTTATTTCGGTTATGAAAATTTAGAAATCATTTGGATATTTTCGAAATTTAGATTGATTTTTTGGTTCGGTTCGGCTCGGTTCTTCGGTTCTCGTTTTATTGTCCATAACCTACCATTCAATTTCACAACTTTTTAACTACGCGGCGTTTCTGGTCTCCTTGATAATAGACGTTGTGCCGTTTATTACTTTGAGCTTTTCCATATTATAACTACCTGCCGGTTTTTAAAACAGTGGATCGTCCTCTCTACTTTGATTCACGGCGGAGAATACTCGACGGGACAAAACCAGATCGTGATTCATCTCTGAAAAAGGAAAGAGAAGTCATGAATTTAGGTTTTGTAATCGGAGTTCTCGGCGTCCTTATTCTTTCCCACGCAGCTTACTCGACAATTCAATGTATGCCTCTCTCGTCCGGATCCAATTACAATTACAACAGATTCAGATCTAATTTAGTGTTGGGGATAGAATCTAGTCTCTTGATGTGGGTTTTTCTTATTTGTTTCAGATAGAGGATTGCTGAAGATCACGGAGGAAGAGTTCTCCGGACCGCCGTTGAATGTAAGTATACGATAAAGGTTTCTTTTTTATTGAAATTTTATTGGAAATCTTATGATTGGATTATTTAGGTTGTTGTGGAGTTGATCGTTGGACTAGCTCTCTGTATGTGGGCTGCTTTGACTTTCCCTGGGAAGTTTCTCTCGATTCACCCAGACTCCGATGAAAACAGGTTTGTGATCATGAATCTCTTTAACTCCCTGTTGTTCATCACCGTTGATCAATATATGAAATCATGTTTTCCAGTTAATAGTTTGGTTACTGACTGAGAATGTTCTTAGATTCATGTTCATGGATTCGTTTTCTAGTTAATATTTTGGCTATTGACTAAGAATGTTCTTAGCTTCATGATTCGTGTTCTAGAGATCTCCCTTTAGGGTTTGAATGGTAACTGCGGTTGAGGCGGATTAGTTCGCGAGCGGTCAAGACGGCTTTTTTATACCATTCATAATTTTTGTTCAACTGTGGTGCGGACAAAAACAAATCAAAGAAGTTCGATGCGGACTAGTTTTGTGAATAAATAAACTTGGATCGCAGCAAACACAGTCCGCCCCAAAAATAAGATGGTCTTGTCCGCAGTTGATTTAGTCCGCTGCGACCGCAGTTACCATTCAAAACCTTATGCCTTAGGTGACACTGAATTGTTGCTTCGATGTTACGACCTCTCACCTATCTTCTTATACATTATGGTTCTTGACTTGGATTTGAGTTGATTTTTATGTTAGATGAAGTGAATATCTTCTGCTAACTGGTTCTTGCAAAACTTCTGTAGGGCGGTGTCTTTACCAGATAACTCGGATTTCATGATATTCAATCACCGTGGCCGACTGTTCCCACCGGAGGTCAACATGAAGTTTTGATTTTTTTGGTTTATTGTACTGCTTAGTCAAACACTCATCTGTCCAATTTGATGAGATGTTGTTTCCATTGAAATTCTACTCAATTTAACTACTCTGCTATCCATAATAGATTTCCAAACTTTTATAGTTTCCCTTGATTGAACTAAAGAAGATGAAATTATAAGTGCGAAGAGTTTCATAACGATTTCCATGTTTAAAGATCAATATTTTGGTAAGTTTTTTATATTTATTCTCGGACCATATACTGAAGTTTTTATAATAACTAAGAACCATGGATAGTATGTAGTTTCAATAAGCTTTCTTATAATTTATCCAACCAAAATTGAAACAATTACTCGACAAATTGAAGATTTGACGGATTGGCCGGCTTTTACTCCATATATGGACATTGTTGCTTCTGTGAGAGAGATTTTTTTATTTTAGCAGAGAGGTTTTCTTATTTCGTCTAGCACATATTAGCCGTATGGATAGTGTAGTTGCATTGCATACATCTTTGCTAAAAGGATTATAGTAAAAGATCGAGTTTTTCACTTGTAAGCTATAACCTATCAATTTTCGGAATCCAGCTAAAAAACCGAAATGTCCGACGTAGTTTAACTTAAATTTATAAACATTGTTGATAAAGAAAAAAATACTAGAAAGCATAAGAAATTATTTTTAAATTTGTCATTGGTTTTCTTTGTTCTTTTTGCTGCAAGAAAATATGATTGTGTGGTAACTGATTTAGTCAATAAGTGTTGGAGGCCTCTCTCTCTCTCTCTCTCTCTCTCTCTCTCTCTCTCTCTCTCTCTCTCTCTCTCTCTCTCTCTCTCTCTCTCTCTCTCTCTCTCTCTCTCTCTTGTTTTAAAGAGAAGTTTCTCTCGTCTTCATCTCTGTTCTCCCTCTCTATCTTTCACAGAGATGATTTCGCATTTGTTATAGCGGCTATGTTCTTTTTATTTTGTGCTTCTCTTTCTCCGATCTTCGATCGGTTTTGTTGTGGATGTGTTTTTATTCCCAATAAACTCGGGCATTACCTTTTCAGGCTGACTATCTTTTCCGATTTCTCGGATTTATCCGGATCTTTCCGGTTTCTCTAGCTTGTGCGAGTTTCGATCTTTCTTCCCCCTCTCCTTTCGCCGTCCGGCCTCTGATCTCTCTCTTCTCTGCTCCGGTACCTTCGACTTGTCTGGATTCATATCGTCTTCGTGTCGCCGCTTTAGAGAACAAGCGCTTTAGAGGACAAGCATCAGGCGAATTCAATTAGGTTTTTTTAAACCTGTCGGCGAAGGCGAGATTCTGGCGTCGTGAATGGTCTGGCAAGATCGGTTTTCTGGTTTTCTTTTGATGCAGGTTGGTTCGTGATGGTGGTTTTGGGAAGCTTTAGATCGGCATGTGGTCCATGGCAGCTGCGGTGAATGGTCCGGCGAGATTCTGGCGTCATTTTTCTCCACGGTGGTCCGATCTCTTCCGGCGGCTCGCGATGAAGGACGCGTAGATGTTGCATGAAGCTTTCGTGGAAAAGTTGACGCGTGGCGTCCTTATCTCCGGTTTTTGTTTCTGTAAACCGCGTTGTTTTTTGTCACTGTACTGGGCTCGGCCCACTTGTATCATTTGACCTCGGCCGATGAAAATCCAATATCCGTTGACAAAAAAAGATTTAGTCAATATTATTATGATATTCCACCAGTCCGGTTTAATCGGTTCGGTTCTGTACCGAAATGTTTGATTCGACCATAGAGCCGTCAGTGCATTAATGAACATTATCCAGAACAGAGGCGAAGAAAGAAGGAACTCATCATGGCTATTCTCTTTTTACCTCCACAATGTAGAACCTTCTCTCCTTCTTTATTCAACAACCACGTCGCCGGTGAAACTACTTCATCACCTCACTCCTTAAAGTTGAAAACTTCCGGCGCTGAGAGCTGGGGTTCCCGTTTGCGGTCGAAATCTCTCAGCTTGGTGTTCTCTGGAGCTCTTGCTCTCGGTTTATCTCTATCGGGTTCGTTCGTTCATATGATCCTTTGCTCCTGACACAGGATTGAACCCAAAGTCCTTTGCTTTTGATCGATTTTACAATCAGAGAGTTTTAAAAACTGATTCTTTGGGAACGTAAGAATCAAAAGCTTGTGACTTTTGAGATTCTCAACAACTTTGAATCGTTTCTTTTGCAGGCGTTGGACTTGCGGAAGCAAAAGTAGGGGTTAACAAACCAGAATTACTCCCAAAAGAGTTCACTTCTGTCATAGATGTTGCTGGTTTCCTCTCTAATGGCCAGGTTTATGCTCGTGTGCTATGGATCATCTTCTCTGAAGTTTTTGGTTTATGAATGCTGTTGAGATCTTTGAGAATTTTACAGGAGAAGAGGATTGCTGAAGAAATCACTGATCTTGAGAAAGATACAGGATTTAAGTTGAGAGTCTTGGCTCAAAACTATCCTGTTACACCTGGTAATGATATCTATACCTTTGATCTCCATTGGGTTTACTTACTTGATGACATATCTATCCTCTGTGTTTGAAACAAAACAGGACTAGCAATCAAGGATTTCTGGCAAGTTGATGATAGCACAATTGTGTTTGTAGCTGATCCGACTTTTGGTATAACACCACACACACCTCATTGTTAGTTTCTTGATGTATGGGGAAACAGATTGTGATGAATGGATTTTGAAACAGGGAACATATTGAATTTCAATGTTGGGGCTACTGTTGATTTAGACATACCTCGTAGTTTCTGGAGTCGTTTAGCTGGGAAATACGGCAACATGTTTTACTGGAAAGAGAAGGCAAGAAAGAAGCTCAGCACTCTTTTTTATCTCGATTAAACCAATCAATGAGCACCCTTTTTTATGTATTCTCATGCCTCACCAACTGTTGTTTGAAACCAGGGTGAAGATGCATCCATTGAAGCTGCAGTGATGGCAATATCAAGTTGCTTACGAGAACCCGTTGGTCCAAATAACTGTGCAGAGATTTATTGAAGTATGACTATAAATATATGTATATGAATGGCATGTGTGGATCAATCTAGCCTTGTAACAACTTTATTATCCATAACCATTGCAACATTTGAGGAACCCACATCAGACAGTTGATCTGTATTCAAAACTTGTTCCTGGTTCTTCAGTAGAAGGGAAAGCCTCCAATCCAGTAACCATGGCTGCAGGAGGGCCACGGCGGCACCTCTGCTGCATCTCTTCGACAGCTTCAGGTGGTCCAGAGAAGAGTGCTTCCACTGAACCGTCTCTACGGTTCCTGACCCATCCCCTAAGCCCCAACTGCTCTGCATTCTCAACATTCCAGTTCCTGTAACACACTCCCTGTACTCTTCCCTTTATCACCATCCTCACCTGCACCAACATTTGACATCTTAAGTCCATATCACCACAGAACCAATATGATCCGACAGTCGTTATGTCGCTGATTTTAGAGTCGTTGTGAATGTTGTCGGATATTTCTTTTTTAAAATCATCGCATAATCGTTATTAAAATTAGCGATCGGATTTTGAGTCGTTAATAACTAATTTGGAGTCGTTGGCGACTGTCAAACAAAGACTACATGTTTGGAGTCGCTCTAGCAACACATTTGGAGTCCGTTGTCGCCAGCAACTGTCAAACGAATAAGGCCTATCTCTCTAAAGAGCAAGGTCATCATCTAACGAGGAAACCCTAATTTTCAATAGGAATCAGACGGACTCGATATCCTAACCACTATATACCAAAAAGATCTAAACTTTAGTAACGATTCCAACGAAAAGAAGTCACCGTTTTGGAAGAATCGGATTGCTGAGAAGCCCCAGTTTCAGCCTGAGTTGACATGGATGATAGAGGAGGAGATGAGCGAAGCCAAAGAAGAGGACTTGGACGACGATGGACGGCAGAGAAGCAACGACGGTGAAAGGAGAGAACAGGATGATTCCGATGATGAAGAAGAACGGAAAGGTTACGATGATTATGGGTTCTCAATAGTGAAGCAGAGATGTGTGAAACCTTTCTGAAACTCAGGAATCTGATTCGGTTTCCGACATTCGAGGCCATTGAGAGCATCTGGGTTTCTCTTTGTTGGAGAGAGAATAAACTTTCTGTTATTTACTTAACGATTTCCGTTGTGTCTAATTATCCGGTTCGATTGTATATGGTTCGGTCTGATCATGATTTTTACTAGGTTGGACATATAAACCGAAACCGAAGAACCGATAAACGGAACCATTTTTTTCTTTTGGTTCCATATATAATATCCATTGGATCCTGAGTTGAAGAATCGTATGTATCAAATAGGAACTGGAATCGAACCAGTTCGTTCATATGATCCCCTCACTCCTTAAAGTTTCTCTCCTTCTCTACCCAACAACCACGTCGCCGGTGAAATCACTTCGTCCCCTCACTCCTTAAAGTTGAAAACTTCCAGCGTTGAGAGCTGGGGATCCCGTTTCCGGTCGAAATCTCTCAGCTTGGTGTTCTCTGGAGCTCTCGCTCTCGGTTTATCTCTATCGGGTTCGTTCGTTCATATGATCCTTTCTCCTGACACAGGAATTAACACACTGTCCTTTGCTTTTGATCGATTTTACAATCAGAGAGTTTTAAAAACTGATTCTTTGAGAACTTCAGAATCAAGTTTGTGACTTTTGGGATTCTCAACAACTTTGAATCATTTTTGTTGCAGGCGTTGGACTTGCAGAAGCAAAAGTAGGAGTTAACAAACCAGAATTACTCCCAAAAGAGTTCACTTCTGTCATAGATGTTGCTGGTTTCCTCTCTAATGGCCAGGTTATGCTCGTGTCCTGTGGATTATCTTCTTTTCTGGTCTGAATCTGTTGGTCATTTGGTTTACCTATAATGAATGCTCTTTGCTCTTTGAGAATCTTACAGGAGAAGAGGATTGCTGAAGAAATCACTGATCTTGAGAAAGATACAGGATTTAAGTTGAGAGTCTTGGCTCAAAACTATCCTGTTACACCCGGTAATGATATCTATACCTTTGATCTCCATTGGGTTTACTTACTTGATGACATATCTATCCTCTGTGTTTGAAACATAACAGGATTAGCAGTCAAGGATTTCTGGCAAGTTGATGATAGCACAATTGTGTTTGTAGCTGATCCGACTTTTGGTATAACACCACATACACCTCACTGTTAATTTCTTGAACGTATGAGGAAACAGATTGTGATGAATGGATTTTGAAACAGGGAACATGTTACGGCTTGGAAATCAAAACTTAGAAAGAGAATAAAACTGGAATTCGATATATTAATAGAGATCAATCTCAGTTACACAGAGTATCACAACAGACTCTCAACCCACATGAACATGATGATCAATCCCTTGATACCTTTCCCCATACAAGCGACTCTACTATATAGCCCCTTGCTCACGTACAACCTGTGAGAATGTCCACGTCACCAACACACCCACGTGAGTGGTTTCCGCAGATCCCAAGGTGTAACAACCTTTATTCTTTATTCCTAGGAAAGCTCCACGTCAGAACCAACCCTGCCGTGGGCCAAAAGGAGTGTCTTGCTCTTCTAGGCTTTATGGGCCTTCTTCCTTGAATACTTGAAGAGAATTGGTGGATGCCTTGCTTCATACGTATCAATACCCGCCGCATCGAAATTGACCTTGTCCTCAAGGTCAAAGGAAGGAAACTGAGTTGCCATCTTCGTGACCCACTCCCAAGTGCAATCATGAGCCGGCAGCCCTTTCCATTTCACCAGAACTTCCTCCTGGCATGTGTTGCCATTGACCCGTGCTCCCATAATTGTCTCCGGTTCTACTTCCAACACTCCTTCCGGAGACAGCTGCGGTGGTAATGGCTCAGGGTCAATTGCTTCACCAATGGCCTTCTTAAGTTGGGAAACATGGAATGTTGGATGGATCTTAGACTCAGCAGGTAAAGCAAGGCGATAAGCTAATTTTCCCACTCGTGCTTCTACTGTAAACGGACCATAAAACCTTGCCGCCAACTTCTCATTGATCCGCCTTGCCAATGATCTCTGTCGATACGGCCTGAGCTTGACAAAGACTTTATCCCCGACTGCAAACTCCACATCCCTGCGATGAGCATCCACTCTCTGCTTCATCAGTTGTTGAGCCCTGTGTAAATGACCCTTCAAAGTGTCCAACGTTGCATCCCTCTCCTGTAACAGAACTTCCAACTCAGCATTGTTGGTTGACCCATTCTCATACTTCACCAGAGTTGGAGCTTCTCGACCATACAAGGCTTTGAAAGGTGTCATCCGGATTGAAGAATGGTAAGAGGAGTTGTAACTCAATTCTGCCCATGCTAAAAACCTTGCCCAAGATGTGGGCTTGTCTCCCGCGAAACACCTCAAGTATGTCTCCAATCCCCGGTTAGTAACTTCCGTTTGTCCATCTGTTTGTGGTCGATAAGCGGTGCTAAGACAGAGCTTTGTTCCTGACAGACGAAACAGCTCCTTCCAAAACAGGCTGGTGAAGATAGCATCTCGATCTGAGACGATGGTGTTAGGAAACCCGTGTAAACGAATGACTTCCTGTACAAAGACCAGCGCTACGTCCTTAGCTGTGTACGGGTGTTTGAGCCTAATGAAATGGGCGTACTTTGTCAACCTGTCGACCACCACCAATATTGAATTAACTCCTTCAGATTTGGGAAGCCCCTCCACAAAATCCATTGATACATCCTCCCAAACCTGCTGTGGAATAGGTAGGGGTTGCAGCAGTCCCCCTGGTGCCAAAGTAGAATATTTCTGACGTTGACAAACTTGGCAAGAAGCCACATACCTCCGTATCTCGGTCATCATGCCAGGCCAGTAAAACAGATCTCCAATACGCTTCTGTGTCTTAAACACGCCCCCATGACCTCCCAACTGGCCATCATGATACTCCCGCAAAATGACTCCGACTAACGGTGATTGCTTAGGCAAGACCAGCTTACCTTGACGTAAGAGACGCCCCTGGACCATTGAGTAGTCAGGGTGTAATGTCGGGTCCTGTCGCAATTCTGCAATAAGCTGTTGCAATTCAGCATCCTGTTCCACTTCCCCTGCAATGTCCTCCAACTGAATAGAAGGAGGGACTGATATGGCAAAAAGCTCTGGTACTAACCCTCTTCGCGACAGAGCATCCGCCGCCTTATTATCCATTCCCGGCTTGTAGTGAATGTCGAAGTCGAATCCCAACAATTTGGTAAGCCACTTCTGATACTCCAGGTTAATTTCTCTCTGCTCCAGTAGAAACTTAAGGCTCTTCTGATCGGTTCTCACCAAAAATTTCCTTCCGATCAGATAGTGTCGCCATTTCTGAATTGCGAACACGATGGCCATTAGTTCTCTTTCATACACCGACTTAAGCTTTTGCCTCTCCGTCAACGCCTGACTATAGTACGCGATGGGTCGTTGTTGTTGCATCAGTACCGCACCAAGTCCCACCCCAGAAGCATCTGACTCCAAGATAAATAGAGCGGTGAAGTCCGGCATAGCTAACACCGGCACTGAGATCATTGCCTCCTTCAGCTTCGCAAACGCATCCGTGGCCTCGCTGCTCCATTTGAAATGATCCTTCTTAAGTAAGGCAGTTAATGGCTTGGCTATACATCCATAGCCCTGGACAAACTTCCTGTAATAGCCCGTAAGGTCTAGGAACCCTCTCAGCTCTTTCACATTGGTTGGTTCTCTCCTTTCCACCATAGCCCGGATTTTCTCAGTATCTGCTGCCACTCCTTCTGCCGAGATTACATGTCCCAGATACTCAACTTTGTTACTGCCAAATTGGCACTTCTTCCGATTTGCATACAGCTGATGCTGCTGTAGCAGAGCCAGCACCCACTCCAAATGCTTACGATGCTCTCCCATGGTCTTGCTATACACCAGGATGTCGTCGAAAAACACCAGAACTGACTTCCTCAACATAGGCCGGAAAACGTCATTCATCAAAGACTGGAATGTCGCAGGGGCGTTGGACAATCCAAATGGCATTACGAGGAACTCGTAATGCCCGTCGTGTGTTCTGAAAGCGGTTTTCTGCACATCTTCCGCCTTTACCAGTATCTGATGGTAACCGGATCGGAGATCCAGTTTGGAGAACACTTGTGCGCCGTGTAACTCGTCCAACAACTGGTCGATCATCGGAATGGGGTACTTATCCGCGACTGTCACCCTGTTTAAGGCCCGATAATCGACACAAAATCTCCAGCTTCCGTCCTTCTTCTTCACCAGCAAGACGGGACTAGAGAAAGGACTACTACTCTCCTTAATAATACCTGCTGCCAACATTGAAGCAATCTGCTTCTCTATCTCCTCCTTCTGCGCTTGCGGGTATCTGAAAGGCCTGACACTGACCGGATTGGCTCCCTCTACTAGCGTAATCGCGTGTTCCTTTCCCCTTACTGGAGGTAGTCCCTGCGGTTCATCGAACACTCCTTTGAACTTCCTTAACAGCGAGCTCAACTCCCCTGGGACCTCCCTCGAATGTTCCGTTTGTGTCATCTGCATTCCTCCAAATTCAACCAGGATACCCTCTCCATCCTGTTCAATGGCCTTCCAAATGGCTTTGAGAGAAACAGCTGCCGAGTGAAGTGTGGGATCTCCTTGAAGCGTCACTGGTTCTCCTCCCACATTAATTTTCATCCTCTGCAGCTTCCAGTTAACCCTCATCTCTCCTAAAGTGTCGAGCCATTGCACCCCTAGAATGGCATCTGCAATCCCCAATTCCAATGGTAAGAAACTGGTTATCACAGTGCACCCTTGCAACTTCAGCTCTACCTCCGTAATAACCCCCTTTCCTTGTACGGTTGTACCCCCAGCCACCAGTACACCGTACCTCGCAGAGGATTGAGCTTGCAATCCCAATTCCCGTGCTACCTTCTCCGACAGGAAATTGTGAGTAGCGCCGCTGTCGATGAGGACAATCACACTCCTTCCCTGAATACTGCCCCTCACCTTCATCGTTCTTGGAGAAGATAGTCCTACCATCGAGTTGACGGATATCTCGGCCACTTCCGCTTCCAGATCACCCACCTCTTCTTCCGTCACCCAAGCCTCTTCTTCCAATTCATTCTCTGTTCCATCCTCCTGAGCAACCACGATCATCAATTCCTTCCTTGGACATACATGATTCGCGTTGAATTTCTCATCGCATTTGAAACATAAACCCTCAGCCTTCCATTTAGCTATCTCCGCCGGAGTCAGTCGGCGAAAAGGAGCTTTCAGACGTTGGTGAGCGATTTTGGGATTATTTCCCTTAAACGTCGTCGTCTGTCCCCCTTGGAGATTATTGGGCTTGGACTTCAAATTACTCGGCCCACTTCCCACGTTATGGCTCGTCGAGTAATTTGACCCATTATTTTTCTCTCCTCCAGCCCGAGTTGAACGAGTCGTTGGACTGGGTGAACTCGTCGCCGTGGCGTTTTCCTGCGATGTTGCCCATTCCTCCACCATCTTTGCTGTGGACATCATCTTCTTGAGCGATCGAGGCTCAAACATCTTCACTCCCGCCCTTACGTTTGCTTTGAGCCCGATCATAAACGCAATTTCGAACGTGGTTTCAGACAACTCCGGAGCGTTTGTGGCCAATGAGATGAAATCGCGACAGTAATCCCTCACGGATCCTTCCTGTCGCAGCGTCAATAGCCTTTCTCCGGCAGTCGTATCGGTGGTAGACGAGTATTGGTCTAACACACGTTGTTTCATTTGTGTCCAGCTCTGAAATGGATTACGTTCACGCTCCCAACGGTACCATAACAGAGCATCACCGTCAAAACACATCCGCACCGCCTTCAGCTTTTCCTCCTCCGTGAACTCGCTGAGCTCGAAGTACTGCTCCACCCTCAAAACCCAGCTATCCGCGTTTTCCCCGTCAAATATGGGTATCTCCATTCGCTTAGCCAGTGATGGGTTTTGCATCACCAGGAACCCCTCATGGCGGTTCAGGTTTGGCTCCGATGTCTTCCCTCCTCCCGACGCTTCCTCTTGCTGATCGAGGATCTGGAACGATGACTCCATCTGACTCTTCTCCTCCTCAGTGAAGCCACGTTCCCTGAATCCCCGACCCGAAAAGGCCGTCGACTCCTCCTGCGCACCTTTTCCTTTACCACGCTCACGAGTTTTCCTCCTGGCTTCTTCCTCTTCCACGAATCTCTGCTCCATTCTTTCCAGGAAGGAAAACTTGTTCATCTGCTGCTGGAGGTTGTTAACCGTTTGTTCCAGAGACGCCATCCTTCCACTCTCCTGGCGCTGCTCCGAAACCCACGACGACAACTTCCCCATCTCACCTTGCATCTGCTCCAAGGTCTGCTCCATTTCTGCTAGCTTCGGAGGCATGATTGCAAGGATTCCCTTTTGATCGAAAAATGGCTCTGATACCAAGTTGTTACGGCTTGGAAATCAAAACTTAGAAAGAGAATAAAACTGGAATTCGATATATTAATAGAGATCAATCTCAGTTACACAGAGTATCACAACAGACTCTCAACCCACATGAACATGATGATCAATCCCTTGATACCTTTCCCCATACAAGCGACTCTACTATATAGCCCCTTGCTCACGTACAACCTGTGAGAATGTCCACGTCACCAACACACCCACGTGAGTGGTTTCCGCAGATCCCAAGGTGTAACAACCTTTATTCTTTATTCCTAGGAAAGCTCCACGTCAGAACCAACCCTGCCGTGGGCCAAAAGGAGTGTCTTGCTCTTCTAGGCTTTATGGGCCTTCTTCCTTGAATACTTGAAGAGAATTGGTGGATGCCTTGCTTCATACGTATCAGAACATATTGAATTTCAATGTTGGGGCTACTGTTGATTTAGACATACCTCGTAGTTTCTGGAGTCGTTTAGCTGGGAAGTACGGCAACATGTTTTACTGGAAAGAGAAGGCAAGAAAGAAGCTCAACACTCTTTTTTATCTCGATTAAACCAATCAATGAGCACCCTTTTTTATGTATTCTCATGCCTCACCAACTGTTGTTTGAAACCAGGGTGAAGATGCATCCATTGAAGCTGCAGTGATGGCAATATCAAGTTGCTTACGAGAACCCGTTGGTCCAAATAACTGTGCAGAGATTTATTGAAGTATGACCAGAGAAAGTGTGTTATAAACACTGTATAAATATATGTATATCAATGGCATGTGTGGATCAATCTAGACTTGTTACAACTTTATTATCCATAACCATTGCAACATTCTCTCTGCCTCTGTTTAAAGAGAATCAGACAGTTGATCTGTATTCAAAACTTGTTCCTGGTTCTTCAATAGAAGGGAAAGCCTCCAATCCAGTAACCATAGCTGCAGGAGGGCCACGGCGGCACCTCTGCTGCATCTCTTCGACAGCTTCAGGTGGTCCAGAGAAGAGTGCTTCCACTGAACCGTCCCTACGGTTCCTGACCCATCCCTTAAGCCCTAACTGCTCTGCATTCTCAACAGTCCAGTTCCTGTAACACACTCCCTGTACTCTTCCCTTTATCACCATCCTCACCTGCACCAACAATTGACATCTTAAGTCCATATCACCACAGAACCAACATAATCCGATGGGAAAGCCCTAATTTTCAATCGGAATCAGACGGACTCGATACCCTAACCACTATATACAAAGTAAAAATCTAAACTTTAGTAACAGTTTTAATTAAAGAAGTCACCGTTTTGGAAGAATCGGATTGATGAGAAGCCCCAGATTCAGCCTGAGTAGACATGGAGGATATGGGAGGAGATGAACGAAGCCAAAGAATAGGATTAGGACGACGATGAACGGCAGAGAAGCAACGACGGTGAAAGGAGAGAACAGGATGAGTCCGAGGATGAAGAAGAACGGAGAGGCTACGATGATTATGGGTTCTCAAGCGTGAAGCAGAGATGTGTGGAAGCTTCCCGAAACTCAGGAATCTGATTCGGTTTCCGACATTCGAGGCCATTGAGAGCATTTTGATTTCTCTCCGTTGGAGAGAGAATAAACTTTCTGTTATTTCCTTAACGATTTCGGTTATGTCTAATTATCTGGTTCGATTGTATATGGTTCGGTCTGATAATGATTTTGACAATTGCGGTTCAAAGCAACAACTCTAGGGATTAGGCCTCAAAGTTCGGATACCTTTTCGGATTCGATTCAAAATTTTCAGGTTTTTGAATCTAAACATATAAGACACATTCGAAAATTTAAAAATTTTGGTTCTCTTTAGTTCGATTTCATTCGGGTTCAGTTAGGATTCGAATATCTAGAAAAACATAAAACAAAAATAAAAAAATAATTATATCTAAATAAAATTTAATCAAATTTTGACAAATATAACAAAAACCATTACATATTTTGTTTATTTTTGGTTATTTAGTTATTTTAATCTAAAAATAACTAATATATTTGAGTATAATTGTAATTTGGATAATTTTGTTATATTAAATCTAAATATAATTAATATTTTGGGTATATAATTGTAATTCAAATATTTTGGGTATCCATTTAATTTTTGGTTCGGGTTCGATTTCGATTTTTCGAATATAGGATTTAGGATTCGTTCGAGTATTTTGTCGGTTCGAATTCGGATTTAGTTCTGTTTTTGCGATTCGAGCTTGATTTGGTATTTCGGGTCTGGGTATATTTCCCACGCCTCCTAGAGATCATTCGTTTACCCTTTTCTAAAGTTTGAAGAAGATTGTGGAGTTGAAAGAAATATCCCAAATCTTCTTTTCACCTATTAATATCAACCCACAAGAATGAATCTCATTTGAAACCCATTATGAATGCCGGTCCATATTCTCTCATTTTTTAATAAGGAAGTAACTAGATTAAAATTCAATGAAAAATAAAGAAGAAACTATATGTAACTAATTGCAGAGACGACTATTTAGCATGTGAAAGAGTCAAACCAATGTATAGAAAACTGCAACTGGACTAATATCTTATTGATCATATAAAGTCAGCCTAACATTGAATAAAGTTTGTTCAAAGTGTTTGACAAGTTACAAAAACTAATGGAATGGTCAAATTAATTAGTTTCAATATTTTTTTTTTACCAAAAGTCAGTATTCAAATAAACGTTTCCTGGACTATAATAGACTAATAGTCCTTGTTTTGTTTTGCCAACTAAGAGAGATTATAAATGGATAAGATATACATATGTATAAGGGTTCTTGGTTTGGTTGCCCAAGGTACTTGTGATTATGGTTGCAGTAATAATTAATGTTTCTTTGGTTGCTATAAGTATTTATGGTTGTAAAATGCGGTTGAACGCTGCGTCTCCAACAAACAAATTTAGATACTGAAAAAAAAAATTAGTGTTTAGCCGCAAATATTTGCGGCTACAGCAACTTTATCTGTATTTGTTTGGTTGTCATAGATATTTGTAACTGCGGTTGCATCAACATTTTGTGTTCGTTAGATATTTGTGGTTACGATTGCGACTGCGTCTGCAGCTACGAAACGAACAATAACTTACGGTAATATTACCGCAGCCGTAGCCGTAGCCGTAATCGCAACCGCAACCGCAACCGCTTGTAACAACGAAACGAACAACCTCATAGTTGAAAGGACCAATCACAATTTACTTTTATTATACACAAAAGTAAATAAACTAATTAGTCAAATACGTACATCTAAAATCAAACCAGAATAGTAGAGGCTTTCTCTCTCTTCTCGCTCTCTGTATCTTTCAGAGAGAGAAAGCTTCGATCCTCTTTTTTGTTTCCGATCTCATACTTCGTTGTCATATACTCTTTGATCGGATTTGTGCTATATGGTTTTGGGTTTCCTTTTGTTCTCTTTGACCTACGGTCGCTTTCGGATTCTTCTCGCCGTCGCGAGTATCCGGCCTCTGCTTCCTGGGGTGGTTTTATTTTGGAGATTCTCTTGGATCTCCGCCCTTAATAAACTCAGGATTCGTCTCTATGGCAGGCTATTTTCCTCCGAATTCTCGGATTTCACCGGTTCTCCGGTTTCTCCTTCGATCTTGCTATCCCTTTCATCCCTCGCCGTTTACTCTCTGCTCTGTCTCAACTTCGCCTCTGATCGTCTTTTTCGTCAGGATTAATATCGCCGCCGTCCACCGCTTTCGAGGACAAGCGCATGGTGGGATCAGATAGGCTTCTTGACCTGTCGGCGTCGGCGCCTCCTAAGGATTAGATGTATCCGGTTAAGTTGTTGTCACTGTTTTCCTTTTGATACAGGTGATGTAAACGGTGTTCTGGTTAGCTTCGATCGGCAAATGGACTCTGGTGCCTGTGGCGAATTGGTCCGGTACGGCTTGGCCGCGTTCTCCTCCACGATGATCGGCTGGTTCCCGGCGGAGCTTCGCTCAACGACGCGTGTCTGCCCTGCATGTCCGCCTCTTCGCTTCTTCTGACGCGTGGCGGTCTTATCTACGGATTTGGGCTTCACCGGCCCGTGTTGTTGTAATTCGCTTGTAGGGCTTCGGCCCATTTGACTTTGTAACGCCTGGCCCATATATATTCGATCTTGTTGACAAAAAAAAAAAAAAAAAAAATCAAACCAGAATGCGGAAACATGTTTGCACGTGTGGCTGCGCGACCAAGTAATTTTGAAAAAGTCAGATTGTCTTTAATTAATTAATAATACAAAGTTTGTTTATAGTATTTGTTTTCAGTATTGTTGACATGTTGGTAATATATATGGGGAATGGAGTATACATTTGTGATTTGTCTACAGTATACACCGCACATGTTGCCATCGACCAGCGAAACTTCTTCTTGCATTTGAGTTCCATGGAACAATAAATAAGACGACCTTTCTATTTTTGCAATTATGTCTTCCAGCTATACAAATGGGCCCCAATCTATGGGGAGGCTCATCTAGTGTAATAGTAAAAAATTGCCAAATGGGCTTGACGTGGACCGGCCCCATTAATTATAACATGTCAACATAAAACCCCACACCATTAATCATTTCATCATGGCTCATGCTCATTCAGACAACATGGATATTATCATCATAACAAAAGCTCATATGTCATAACCACATGTACTTTAATTGCCATGTCAAATTAAAATATGTTTATTAAGAAATTATATTAGTAAACAAATGGTATGTTTAGTGGTAATTGTATGTCTCATTCAAAGCTGAGTCAGATACACGTGGCTTTTTATTACATTGTTTCACCTTACTTCTCATCGTCATCATGATGCCACTTAGGCCTGGAATATAAAACCGAACCGAAATTATCGAACGGAAACCGAACCAAATTTTAATGAATCGAAACCGAACCGAATCGAAAAAAAACCGATTGGTAGTTTTTTTAAAAATAGAAAAAACCGAAAAACCGAAAAACCGAACCGAAGAACCGAAGTCGCTGACCTATTATTCATTATTGTAGACTTGTAGTTGTCGATCGGTTTTGATTTTCATAAAAGTTTCAATCTTCCCATATATATATATATATATATATATATATATATATATATATATACTTTTGTTAGTTTGTGTTTATATGTTTGATATATAAATATACATATAGCCTTGGAATATAAAATTGAACCGAGATTATCGAACCGAATCGAACCGAAGTTTTATGAACCGAAACCGAACCGAACCGAAGAAAAAAACCGATTGGTAGATTTTTTAAAAACAAAAAACCGAAAAATTGAGTAACCGAACCGTAACCGAACCGAAGAACCGAAGTCTCAGGTCCATTATATATGTATTTTTAATATAATGTCGCTGACGGATCCTCTTTTTGAGATTGCAAAAATAATTTTATATGCTATTATTGTTATATCTGTAAATGCTGGGTTAGGTTATCGCATCAGCAAATGATTTGGAGGAAATTAAATAAACATTTTATGTTCATATGTTCTTTTGGTGGAGCTCACACATAACCTTATAAATAGAAATATTGGAGTTTAATTTTATATTTTATTTTCTCAAAATAAGATTTCGAATAATCGTGCAAGAAGTTGATTAATACATTCAAATCTTATTAGATAAGGATTAGATGGTGCATCTCAGATCAGTACATGGTATATTTTTTAATTTCATTATTTAGCAAACAAATACTATATATATTCGAATATTCTCATATGCAAATAGCTTTTGATTTTATTTATTTGTCTTTTTACGATTTGTTGCGTATGACAACGACAAGGAAACAACACTTTTCATTGTTTTCTGAAAGACTGAAACAAAATATGTCTAAACAAAATTAAATTTTATGTTCTAATAAAAAACAAACCAATAGTTTAAGTTTAATAGTTTGAGTTCAATTGTTTAAGAAGTCTGAAACAAAATATGTCTAAACAAAATTAAATTTTATATGTAAAATAATATTTCTAGTTTAATGGAAAACACCTACCCACAAAAAATAATATAAAAAGCCCTTTCTTATAAAAATAATAATAATTAAAGTAATGCCAAGGATGCAAAAATACAAAAAATGACGTACGAAACAGCATGAACCTTCTCATCTAAAAAGCATTATCGGCATATTGTCGTCTACAAAATGAAATAATTTTATGAGAAAACACACGTAAACGTGACCATACGTCGGTCCGTCCAAATAACTACTCACTCACATAATCTTAATATATACTTTTCATTAATTATGTGGCTTTTGTCATACGTATATTTATTATTGTACGGTTAATTGAGTCGTGTATATAATCATTAGATTTTAGGGAATTAGTTGATCAGTATAAGACATGGCTGATATTAGCTTAATCATATATTAAAGAAAAAATAATCAGTAGAAGGCATGGCTGAGATTAGCTTAATCATACATTAAAGAAAAACTAATCAGTAGAAGGCATGACTTAGATTAGCTTAATCTGCCCCCACTAACTTTGGATGAGAGTGTGAAAGGAACCAAGAAATTTCTATTCACTTTGAAGGGACCGATTACATTTCATTGGTTTGCACTTCATTAATTTTATCATTTTCTTGTCATGCAAGGCTGGAAGATTCTAGGCTATCTTGAACGAGTTTTTCTTTAGCAAAGTGACAAATAATAAAAAAATATATTGTAGAAAACAATGAAATATATCTTTGAAATTGATATTTTATAATTTTCATATAGTGTTGAATGTTACAGCCAATATTTTCGTATACTCTATTTAAAATTTTAAAAATATGTTATATTTTAAATGAAAAACTATATTAAAAATACTTTCCAAAAATTTAAAAAATATTTGTTACAAAAAATATATTTAAAATGCGTTTTAATTTTTTTGTAAATGTATATTAATGGAAAATATATATAAAATACATTTTATTGAGATGTTCTAAATAGTTGTTTACTTAGCTTATGTTTGTATTCAAACTCAGCCATGCATTGATGCATCCAACTAAATTAAACTAGATAATGTGACTTTTGTTGTATGTTTACAAAATTATTGGTGAAAGTATTTCCAAGACCTTAATTATTCTGAATATACGGCTTAAAACTGCTCAATATAGTTATATAGTAATAAATCTGAATGGTGAATAAAAACGGAACAATTATATTAGCCGTTAACGAAAATGATAATTACACAGATTTGTAAGTCACACCTACCTAGGAACACGTATAGATTTGCTTTCCAGTACAAACATACACAAGACTGGTTAAAACAATTGGATAAATTATAACACTAAAACGAGCATATAATATAATTTAGTTATCATGTATATAAATGTATCTATTGGAGAATGCTAATAGTTATTTGTCCCTTGGCAATTCTGGCCATTGGCAAAGTTTTGATGATCATGTTTGATGAAGACAGTTTTAACTCTAGCACAATTATATGACTAATGCTATTAACTAAATTCAACCTCATAACTTATTATCATACCTAACATTCATAAATATAACGTCTCCATCGACTCTTCTTCTTGGCCTTATTAAACCAATGAGCTATAAATATTGCTTTCAATCAATACAATCATATATACATATACTCATATATATATTTTAAATATATGTATTTCTTTCTTATATGTCTTCTCTGGATGTTTTTCAATAGTAAAAAGTGTTTTAAAAAAAAAACGTATTCTCTGAATGCAAGCTGTATGTGTTTTATATTATGGGTTAACCATTATAGTGCTACCCTTTATGGCTTACGGAGAGCTATTATGACCCTGAAACGTAGGAACTTCTGGAAACAATAAAAGATGATTTTACATACAAAACTAATTAGAGTTGAATTTTATAATGTTAACTCTTTCTAAATATGTCATTTGAGATGTGTTTTTTTTTTTTTAACTATTAGCTTACGTAAAGATTGGATGTATCTTACCAAACGAGAGAAGCACAAAACGATACAATCGAGCGGTTCGAAGTCTTAGCTTCGTAGGAGGTCGATATGAAAATATATAACCCGACCCTTATTGGATAAACAACCTTTTAGTGCATATTTCTCAAGACTTTTGGTCGACGATAAAACATATTACCTTTTCAAACATTCTTACGGCCTTCGTTTCCGAACATTCTAACTGCTTAAAATCTTATCAACCGAAATAAAATATAATATACTATTTACGGTAGTGACATCAAGTTTAATATAGTATAAACATTGGGTTATAAACCCACCTATTCGAAACAAAGACCAGTATGAAATGAATTATTCTTCTCTCCCCGTTTGTGATGCGTTAATTTGAAATGCAGTAACCGCCTCCTATACGACTCTTAGTCTCTTATTCTTTTTTTTTTGTCGGTTTTATTATTGATATTGGATATATATGACTACCATCTTTACAAATTATAAAATTTTGAAACAAAATACAAGTTGATAATACCATTGTATTTGTATCAATATAAACATAACGATTTACAACTCGAGTCTTAGTAGTTGTAGTGATCTTTTAATAGACCTTCATGTCCATTTCCCTTTTAGTTTTGTGGAATGTGGTGTACCGTTCACTTTCATAACTGGGGAATATGATTTCTTGGAAAATAAGTTTAAAATAGCAAAAGATATTTCTTTCATTATGATCACTTGAATATTACACAAGCACAAAAAGTTGTAAAACACAGGAGGATCCAATCTTATAATAAAAGAAAACTATATCTATGATAGCCTATATAGTAAACCAACCAACATATCCACGCCTCTCAAAAACCGGTTCTACCTGCTAATCTGCCGGTCTAGATTACCGGGCTCGGAAGTTTTCGTAGTATTACAATTTTGTCATATCTACTAACCCTATATTCCTTGGTTAACTACAATTTCTTCTCCTCTCGTTTCACTCACTCACATTACAGAACAACCATTTGGATTTTCATCACTAAACATCTCAGGAGCACGCATATGAGCATAAGGATCTGAATACCCTTGGTGGTTCATCATATACGGTGCTGCTGCTGCTTCTTGTCCATACCCTTGACCGTAACCTTGATTCGCATACGATTCTTGCACATACCCTTGGTTCACATACGGTTCTTGTACATACGATTGAGATGATTGACCTTGCATCATGTAATGTTGACCATACATTTGTTGTCCTGGTGGGTAGTAATACATCGGCTGAGGTGGATAGCCATAACCGGTATACTCTGCTTTCTTCACATCCACCGTAGCACCACCGTCTCCTCCTCCGGCTCCGGCTGGTGCAACTTCTTTCTTCTTCTCACCACCACCACCTTTCTTTTCTCCGACATCTTTATTCTCTTTCTTTTCACCGGCACTTTTGTCCTTAGCTGGAGCAGCCGCAGCTGGCACGGTGGCTCCCTCCTCTTTTTTGGCGGGAACAACTTCGACGGTGCGTTTAAGTTTCTCGTTGAGATAAGGAGTGAGTTGTTTCATGTCAATGATCCCCTTCACTATCACCAAGTCCTTGGCGCTATCAATGGTAACTGAATTAACCCCTGTAAATTAACATTCATAACATTAATAATTAACTAATTTGTAGTTAATATAATAATTAAGTATATAGATTAGGCTAACCACTTCATAGCTAATCATTTAATATATTTTTTTAACTAAAATATTAAATTGAGAAGCGTTCAACCTAATTATAATGATATTTAATCTTTAGTTGCTTTCATTATCTTCCATCAACCGTATCAATTAATTTTAGAAGTATATTTATATATTTAATATTACTAAGAACGCTTCAAAATGGATTTGATTAGGATAATAATACTCACCCTTAATTTTGTTGACTATTCTTTTGATTTTGTGTTCGCAACCTTCGCAGTGTAGTTTCGTCTTAAGAACCACCGTACTCTGCATCACATCAAATAAAATAAAATAAAATCAGAAACAATAATCAATCTTTGGTTAATTTTAAATTATAACTGACGGATTTTATAAAAATATTATTTTCTATCAAAATAATTATAAAGAACGAGTGTAAATACCGTAAAGTTTTGAAGTGCACACACGTTACAGACCACAAGCAAAACATATTTTATACTTGACGATAAACAAAAAAAAAAAATTATTATTATTATTTCTTGTCAAGAAAACATATTATATACTTTTAAATATGTGAAAATTCTTTTTAAATTTGTTTGTTTCCTTTTTTTTTTTTTGAATAATGGAAGAGATAATAATCACAGAGTTAGAGATATTATTACCTCTTTTGGTGGAGCAGGAGGAGCTTTCTTCTCTCCTTCGTCTTTCTTCTTCTCATCGCCGGCGGGTTTCTTCTCGGCAGGTTTCTCATCCGCCGGCTTCTTCTCGCCGCCTGAAGGAGGAGGAGCTTCTTTCTTCGGCGCCACTGTAGATACGATTTCAACCTTTCTCTTAATTCTCTCAGCTACTTTATCTCGAACCGCCGTTGGATCTACGTTTCCGATCACCGTCAACTTATCAGCCTTATAATCAATCTTCACATCTTCCACGCCTGTATATATATAATAAGAATCATCTCGGGAATTTTCAACTACCAAATCGAATTCAGAGATAGATCAATTGGGAATTCAATGATTATATATACCTTTGTGATGTTTCAGGAGTCGTTTGATTTTCTTCCCACAACCTTCGCAATGCATATCAAGCTTCAAAACGACGACGTTGCTACCACCACCACCACCATCACCCTTTTTCGCAGCAGCACCGTCGACTGGTTTTTTCTCACCTTCAGGTTTCCTCGCCGTTTCTTCCTTTTTCTGCAAAATCCACAAAACCAAACGTTAAGCAACAGAAACAGAGAGACCGAGAGATCGAGAGAGATGAAGAAGAAGAGTGACTGACTGACTGACTGACCTCACCCATCGTAGTAGATAGAATCAGGATTTTGATTTTCGAATTTCGAATATACTCTCTGGAATAATTCGAGAGAATATTTTGTTTTTGAAGACGAGAAAAAGGAGAAAGATGAGGAGAAATATATATAGACCGATGTGTATGATTAATGATGGATGATGATGGTGATGATGATGTGTATATAATATTAATCACATACATAACATAAGGCCAGGATAAGTAGGCGAGTTTGTTTTTGTTTTCATGCCGTCGAGTTGGACTCATCATTAGATTGGGCCCTTTTCCAAGACGATAAACTACGGCGTTTAAACAACGATAACAGCGTTTAAAATTAGGATTTTTTTTTTTACCTGAATTGATGTAAAATGACGGAGCTATCCTCGGCCCATTGCGCTTGACTTAAGTGGTCAGAGTCAAACTTAATTTTGCCTTTGACTATACCACGTTTTGGTAGGTTTGAACTTGTTTATTGTGTATAATACGGTATTAATAATTAATACCTGACAACTTGCCAATAGTCTAAAATTCAAACTTAAGTCTACTTCTGTTGTTTTTTTTATATGAACTAGAAAAAGCAGGTAAGGTCAATTTTTATTTATAGAAACAAAAGTTAAACATTCAATACTTTGTGTATAATAACAAAAAGATTTGAAAATATAAAAGTTAGAAGATCAGAAAGATTAAATGGTGTTTGGTTTAAGACCATCTCCAATGTAAAACACTATATTTCACACTAAAATAGTGTGACACTAAAATAAGGTTGGATTTCTCTCCAATATACAACTCTATTTTCCACACTAAAAATAGAATATTTTAAATATATTCTATTTTTTATTTACTATTAATATTTTTTATTTATAAAGTTTACAATTCAACCCCACTTATTTTTTTTTTGCAAAATTTTCTAGAATTATAATATTATAACTTATACATTATAAAATTATTTAAATTAAACATCTATTAAATAAAAAACAACATTATATAATATAAAATAATAAAACATAATTGGATGTTCAAAATAAGAATTATGTTTTGAAAGAGTTCAAAGAGGAAAACAAAATTTTATTTTGTGACTTGAATTTCATACAAGATCCAAATATCCGTGCACATATTCAATCCGAGCAAACACAGATTTTACAAAAGCGGAGTGATCAAGGACGAAATCAACATGGAGATCCTTCATCTACTTCGTTCGGAAAATACTTTAGCGATCTTGGAGGAACCGGAAACGACTTACCGGATTATTAAATTATAATTTCGTGTGTTATATTTATTTATGTTGTTTATCTTAAATTTGAATATTTTTCATGTTGTTTATTTTAAGTTGGTATTTTTGTATTTCAGTATTTTTAATAATTGAATAATGATTTTATAATCAATAATTATTAAACTTATTATTTATTTTAGATATAAATAAAAGATTTAAAAGTTAAAGGACCATTTTATAAATAAAAAAGTTTAACACTAAAATAGAGTAAGAAATAGGTTTACGCTAAAAATAGTGTAAGAAATAGGTTTACACTATTTTAGTGTGGGATATAGTGTAGAGTTGAAGAATAATTTACTCTAAAATAGCGTTTAGTGTGAAAAATAGCGTGAGGTTGGAGATGCTCTAAACACCATATATGTGGCATTAGTGCAAGTTAGAATCATTGGAATAGTATAGATCCTTGGTTTAGTTCAAAAATTTAGATCCTTAGATTGAGCTCTTGCAGCCTTGTTGTGTAGCTTTACTGCTAAGAAGATTGAGGAAATCGGCGTGTAGAATTGTGGCCTGAGCTTACACCTTCTTTAGCGAGGCTTGTCATACAGAAAGGGTAATAAAACGCTTAAGTCTTCAGAATTGTCCATGAAATCTTCAAAGGACGATTTTTTTTTTTTCTCTAAAAAATCTTCTGTATCCAAGCATTGATGTGAGAATGTTGATGTAACATCCCGGTTTGTGGTATATGCGAAAAAGTTTAAATGAATTAATTTGGCTACCTATGTCATCAAGTGCACTTACCTTTTCCGATCACTTGTCTTAAAGAACTCCAGAGCTAAGCGTGTTTGGACTGGAGTAGTCCCAGGATGGGTGACCTTCCGGGAAGTGATTCGTGGTAGCATTTGTGTGAGGACAAAACACATGAGAAAAAATCATGTGGTGATTGCAGGGTTAGTAAATTACTCGGTCGGGCCTACGAAAAATAACGCACCGACCGTCGGACAGGGATGAAGCCCACGAATCCAATAAAGAGATGGGCGACTCACCGGTAGGAGCGGACTGGGCGTTACAGTTGATTCCCACGTTCCTTTTGGTCCAGAAAATATGTTTCCATTCAATTGAAGTGGTTTGCGGTTTGGCAGTGTTGGCGCTATGAGGGAATAACCAGAGGAAGGGTTAGCATTAACAGTGGAATATGGATATCATTGGTGTTCCTCAAGTATAATAAGTATGTATCTCTCTCACACTTGCAATGTGCTTTGATATCCTTTCTTACATGGCTGAAGCAGTATATATATATATTTTCTCTTTCGATGTGAATTATTTGAACATCTTGTTTCTTGCTTTACACTCTAGATACATAACCAAAGTATTTGGATCTAATTTTTTCGTACTTGCAGTAGCAATAAAGTTTGAGATTATTTTGTACAATCTTTATATTTACTGTAGCCGCTGTAATAGTTGAAGTGAGTTAACCTATCTGCTTACTATTAAGCTTCCATGATCCGATTTCATTGTGAAAAAAGTTCAGGTTTAGTCTTGGCTCTTTCTTTCCTTCTTCCATGTAGTTTGCTTAAGGAGAAACATTTGTTGCCAGAATTGAGACAAGATATAGAGAACCTTGTGTGTGCTTTGGAGAAAGATCTCCAAGGAGCTGTAGCCACCGTTGCAACCGTTCTCAGAGACAAAGGCCAGACCGTGGATTTGGTGTTGGAGGGTAAACCGCTGAAATGGGTGTTCAAGAGGGCAATGGAAAGATGGTTCGGTCAGTGTCAAGGTGTTGTCTTTAGGGAGCAGTTCCAAGGCAAACTCAAATGACTTGAAAGTAGTAGTATCGAAGGCTTTATGAACTAAGTTGAAATTGGCTATGTATTTGATCTTGGAAGGTTTATTTAAGAATCTTATTGATGATGAATATTTGTTTACTCGTGTATTAATAATGTTTACCAAATATACTTTTGACTAAATGTTTAGTTGGAGAAATGTTTACCAACTCATGATATGCAAAAGCTAGAGAGACAAAAAGAAAGCAAAGTGATCGTGCAACTGATATCATTTTGTTTCTAATATTCATAACAACATAAAGAAGAAGATTCATGACTAATTATCAGATTAGAGAGAAAAATGAAAAATATATATTCTGTAACCACATTTTTTTTGTTTTTACTCATATGCCTTTAGATCACATGTGATATTTCTTTTCTTTATTTTTTAAAGAAAAGGTTATGTAGGAAGAAGAAAACCACCACTATATGTGCCTTTCGTGTACCTTAAGCTTCCTTCTCCCACGATCTTTAGATCTCTTTGCTTCAATATCAATGGAAAACATTAAGCTGAATAATATCAATGGAAAACATTAAGCTGAATTTTTGTATCAATTCAACACTCAAAATAATAATTACACATATCATATTCCGAGCTATATAGTTTTCTTTTTATTAGAAAAGCAAAAGCAATGTGAGTATTAGCATCATTATCATATTTGTATACATTCACATTTTTTTACTTGCATTTCTCGCACACACAACACATTAATGGTCTTGGAATTTTAGGGGATGTATTGAACTATAGATTTTAAAAGATTTGGTGGTTTTCTTAAAATCAATTGTTATTCAAGTAAAGGTTTTAAAATGTCTTCACAAATCTAGTGTTATTAAATATAAGATTTATGTAAAATCGTTCAAAATGATTTAAAATTTTATGTTATTTAAACAACAATTTGTTAAAATTATATCAAATTTATTGTTATTGAAAATGTTTAAAGTATTGAAATTTTAATAACCGCAAGGGATTTTATAAGATAAGATTTTAAAATACATTTTTAGTTAAAATACAAAAATCCAAATCTAATGGTTTTATGTGGTATTACAGTGGATTTTAATACAAATCATAACTTCCTTAAAATCACCCAAAACCTTTAAAATCATTTAAATTTTTAATTAAAACTCAAATCACTCTAAACGCTAAATGTTATTTCAATACACCCTTAATGTTTATACATATATTTGTTTCATGCTTCCAGATCTTGTTAGTAGATAGATAACTTTTAAGTATTTTGCAAAACAAAAAACGAAAAGAAGACAATT
The DNA here is from genome assembly GCA_030180135.1 of Orychophragmus violaceus. NCBI lineage: Eukaryota > Viridiplantae > Streptophyta > Magnoliopsida > Brassicales > Brassicaceae > Orychophragmus > Orychophragmus violaceus. The sequence continues at coordinate 812,290 of CM058237.1, forward strand.
TCAACATTAAATCTTATTAACAAGAGACCTAGAAATCTAAAATTTGAAATATTACTTATGTTTCAAAATAAATGATGTTTTAAAATTGTTTTTTCGTTTTAAAATAAGTGTTATTTTATATTTATTTTTAGCATAAATTGTTAACACTAACCAATTAAAAAATGCAAAATCAAAAATATAATTGTTTTTTAACTTGTGTGAAAATGATAAAATGACACTTGTTATCAAACCAATAAAAAAATGATTCTCTTTATTGCTTTACCTATGAGTCAGTCACTTTGGTCCCTCGTTGTGCACATCTGTTCTTTGCTTCTTCTCATCATTTTGTTTTTTTGGGGTCAATGCTCTTTAGTCCGAATCCAAAACCGGACAAAAAAAATCTCATCACTCTGTTCAGATCGACTGAATAATCCTTCACCAGCCGCGAAGATAGACAAAAAGGTACCAAAACTAAGAATCTGGAGGAGTTTTTTTTTTTTTTTTTTGACATCCGCCATTACTGGAGGAGCTTTCTTTACTCCGATTGTAATCCGCCATTACTGAAAAGCCTCTATTCATCCCTCCCGCTAATGCCCAAGAACACCAAACTCGATTTAAGGTCAGTAACCATCTTTAATTTTCCTCAAAATCAATAATTTAGCGGTTAAAATTAAATACTTTTCTTTTTGTAGCGGTTTATGCGGTAGTTTGTTAGGCGTCGAAGAATGACAACAACTGGCTCTAATTCTAATTTTAATCACAACCACCATGACGATCCTTCCGTGAAGACCAACAACAACAACAACCCTAGTACGAGGTCTTGGGGCACACCGGTTTCAGCTCAATCAGTATCCACTAGCGGCAGTATGGGCTCACCTTCCAGCCGGAGTGAGCAAACCACCACCGTTGCTACATCTGCTAGCGACACTGCCATTGTTAGCCTCAACAATTTGGATATTCAAGGTGACGATGCTGCTTCTCAAGGAGCTTCTGGGTATGTTAAATTACTCTTCTTGTTTCACATCTTAATTCTGGGATTTGGTAAAGTTTTCGTTTTTTAGCGAATTTGTAGCTATGACTGCTTGTATGAGCTTAGCTCTGCTTGTGAATGTTTGTTTGGCATAGGCTTTGCATAATGAATACAAATGAAACTTAACCAGTTATATGTAAGCTTGGTGTGTGGATCATTCTAGAGACTTTCTATTGCTTCAAGTTTGTCCAAAAATGTACAAAGAATCTGCTTCTTTGAATACTCATCTTTCCCATTATCATTGCCGGGACATAGAAAGGCACTGTCTTTGTGTCTGGATCATTCTGTTTCAAGCTTGAATTTTGGCTCTCCTTATGTGTATCGTTCTTTCTATTGCTTCAAGTTTGTCTCAAAATGTACCAAGAATCTACTTCTTTGAATGCTTATCTTTCCCATTGTTCTTGCCAGGACATAGAAAACTGTTGAGGCTACTGTCTTTGTGCTTCAATTTTTGTGTGGAAGTTGTTAAAATATCTTGTGTATAGTTTAACTAATCTTTAATGTATTGACAGTGGTAAGAAGAAGAAGAGGGGACAGCGTGCAGCTGGTCCAGATAAAAGTGGAAGAGGGCTACGTCAATTTAGCATGAAAGGTCTCTCTCTTATAAAGTTTATAGCTATGAATTGTGTATGATACCTTCTAGTTTTGGTTATATCAGGTAACTGATCTTGTGTTCTTTGTGGTTTCTCTCAGTTTGTGAAAAGGTGGAAAGCAAAGGAAGGACAACTTACAACGAGGTACGCTAGTTTGCCTAACAAGATGATCGATCCCTTTACTTGTGTTTACGTTATCTCATGGAACTGATTGCAAGATCACATTGTGGAATATCAATTTGTCTCATGACAAGTATTGCAATACGGTATCTGACCAATGAAAGTACTTTCAGGTTGCGGACGAGCTTGTTGCTGAATTTGCACTCCCAAACAATGATGGAACATCCCCGGATCAGGTATGCGATTTCTTCGATAGTTTGTAACTTAATACATGCAGTTCTTTCTTTAAACTATGATAAGAGTTACATCATCTGAATTCTTTTTAAACAGCAACAATATGATGAGAAGAACATAAGAAGAAGAGTATATGATGCTTTAAACGTCCTCATGGCTATGGATATAATATCCAAAGATAAAAAAGAGATTCAATGGAGAGGTCTTCCTCGGACTAGCTTAAGCGACATTGAAGAATTAAAGGTTCACCAACCCAACTTGCTCTGTTTGCTTGCCCATGTTTGAAAGCTTATTTATCATATTTGCAGGCTGAACGACTCTCACTTAGGAACAGAATTGAAAAGAAAACTGCTTATTCTCAAGAACTGGAAGAACAAGTAAGCGGACACCACTTGATCTTGTATATCCTCTTACCTAGCCCTGGGACTTTTAACCGAACCGAATTTGCCGAACCATTGCGGTTCGGTTCGGTTAATTAAGATCGGTTAGTTCTGTGGTTTTGAAAAATATTTTCGGTTTTTGGTTAACAGAAATTTTTTTTTTAATAAAACCAGAATAAACAGATTTTAACTAAAATAATTAAAATTTTCGTACCGAACCGAAATAACCGAATGTACCCAAAATTAATTGACGTAACCGAAATTATCCGAACCGAAACGAACCGAATATACCCCAAAATTAACAGAAGTAACCGGAATTATCCGAAATTATAAAAAAAATTTGGTTTATTTCGGTAAAAAAGTAATAACCGAAAAAACGAAATCAAACCGAACCGAAATTTTTTTTGGTTAGTTTGGTAAAAAAATTCAAAACCGAAAAAACCAAAAAACCGAGAAACTGAATCGAAGTCAAACCGAAAAACCGAAGTTCCATGCCTACTCTTACCATAATAGATTCTTACATGGTTCATCTTTCTTCTTCTTCTGTGTGTGAAAAGTATGTAGGTCTTCAGAATCTGATACGGAGAAACGAACACTTATATAGCTCTGGTAATGCTCCTAGTGGCGGTGTTGCTCTTCCATTTATCCTCGTCCAGGTAAACAAGCAAACCAATATCATCGTTCTTGCTTCGGTCATTGTCTGATTGTTGTTGTTCTGCACCAGACTCGTCCTCATGCGACCGTAGAAGTTGAAATATCAGAAGATATGCAGCTCGTGCATTTCGATTTCAACAGGTACATGAACTAAACCACGATTTTTGATCTCTCTTTTCGTCCTTCATAAAACTCGATTTGCAGCACTCCATTCGAGCTTCACGACGACAATTTTGTCCTCAAGACGATGAAATTTTGCGATCAGCCACCGTTGTACAACGGTCACAATAACAGCCAGAAAACTTCTCACAGTAACGAAGGCCCTAGCACCGTTCCAACGCCGCCTCAGCCACAGGGTATGTACCAGTCTCATCCACAACATCAGCTGCATTCTCAGCAGCAAATCATCTCTATGCCTGTGACTAACAACGACGTTGCTTCGGCCGCTGATACTACTTTAGTGACATTCGTAAAGTCAAGTGTGAAGCCAGAGAACTGAAACACGGCGAAGCTCAAAAGGAATCACCTGTTTTAGTCAAAGTCATTATTGTATAATCATACTCCATCTGTCCCATATATGATAAAAACGAGTAAATTGACAAATTGTTTTTTAGAAGATACCTTGAGCAAGAAGATAGGTTTAAGAGATTCACACCGACTAAAAAAACATTTTAGTTTATCTTTTAGGAAGTTTTATTGTTTTTAGGCCGACCTTGCAACTTATTTATAGAGCTTAAGGTTCGTTGATGTAGAGGCATGCAATCAATAAACATTTTTGCGCAAAATAGGATTTTTTCTTGAATGGCTTTCGACAACATAATCATCTTTCATCCGCCTCTCTTTTTTTTTTCCGGAAACCTAGCAAACTTTAATATCCCACATCTTCGGCCGAGCAAAATTATAAAAACTTTCTAGAATCTCTAATTAAAAACCATAAGATTTTTGCAATTATAGATATGCAGAATCAATATCTTACAATTATTATTATTTTTGTTGTCCAAAGGGAACCAACTATTTATATATGATTAGGGTTTTTATTTTGTTGACACAAATGTTCCCATAATTCTTTGGCCATCTGTTTTGAAAATGTGGACATTTAAGTCTGGATATCAGTGAAGCCCAATTCGTATTAGGCCCATTGATCTTAATGTAATCATTAATAGCTTTGATTTACGCCCAATAGTTTTCTAGACAATTAAGATATACCTTGTCCTGTATTTTCCCATTATTACAATACAGATTTTTAAAAATACTTTGATTAGCTGCAACATTCAAACATTTTGTTTCAACAGGAAAATAAATAATTATTTTGGTTGTTCTAATTATTTTTAAATCCCATGTGTTATATCAGTAATTTTTCTTTCAAACAAAATTCGATTATTAATATAAAACGTGGTCATGTCAGGCATGTGGATTGGACAATGTTGACGGCATGCACGGTGCACGAAGCAAATCTTTTTTTTCAAACCAATCTTGATAATATAAAGTTATTATAAACTGCTAATTAAAGACCACCGTAAGTAATACTTATAGTTATATCATGTTTAATCAAAGTACTCAGCGATTTAACTGACAGTCTTGGTAACATAAACTGTGCTCTCCTCCTCGAACTTTCAAAAGAGCCGTTGCATAGAGATTGAAAAAGAAAGAGAGAGACAGAAACGAGTTTGCAAATTTTCATTCTCACAATACAACTCTGGAAACCAAATTTTCATTCTCACAATACTACTCTTCTGTGATCTCTATTCATAATACTCAGTGTCTTCTTGCCTTGCTGCTACTTTGCAAACCCATCATGTATGAAGAAAGGAGATGATGCAATGGAGTGCATGAAGAATTACTGCGTTTCTGTAAATGGTGGCCAGCTTCACAAGTAAGTTTCACAACTATCACTTGGCTTCATGTTTCTGATTCTCGTGTGACAATTCATTGATTAGTTGGGATCATCTCTCTGGTCATGTTTAGCTGTCATAAGATATATAATATGTTTCTGCCGTCTTTTTCTTTCAGGATACAATGGGTTTGTCACAAAAATGGTTGAGTTTAAGCTGAGTTCTGGATCAGTAGCTAGACGTTTGTAAAAATGTTCAAGACGGTGAAGTCTCTGCCAAAATAGAGAAGTAAAACAGAGACAGAAGAGCAGAGCCGTTGAGTGGCAGAAGCTGAACAAGCCAAGGCTGCGGCCCTCTGAACTATAAAGATTTTACCGGCCCTTTTTTAGTGATTAGTTTATCTAGTCTAGTGGTAGTCTCAGAGTATTTCCCACGTAGAGGTTCAAGGTTCAATCCCTGCATCACATGTAAATTGCCTTTTTTTTTTTTTTAGCTTGCGGCCTTCCAAATCCTAGGGACGGCTCTGCAGAAGAGGGACGATGTTCAGACACAAGACAAAGACTCGCTCATGATCTTGGTATTGTTTAATCATCAGCTATGTCTTAGACTTAGATTTTAGTTAATTTTTTTAAGGTTGAATGAAATGAGATAGTAACCAAACAGAAACTTCGAATTGTTTCAGGTTCAATCGAAAGCATATCCTTGAAACGACGGACAATGACAAATTCGTAAAATCACGTCAAATGCAGAGATAAGCTTTTCCTTCTTCTTCTTTTTTTTTTTTTTTTTTTTTTTTTATTTTGAAAACAAATAAATCATTTTTCTAATACAGTAAAACTTCTATAATTTAAGAATTTAATCGATATATTATTTTCAACAACTCTTAGAAAATTTTATTTATCAGTTTTCATATCAACAAAAAATATTATTTTATAATAATTATTAATTTATGGAGGTTTTTCAATATGTCTAGTTGATAAATAAAAATTTGAATGATTTATTTAACATTGTTGTAAAATTAACCGAACATGGAATCCTCTCAATTGATTTCATTTGATCGTTAGAGATTCCAGTGTTCAATTTATTTTTCATTAATGTTACATCAATCGGTTTCTTATCAATTAGACAAATTTTAATTTCCAGAAAAAATAAAATTATAAAATGGTTTTAAAAAATTATTATTTTACTATCTAGTTTTATTAATTTTCCAAAAAAATATTATTATTATAGAAACTATTAATTTCAAAATACTAGTTTAATTTAAGGAGGTTTTATTAATTGTCGGACTGATAAAAGAAATTTGAATGATTTACGTAGTTGTAAAACTAACCGAACATTAAATCCTGTCATTTGATTGATCGTTAGAGATTTCTATGTTCAATTTGTTTTTTATTACGGTAAATCAATCGGTTTCTTATCATTAAGGCATAAAAAAGTTTATTGAAACTTTTTTTATCAATTTTTTTTTAGTTTTTAAATTGGTTCTATATAAAACAAAAATATATTTTATAGTAATTATTAATTTATAAAGTATTTAGAAAAGTTTTAAAATTATGTCAGATTGATAAAAAAAAACTTAAAAGATTTAAGTAGTTATAAAACTAACCGAACATGAAATCCTGTCATTTGATTGATCGTTAGAGATTTTTTTGTTCAATTTGTTTTTTACTACGGTAAATCAATCGGTTTCTTTATCATTTTGACAAAAAATTCCAGTTATTTTATTATTTTATTATCTATTTTAATTTTTAAAATTGGTCTCATTTAAACCTTAAAAATAATATTTTATAGTAGTTATTATTAATTTATAAAATAGTAATTTGTAGAAGTTTTAAAATATATCAATTAATATTTGTACGTGGTGAATTTAGGTTGGGAGATAGATGACGTGGACAAAGAAAGATTGAGAGAGCCAAAGAACCAGTGGTATGATCTGATGTGGACGATGATGTGGACCGCTTTGTGTTTGCCTCGGCTTGGGCACCAATCTACGGGGTTGATGTTCTTATATAGGGTTTGAATGGTAACCAGATATAAAAATGCAGATCAAATAATGCAGATTTAAAAAATATTATTAAAAAAATAAATATTGTGAACTGTGCAGATCTGGGTGGAAAGTGCAGTTTTTGAAGCTTTTCATATTTTTTTTTTATTTCTTCTTTTGAACTGCATTTATGGATCTGCATGCAGTTCAATTATTATTTTATTAATATATTTTTATTCTGTAATAAACACTTGAATGGTGAATAAATGCAGATATCCCAAGTTACAGAAAATCTGCATTTAATCTGCATTTAATCTGCCAAACATTCAAAGCCATAATAACACTATATATAGCAGCTTAACTTGGAAAATGATTTTTTATCTTATTCTTATCTTTCATGAAGGGTTAGTTCTTAAGGGATTTTACCCGAATTAGTAGTTTATGTGATTAAGGGATTTTACCCGACTCGTGTTGACAAAAAAAGAAAAAAACCCGACCCGTTGTGTCTAAATGTGTTGACTTTTAATGTGTTTTCCTTTTTTACTTTTTGTTGTCAAAGGGTTTAAAAATAAATAACATGATTGGTCCCTTCACTAAATAAATATCTCAATTCAGAAGTGTAAATAAAAATAAATATCTCCAGCTGTGTAATTTTTTTTTTGCACGTGCAATTTTGACTTAAACATTGACGAAACAGAAGCTTCTAAAAAACCAACAGAACTGTCTCAATTCAAACCTCTGTTTTTCCTCTCAAGCTTGGTTAAATTTGGCACTTTTAGGGTACGATTGGTAACACGATTATAAAAACGTTAGAGGCATACCGCTTTGTTTGTTACCAATCACCAAAACGTTATAAAAGCTATAGTAAAAACGGTTACTCTCAGTTTTTTTCTTACCGCTTTCGCTAACAGCTTTCACCAACAGCTTTTACCAACAGTTTTGCACTATTCAACCGCTTACCACTTCCGCTAACCGCTAATCTAACCGTTCCGCTTTTGTTCACCAATCGGACCCTTAGTTTTTTTAGTTCTCCTTAGATTTTGCAGAATCTAGTAATCACTGTAGAAATTTTTTATGTTTCATTATTCGCGATTGAGAAACTGTTGAGTTTAAAAGTCTGGATTTTTATTTTGGTTTTAAATGATGACAATGGTTAGGACGGACTAGTTTTGATATGTAGAAGTGCGGACTGAAAAAAATAAAAGCAATTTGTTGCGGATCAAGTGCAATCTATTTTTATGAACAAATAAATCTAGTATGCAGACCGTCCTAAATTAATGGTGGTTTAGTCTGCACATCATTTTGTCCACTGCATCTGCTGCTACCATTGAAAGTCTTAAATAAAATGTTAAATAGAAAAGACTATAGAATTTAAAGAGTCAAAATATTAAAGTTGATAAGACACTCAGTTTAAATGTTTTGATTATTTTTTGTCACAGTAACTGCTTCAATTTCTTTAAAAGAGTTAAAATCTGATCCTATTGTCTCCGGTTACTTCCTCTTAGCGTCTGTGACCGATACATGGCCATTGAAGCCGCCTCTCATGCTCGACCGGTAACTAAACCTTAACGGCTGTATCTATTTCATGTCTACGAATACAACTTCTTTGAATTTCTTGCATAGAGCTAGTACGGCTGAATCAATATGTGCATTATCCTGTAGAACAAAGGAAACTTATGAGTCTTGAAAATGAGGAAAGAAATGAAACCAGATCTTATGTGTTTGTACCTTTCCCTTCAAGGAGATGATGATAGGACCTTGTCTGGATTTCCGGTAACACCCTGTCAAGAAGATTGCAGTTAAATACAGAGACTTAAAATGCTCTGAAAATTAAATAGTGTTAGACATGTCAAAGATTTTATACCAATGTATATGTTTGGGAACTCGAGACCAAGTTTGGACATATATTCTGCAACTTCACCATGCATTTCAAAAACTAGTAAATTTTTCTCCAAGTGACTACACTACTACACATACATCTGTCAAAGATGTCATCAAGGGATTTGACGCGTATAGCTCCATGAGTGATGTACTTCCACCCAATTTAGTTATCTCGGTCAGACATTGCCACTCCTTCTCGAGCTCCTCAGTGTTTGTAACAGCAAGAACAATTACATTGTAGCACTTGATCTACATAAATTGATCGGTGATCAGGGATCGAATGTCGGAATATGTATGAAGAAGGATGCTGAATTCAGACTTTAAGTGGCGTTGTGAGAGAACTTACCAATGGCACCGAAAGCTTTTCATGATGGAGTAGCTCAGTAATTCCTTCTGGTAACTGAGCCATCTGAACAGACAAAAGCAATCAACTTGGTGAGAAACTATATATGCAACAACAATGTATGAATAAAACATGGCAAAGCGAATCTCTGACGTTATATGTATAAGTGTCAAGACTGAAATCACTTTGTTCATGTCGCATGTGCACTGCTCGCTGATAAGATGCCTAAAGTTTTCCTCAAACTCTTCATCAGGTGTATGAATAAACGACTTTATTAGCTTCTTACATTACAATTGAGTGGTGATAATTTTCACTTATTGACATTTAGATACAAGTGATGTTATGGCATTTATCAAACTATCTTAACCATGAACTTGAGTTAAAATGAAAGAGATACGTACCAGGCGAACCCCAAATGCCTTAGCAACACCAACAAGAGTAACATCTGAATGCAAATGACAAACTCCTCCATAAATAAATACCTCCAAGAGCATCAAGCACATAAATTTTGTCAGTTATACCTTACCAAGACAAAACCTCGCTTTGATTTTATGCTCTTGTGTTCAACGAACTTACCATATCACATACATACCTTTGGCGGTCAACTTCCTCAGATACATAATCAATCTAATAACAAAAAACACAGTGAAGTGTTAATAGATATAAGAAACAATTTACTTTCTCTGATTGATGCAACAAAGACAATGAGTAAATATCACTCACACCATTCCGAATAACATAAGTTTGTTGCACCGACCAACCAACATAAGTCAGATTTTTACACATATACAGTCCTAACTGGTCTGCAACAGTGCTAGACTTGAGCTATGGAACAAATAAATAGGTTGGAAGAATTTCATTTCACCTAGTAGAATAAGCAGGACCCTTGCAACATGTAATTGGCCTAACTCCATTGTCATATATATAGTCTTCCCCAGATGTTTTTATTCTTATGAAGAGATGTTTGGGCATTTCTTTTAACTTGCAAGGTCAAGTATTGCAGTCTTTATGACTAGGGGTAAAGTTATCCTCATAGTTTCACTTTTAAAAAATGTATTCTTTCCCAATTTCCTTTATATTGTGTCTCATTTGGTCAAATTTGTCAAGACAATGAATCTGAGAGATATAAGACTTTTAAGAAGTAAACATAAACATAAACAATAAGAGAAGAGAAGAGAGAACTGGCGAGTAATGAGTAAGAGCTCTTCTGATGATGAAGATGGCGTTATTGTACTTAGTCTTCAACCTCTTATCGTTGCTTTCTCCGATCGCTTTGTCGATCTCCATCTCTCTCTCTCTCTCTCTTCTCTCTTGTGACGAAAATGAAGAATTTCAAAATGCTCTTAAAGATGCTAAGAAATTGGATTGTTCTCATCAGATTGAGAGTATCCATATAAGTAGGAGCTTATGGATAAACCGAAAGTTCTCACCTTTTTCCGACTACTCGAAAATCGCTGGAGATTAAAGAGAAGAAAACATAAAGGACATTTTTCGTTTTGGACAATGAGAGATTCTTCCCAAATAAAAGTTGGAGCTTTTATGGATATTTTATTTCTCCTATTCTAAAGTTTAGTTTTTTTTTATTGCTACACCCGATTTATCTAAAACCCACCAAAAATTCTTAAAATGTGAGATACAAACAAAAGTAAAAATGTAAAATTGATACAAAAAAAAACAAATGTAAAATGAATATTGAGTTAAAAAAAAGAAAAATGAATATTAAGAAAAGAAAATAATAAATAAATATGAATAAAAAACAGACAAAGATTAAAAAAAAAAGCTTAGGTCATTGTTTGCAAAAATTGAGGTAAAAAGGTAAATTTAAGCGTATTTTTTATTTGTAATACGCTGATGATTTAGAGTGTCTCAAACCCACATTTTTCAAAAAAAAAACATTAATGCGGTGAGCGTGGATCGAACACGCGACCTTCAGATCTTCAGTCTGACGCTCTCCCAACTGAGCTATCCCCGCTTGTTGTTAAAACTGTACATTTGGTTTTAATACTAGTTCAATTAATCGTAACACTTTAATGGGAATGTTTGGCGTGCTTCAGGGAAGAAAGGAGTTAGAGATGGTGAGAAGCATTTGTTCTTTCTTCACTAAAAAGAAAAAAATGGCGAGAAGCATCTCTTACATCACCTCAACTCAGCTCCTTCCTCTCCATCGTCGTCCCAACATTGCCATCATCGATGTCAGGTAGCACGGTTTGATTTTGAGTTACTAGTCGAACCATATCCGATTAATTTTGCTGAATCCTGCCAAATTTTGGAATCTCAGTGTTCTGTAAATATGAAATTTTGTTGGAATTCAATCGGAAAACAACTATTAGGAATCTAATGAGCTTGGAACAAAGCTTTAATGGTTAGGAGACTGATAAAGTGAATGAAGAAGCAGATGTTTTTGTAATTCTTAATTAGATTTTTGATAGAAAGTTATGGCTAATTGTTTTATGAAGATGTGCATCCGACAGTAATTGTTTTGTTTTTAAGGGATGAAGAGATAAATTATGACGGGCATATAGCTGGTTCACTACACTATGCGAGTGGCTCGTTTGATGACAGGATCTCTCATCTTGTTCAAAGTGTCAAGGACAAAGACACACTTGTCTTCCATTGTGCTTTGAGCCAGGTCTGTCTTGTCTTCTTTTCCCCTTGTTTGACTTCATATGATGAATTAATGGTGCTTTTTATCAATGCATTAGTGGATGAAGAATAGATGGACTGTTCTTGGTGAAAATGTCAGTTAGTTAAGTTTTTAGTTGATTGATATATGTCTCATAAGTTATAAGTGGCATAATCTCAATCTCTTGTGCTGCAATGTTCTCCCTCTTGAATTGACCTCTTATGTGTCAAAAGTTGATTCAAAATAACAAAGAATCACATGATCTTGCAACTGGTTTGCTTTATGATTGCTTAATGTGTGCCATAGTAAACTTCCATTACATGACACTCCAAAATCATCAAGTTTTCAGTGCTTTAGTAACCCTTTCGTTGTTCTGTCCTAACATTTACTTTCAAATACTTTATTTTTTCAAACAAAGATGAAGTGATTGTTAAGCTTCTGAACACCAATTGGTTGCAGGTTCGTGGCCCAACTTGTGCAAGAAGACTCGTGAATTATCTCGATGAGAAGAAACAAGAAACTGGAATAAAAAACATCATGATCTTGGAACGTGGCTTCAATGGTTGGGAAGCTGCTGGAAAACCGGTTTGCCACTGCCTAGACGTTCCTTGCAAAGGCGATTGCGCATGAACCATTCCAACCTAATTGATCTCCAGATTATCATGTAACAGAGTTGAAGATTATCATTCATAAAGAAACACCAACACTCATGTTACTCCTGTATTGACAAACACAATATTAAAGGGCCTTGTTGGTATTAAGTATTAACTGTTTATTGGGCCGTTAAAGCCACGTTTAATTTCCTCACGGCGTCAGTATTAGAAAGGGGATTGTAGTTGCACTCCGTTTGCTTTCTAACGCCGTCGAAACCTTCTTGTTACGCTAGAGAGTTTGCTTTCTTAATAGTATTTTTTTTCTTCTCTTTTCAAGTGATAAAAGCAAAGCGACGACTTCGGGAAGTAGATCACATTTTCATCTCTCTCAAAAATTCCCAATTCGAGAGTCCAGAACCCTAATTTCAAAATGGTGAGATTTGTTCAATTTGGTTGTTTGCTGGATTTACTTTATTGTTTGTTTGTCAATCCTGTGGCTTCTATTTCGGATTGTTTGAAACTTTGAATTTCCACAGGTTTGCATTATGTGTTTGGTGCCGCTGTTCCTGGTCCCGCTCGTCAATTTACTGCCTCGGATCATTGATTTCTTAATGGTAATTGGATCATGATTGGTTGATAATCTTTGAAGTTTATTGTTTTCTTCGGAAGAAATGTTCAGATTCAGGGCTATTATTAACCATAATTTTGGAATTTAGGATGATAGAGTGTTGTACTTGGTTGGTCTCAGAGGAGATGGTTTTACCTTGGAAAGAAAAATGAGGAAGAAGATAGGCTAGACATGAAGATGAAGTTAGGATAAGCAAGAATACATACATGATCACGAATTGTGCTTGTAAGATATCTGTAGCTTTTGTCATCTGCTTGAGGTGGGCATTTTGGTAAGTTGAAGATGTTAGCAATGTTTAAATCTTAGTTCTGTTAGGTTTACATACATATTTTGTTAAGAAGAAGCATTCTGTAGAGGTCATGCATGCTTTAGTGAATCTTGCAAGTAGTTTCAGTGTTTCTTCCTTGTAATCATATGTTGAGTTTTGTCAACTAGGCCAAAGTGTACGCTTGGCTCGGATGGGAGTACAGGAAGCCAGCGAGAGTTCCTCCAGCTTGTCCTTTCAAGCCAATTGCTAAAAACGACAACGCCACCAAAGTAAGCGCAAAGATTATTACTCGCTTGATTGACGCTCTTCATCTTTCGTTGAGTCGTTCTTAGTTGAAGTAGTTTAGTTGATGAAATGATTGGATGCTTCAGTTTATGTTTCATGTTATATTCCATTTAACAGTATGCTATGATTCATTAGCTCCATGAACCATATCTCAGTATTCAGGTTTAATCTGATTTCTGAGTTTTCGGTCTTAACATTTGTCTTCTTACCAGGTGGCTGGGGAAACTGGAACTGAAGGTACAGAAACAATAGCCAAACCCGTCGTTGCTGAGGATACTGGTGGTGTTAAGCAGGATTGAAGCCGAGTCCGTCTTTAATAAAAGCTTTTGGTATTCTGTGGATATGTTTTGGATAAGAGAAGAACTGATTACATCAAATGATAACCACTTTTTACTATTTTATATCTTCTTGTTAATCTTAAAAATGTAATCAAATTTATAAGTGTGTTCTAAGTAAAAAAAAACATGTTTACATAATCTTTTTCTGAATCATTATGATTCAAGTAGTATCACTAATCATATTTTCGGACCAATCTGTTAAAGTTGCGAGCACTTCACTCGCAAGCCACCACACTTACGCTAACGTTTAGGATGAAATCATACTGTGATTTCGAAAGGATATAAACAAAATTTAAATAAATAACTAATATCACCATTACCTTTAATTTTACATTTTCTATTTTCGATTGAAGATCCTTTCTCTCTCGCCGGAAAAAAATCCGCTTCCCAAAAATCCGGTCATTTCTCCGAAGATCTCTTCGATCAATCCAACCGTCTGATTCTCGATTCCTCAGATCTCATAGAACATACTAGTTAAGCGTGGTGGAAGATTTTTGTTGTAAAGCATTTGAATCTGGATATACAGAGTTTCTATTCATTCCATTGAATCTATCTCGGCGTGATCAACCAGTTTCGGGAGAATCGAGGAAACAATTAGGGTTCTCTGAGGTCCGTTCTAATATCGTTAGCCATGTTTAAGAAGATCATGAAAAGTGGGAGCCGAAAATCCCCTAAAACCGATTCAAATGATCCATCCATGTTTGGGTTTGATCCACCGGGTAGGTCCAACATCATTGTAAACCACGCATCACGCGGTCCGCCGCTTCCTTCTTCTCCGAATTCCACGTCAGCAACCAAACAACCGCCTCCTATGTATTCCGTCGAGCCTCTCCCATTCTTCAGAGACGTACCTATTCCCGACCGTCAATCCCTCTTCCTGCGAAAACTCCAGATTTGCTGTTTCCAATTTGATTTCACAGACACATTGAAGAAAGCAAGGGAGATGGAGATCAAAAGACAAACCTTATTAGAACTAATTGATTTCATACAATCTGGATCTGGGAAGATCAACGAACTTTGTCAGGAAGAAATGGTGAAGATGATTTCTATCAATATATTCCGGTGTCTACCTCCAGCTTCACACGAGAACACAGGTCAAGAGCCTGCAGATCCTGAGGAAGAAGAGCCTTACTTAGAACCTTCATGGCCTCATCTACAGCTAGTTTATGAGTTGCTGTTGAGATACATTGTTCCTTCTGATACAGATACAAAGGTTGCAAAACGTTTTATTGATCATTCCTTTGTGTTGAGGTTGCTTGAGTTGTTTGAGACTGAAGATCCAAGAGAAAGAGAGTATTTGAAAACGATTCTTCATAGAATTTATGGGAAGTTTATGGTTCATAGACCCTTTATTAGGAAAGGAATCAACTATATATTCTATAGGTTTATATACGAGACAGAGAGACATAGTGGGATTGGGGAGCTTTTGGAGATTCTTGGTAGTATTATAAATGGGTTTGCTTTGCCAATGAAGGAGGAGCACAAGTTATTTTTGATCAGGGCGTTGATACCTCTGCATAAGCCTAAACCTATTGCTGTTTATCATCAGCAATTGTCTTACTGCATTGTTCAGTTTGTGGAGAAAGATTATAAGCTTGCGGATATGGTGATCAGGGGGTTGTTGAAGTTTTGGCCGGTAACTAACTGTACAAAGGAGGTTCTTTTCCTTGGTGAACTTGAAGAGGTTCTTGAAGCTACACAACCTGTTGAGTTCCAGCGTTGTATGGTCCCTCTGTTCCAACAGATTGCTCGCTGCCTTAATAGCTCTCATTTTCAGGTTAGTAATCTCTTGTGGCTTGCTTTCTCATTTCTAGCCCTGGGCATTCGGGTACCTATTCGGGTTCGGGTCGGGAATTTCGGTTTCAGGTTGTTCGGTTTTGGATTATAGGACCCATTTGGATATTTTAGATTTTCGGGTTGGTTCGGTTCGGGATTTTCGGGTTCGGTATATACCCGAAAAAATTGGGTATTTGAGTACTTCAGGTATTTTGGACCCGAAGTAACCATATTATAACCGAAGTAATCAACTGGTTCGGGTATTTTGTACCTGAAGTAACCAAATTCTAACTGAAGTATCCGATTGGTTCAGATATTTTGTACCCGAAGTAACCAAATTCTACCCGATAAAATCTGGTTCTGGGGTTTTTCATATCGGTTTCGGTTCGGTTCTTCGGGTCCGGATAAAGTGCCCCAGGGCTACTCATTTCAATCAGTTCATCCTAGCCTCTTGTACCAAAGACCTATGTTGTGTGGTAGTTTTGCTATTGATTGCTCACATACATAAATCATCATGCGATGCAGGTTGCAGAACGAGCTCTGTTCTTGTGGAACAACGAGCACATCGTGGATTTAATCGCTCAGTACCGAAGTGTAATCCTTCCCATCATATTGGCTTCCCTGGAGAAAAACGTAGAGTCTCATTGGAACCAAGCGGTTCACGGTCTAAGCTCGAATATAAAGAGAATGTTCATGGAGATGGACCCTGAGCTCTTTGAAGAATGCCAGCAGGAATATGAAGAGAAACAAGCCAAATCGAAAGAAGTTGAAGAGCAGAGGCAAAGTAGGTGGAGGAGATTAGATGAAGCAGTGGAAGAACGTGAACGATTAGGAGGAGAAGATCATATGATCATTTCTTAGAAAAAAATATCAAATCAAGTAATAATATTATTTCTTTCATTTTCTATTCATTTCTCTAAAATTATTAATATATTTTCTTATTTTTTTATAACTTTGGCTGTCTAAAAAGAAAATATCTTGGTTCATTTTTGTAGTGCTGATTTTTATGCTGGATAAAATTATATTGGAGGGAACCGAGCGAAGACAAACTAAAAATATGGTTTTATATGACTTGGAAATTTTAAAAGTTCTAATAAACAAAGCGAATTCCAAAATAAAGTAAAAATTGTAGAAATAAATTTATGTTTAGCGAACCACTAGTGTATATTGAATGAAAAAGACCACCACCTCCTGCTCCTGATGGTGATGTTGGAACTAGTCTCGATTACATCATGCGGTCAGCAATGCTGCTACCTGAGTGACAATGCAAACTATATATCCGCGTTGATCAATAGTATTGACCATATTGATGGTTTGCGGACTGATAACAATGAAGGCAGTCAGTGGCAAAGGGAGCTTGTGATGAGAGAGGGTCAAGTATGGATTTCTGCTAAAAAACATTTTAATTGTGTTTTTGTAGAAGAAATTTGGTAAAATACTGTAAATTAGTGTATTGATCCCATAATATTTGATTAAATGTAACTTGACCTCATAATATTTGATTAAAAATCCCTTGACCTCTTGAATTTTTTAATTACAATATTTTTTTTTAAACCATTGATTCATGGACCAAAGGCCATAAAATACAAATGGACCAAAGGCCCTATAGAGAACAGTCTAACACATGAATAGACAAAGGTCCAAAAAAGCCCACATTCGAATAAGAACGACACGTTGCAAGTCAGCAACACGCGGCGATCTCGGAAGTGAGGAGGGCATGCAGCACACGTGTCAGAGAAAGAGCCCATCACCGGAAAACAGCCGGAGAACGGGGAGGAAGACGCCACCGAGCAGATCCGGAACATTCTCGGTAGACACAAAGGACCATTCGCCGATCGAAAACGCATCCCAAACCACCGTGGAGCACCTACATCCGAAAGAAAACGGTAACAATAACCCGCCGGAAATAACCTAGCCCAAGGAGGCGCCACCGCAGATGAGATTAGAAAACTCATCGAGCTCCACCATATGCTTTCCTCAAAGCGGTGGAAACGGTGACAATATTATTCCCGATGAAAGGAGGTTCGGAAGCAGAGTCATGACAAAACCAGGGACTAAACAACGAACAACATGAAGGGAGCGCGATCGAGGAGACAAAGCCCGGTAGACCGGGAAAGCCGATAGCGGCAAAGGTCAGCCAGCCGAAGACATCAACGAGACTTATTGAAATTCCCAAACCAAAAAATCGGATCAAAGATCAAAAGGAGAGACAACGAAAGTGAAAAACATGGATCTCGATCGAAAGCAAAACAGGTGGGGAAAAAAGATTTCACTCGCACAAAGATAGAAATTGAAGATAAAGAGAGAAATCAGAAAAGCGGGATTGGGCGTCGGAGTGGCCGGAGGCGGCGGAGGATTGAGCGGCGGATGGGTCGTTGGAAAAGCGGCTGAGATGAATTTAGGGGTAAAGTTGGCCTCGTCTAGACTTAAATCGAAGATTCTAGGGGTAAACAAGGGAACCTAAAGAAAAGAGATCGATGAGATCAGTTATGAGTTACGGTGACAATCGCTAGCATTGTTTCACGGTTAGTTTATGTAATCGCCGTTGATCGCAGCTGCTATCACCAAGAATCAACTAGCTAAAGAAGTGAAGAAGTGATCTAGAGTTACCTGATTAGTAGGGTGCGCAAAGAACGCCGGCGGTACCATAAGGTAACCGCCGGCCTCTTGGACCTCGTCCAAGAGCTTAACTCTGTCGCTTAGGGTGGTGTGTCGCTGGAGCAACTTGAGGTGGCGATTGGTGATCCAAACGGAGAACGCGATCGAAGAACCAGTGAGGCATAGACTGAGGAAACTCATTTTGTTTGCAGAAAGAGAGAGAAAAGAAATCGAAGAAAAGAAGAGGAAGACTGCAACTGATTTCTGGATTCGGAATGACGAGTTTAGCTGTCGGTTAAGGGATCAAACTATTAAGGGCATTTTTTTCAAAAACTAATTCATTAATATATATATATATATATAAATAAAATTTAGCATTTTAAATGCATTTTCATAATATAAATTTAGAAAAATATGGAAGAACATTTTGTATAGACTTTTATTATTATGCTATTTTTAAACAAACTTTAGAGGCATAATTTTGGTTAAAGAAATCATTGGGCTTTTAAGTAATGTTTGTGAATTTTCTTATTGATAAACTTTTATTAATTATATTAATAAATTTTTGTTAATCGAAATTGAATCTATCATATATTATATATCTATAAGTATATCTCTAACTCATTTATTTTTACCTAAAAATTTATCCAAATTTGTACAACAAGTGTACTAATACTAGAATAAAGTTAGAATCTTAAAGAAATTTTTGCTTACCATGTAACATGAATGATTCAATGGTACTTTTTTGTTATCAGTTAAGAGATATGTTTACCATCAGGCTTCTCAGTGCTCCGGTCACAGCCAGCTTCTCCGGCTGTCTAATAGTCGTAGCCTCAAGCAGTAAGAGCGATATAGCATTTAGTCTTCTTCATGGCTTTTACCTACTTTCTGAAAATTTATTATTTGAAATCATCCAACAATGATTAGAAGGATTTATTGAATTGTGACATTATAGTTTAAATAGTTAATTACCTCCAGCACATGAATACTTATCTAAAAATGGTAGTGCGCATTATGCTTATGTTTTCTTATTATTAACGTCAGATCATTCAGGTGGTGATAAACAAGTTAGTCAATCAAAATCATTTTATCCACCAATCACGATGCACCATCAAGACGGGATACTACTATGACATTATGTCACTATAATATGCATCAATTAATAGTTTATTACATGATTGATGAAATTTAGATATAACGATTCTGTTCTGCGGAGCTTATCAAGAATTTTTTGAAGATATTACCAGTAGGCAATATCGTTTTATAATTTTTATATCAGTATTTAATTAATTAACACAAACAGTTATTGTCATAAGAATGTGCTTGCATGATTTTATTTGTGTTTCTATCACTCACATCTACGATATTTTTTTTAACAAAAACGAGAGTGAATCATAAGACTTTTTTGTATATTAGGTAATCATGTTTCGTTTACTAAATCATATTCGTATGTATACATTTTCTTACAAACAAAATTTAGGTCATAAATAACATTTTTACTTTTGTTATGACTTGTGAGCTATTTTCTAGGCATGGGCTTTCAGGTTCGGTTCGGGTCTTTCGAGTTTTCTAGTTTCCGGCTCTAGACATATAAAACCCATTCAAGTATTTTATAATTTTAGTTTGGGTTCGATTCAGTTCCATTTGGGTTCAATTCGGTTCCAGGTACCCAAAAAAATCATATTAAAAAATTGGTTAATTTAAACAAAAATTTATTAAATTTAAACAAATATAGTAACAAAATTCGTGTATTTCATTTATTTTCGATATTTTAGCTATTTTGGTCTAAAACTAATCAATATATCTATCTAGGTTTGAATTATAATTTTATATAGTTATGTTATATTAAGTTTAAATATAAGTAATATAATTTTGGATATATAATTGTAGTTCGGATATTTCGGATACCCATTCGGTTCTCGGTTCGGATCGAATTCGGTTCCGATTCTTCGGGTATAGAGGTTTAGGACCCTTTCGAATATTTTGCCAGTTCGGATTCAGATTCGATTCCTCTTTTTGGGTTCGGGCTCGGTTTGATATTTCGGTTTCGGATTTTTTTATCCAAACCTACTATTTTCAGTAGTAATTTAGTTCTATTTTATATGATCCGTAAGATGTCACTAGATGATCCTTGCAACCACTATATAACGGTTTTTGAAAAGTCTTTGCTAAAAAAAGGTTTTGTTAAGATGATGATGTAACATATAATGGGTTTTATTATCTTTTGTATGGAGAGATATTCATTAAAATCAAAATATCCAAAAAATGATTCTGACTCGTAAAAGATTATGAGTCTAAATCTGAAAATTTAATGGTATTAAAAATGATAATGATGAATGATGATTAAACTAAAATTAAAAATTGAAGTATATGCTTTGCTTAAGGTGAGTAGTGAAGCTAAGCTAGTTGGCAAGTAATGGCTTCTTTGGCGGCCAAGCAATTCTCTGTCTATCTCTCTCTTTCACACACACAATCCTCGACGCCAAGACTAGCTTCACATTACACTCAAAAATATTCTTCTTGTTAATCTATTATATATTAGCAACACGTTATCAAATAATAATCATATAGCTTAGGACAACTAATTATGTAGGGTTGAATGAGTAAACGTTGGATATCAATCAGCTTCAAGAAACTCATTATCTGTTTTATTACTTTGTGGAATTTCTATCGAGTTATTGTTATACTACAAGGCTATATAGAACAATATGATCACTAAATTATTTTCTTAAAAGATATTAAGAAACTAAGATATGGGAGGTTACTTCACCGAATGCATATTATTAGCTAATCACAAGGTTAATAATGGTTTGATCAAATAATTGGTGAAAAAAATCAATGTATCTTAGAAAGAGGCGCAAACATAGGGAGGGACATCATATTTTTAATATGTTATAACAAACATCATTTGAATGATCATGATTCATAGTTGTGTGTTGTGTAATTGTGGGTTGGCTCAACTGCACATGAACTGCTCGACTCCAAAATTCGTTGCCTTTTACTTTCCAACTTTAATTAATTAATCAGGTATTTAAGTTCAGTGTACACAATCCACAATGATTAGTAGTATTATGATACACATTTCTAAATGGATTTTTATTTCAAAGTTAAGTCATATATACATTTTAGTGGGTTATGAGTATAAAAAAAAAATGCATGCAATATTTAGAAAATGCAGTTTAATTTCTTTTCTCTTTTGATATAAATATAATACATTACAATTTTGCCAAGTGTTAAAATTGCAGTTTGCTTTTGGAATTTGTCCACTCAAATTATAGAATGACACTCTTCTTGTAACAGAAAAAGAAAGTCTAACTAACTTATAAATACACATGTCTAAGTAATAAATCATGCTTGTGCCACTACTTCTAGTAGATTTTATTTAGTCATTAGACTAAGATAAGTGCTGACAGTGAATCCAGTTTTTTTGTTATTAGCTAGTAGTACCAAGATATGGAAATTATAAGGATAAAATGAAGAAGTTTTCATGAGTGATTAAATTTAATAAAATACCAATTAAATTTGATTTGATCCATAAGACAAGCAAAACAAAGTTAACCAAATAAAAAGAAAAATAATTTAAATAATTGAAAAACAAGAGGAGAGAAACAAGTGGTTCCAGGCTTGCAAACCAAAACTTCCAGAAAGGAATCCTTCACCAAAAGTTATTTGGGGTTTGCTTCTTTTCTCATCCTTTCTCAAACCCTTCATTACATACATACTCTATATATATACAAGAATACTATGTGTATAAACAAATACAATCACAAATATATATAGATACTCAAGACATATAAACCAAACCCACCAAACACTCTTTGATACTTCTCTCCCTAAATACATCTCTCTATCTTGTGTTCTTGAAACAAAGCCAATTTAAAAAGGGAGGATCATGACAAGTTTTCATGAGGAGACGCGTTTAGTACTCCTCATCAAGGGCAAACGCACCAAACGTCAGCGATCTGCGTCTCCTCATATGAATGCAGAAGCAGTGTCCAGCGTTTGCAGCGAGGAACGATCATTGGATGCCAAAGAAGAAGGAGCTGGTGAAGTCGAATTCAGGGGAGCTACGGACGAAGACCAAGACATGGCGAATTGTCTGATGTTATTGTCGCAAGGACATAAAGAAAAGAGTAGTGGCAATCATTTGTCCACGCAGAAGATTGGTTTCTTGAGTAACAAGAAACCGGTGGCTTCTCTAGGTTTAGGGCTAGACGGTGTTTACCAGTGCAAAACGTGTGATAAAAGCTTCCATTCGTTTCAAGCGCTAGGAGGACACAGGGCTAGCCATAAGAAGCCTAAACTCGGAGCAATCGTTCTCAAATGTGACGAGAAGAAATCTTTGGTTGAAACGGTGGAATCTGCAGGAGTTGTAGGAAGCTTTCTTTCTCTGCAAGTAACTAGCAGTGATGGTAACAAGAAACTGGAGAAAACACATGAATGTTCGATCTGTAAGGCAGAGTTTTCTTCAGGACAAGCTTTGGGAGGTCATATGAGGAGACATAGAGGTTTAACAGTAAACGCAAACGCTACTTCAATAATCAAAACCGCGATATCATCAAGTCGTGATCAAGAATCTATACGGTCAAAGAACTTTCTGGAACTAGATCTGAATCTTCCGGCGCCAGATGATGAGCCGAAATTTGTGTTTATGTCAAAAGATCAAATGCTTCTCTTCGCGGCTACGTCCAATTCTTTGATTGATTGTCATCACTAGTTAAGTAGTTCTTGTAATTACTTTATGTTACCTTGATATGTTAATCATTAACCCTCCTCTTATTATCTAATATTGATTCTTGTAATTTGACATTGATTGAACTAGGGAATTACCCGCGCTACGCCGCGGATTTGTGTTATTTAGATTTATTTTGATATTTCTTGTTGAACATTTCTTTTTTGAATTTGATATTTTGTGAATGACTAATTTTATTTCGCTAAAATGGTACAAATGAATGTAGTATTTAAATAGTTGTTTCTTCCGCTGCTACTTTCTCTTGCCTCTCATTTCCCTTGAACACTCATATTTCTTGAGATTGTTGTCTTGCTTGACCTACAATTTTTAAATTTCTATATGAGATTGTAACTGTATTAAAGTATGTATTATAATTTAATGGTCGGTAAGAAATACCTGGTTTCATAACTTGTAGATTGTTTAAAATTTCTTTGTAGACAACATTTTTGATTGTCGGTCTTCCTTGTTTTTTCTTTGTTTCACTCCAGATATGCAGACCTTCTTTGGAGGTCACACGGGATAGAGCAACATAGAGTTGTCCATGGCTGAAAACTGGTTTTGGCAGATAGATTCCCACGTTTTTCAAGCTTTGGTCTTGGCTTTTATTTATTGTCATAGCATAACAAACTCGAATAGGGAACTGCCTCCGCTTCATATTGTATGGACAATTTGTATATGCGGTTGTCATATTAATCCTTGGTATTAGGATTCTTTTGCCGACGCTTTTCCCAACCAAAATCTCAGCTTCAAGGACTCTGTCTCCTAAACGAGTAACCAATAGCCTTGTACCGTTGCACATTCCTGCTTTTTGGTTTAAGTTTCGTAAAAGTAGCACTGGAACATGTTGTTTCAAATGAATTTTGTGATTTGGCAATCCCGAACACTTGAGTTCGTTCAAATACTCGTTTGTGTATAGGAGATTGACTCCGTCAACGTCGCCGTCCTTGTTTTCAATTGTGTCAGCACTCAAGTATTCCCGCATTTCGCCTTTGATTTGTTTGAGGAAAAACTCGTTGATCTCATCCACAGTTTCATTCCTTGGGGTCAAGATGGCACGTTCCTTTAAGTATTCTCTGTCTTGATATGATCCCCTGAGATTTGGAAATGTTGCTTTTTGGATCTCTTCTATTGGGTCATCTTTTTCTTGGAGGAGCAAAGAATCTTCGATTTCTATGCTGTTGTAATCGATTTCATTTTCTTCTTCTGATGGAATTCCTTTTACTTCTCCATTGACAACTTGCAATATCCATTTAGCAAATTCCTTTTCATCTTCGTTCACTCGCATGTTTTTGGAAAGGATGCTTACATTGCAGTTCTCCCATACGTAAGACCTATTGAGTGATGCTAGAACTGTGTCTTGTCTGCTTCCTTGAGGAATTACCGGTAATACCTGACGAAAATCTCCCCCTAACAAAATTGTTTTCCCTCCAAATGGTTTATCTTCTGCAGTGGGGTCGACATATCTCATGATATCTTTCAAATTTCGATCGAGCGCCTCAAATGTGTTTCGGTGAGCCATAGGTGCTTCATCCCAGATGATGAGAGCCGCTTCTTGAATTAGCTCTGCCAGGAATGTGTTTGGTTTTATGTCACACATCGAGTCATCATGCAGATCTATTGGTAGCTTGAAACGGGAATGAGCTGTCCTTCCGCCAGGTAAAAGTGTTGCAGCTATACCCGATGTTGCTACGGGTAAGACGATCCGCTTCTGTGAACGAATCTTGGAAATCAATGTATTGTAGACATAGGTTTTTCCAGTTCCACCTGGCCCGTAAAGGAAGAATAGTTTTCCTTTGTCTTTGTCAACCGATTCCATAACTTCCTGGTAAATGGATAATTGATCTGCATTGAGTTTTGAGAACAGTTCCGAGTGGGTTTTCATCTCATTTTAAACGCTGTAGCTCTTCTCCTCCATAATCATTGAGTTCTTGATACTGTTGAGGATGTTTTTTTCTGGTACCGGTATGTCTGGATAGTCTGCCAGTGACTTATCACTTTGGTTAAGAAGCCTCTGGAGTTCAATAAGAACATATTGCTGGATTTGTTCATCATCTAGTTCCAGCTCTGGGAAGTCAAGCCTTCTTCGCTGCATTCGTACTATATCCTCCCCAAGACTTGTCCAGCAATTTTTCCACAATTTAAGTGGATCAACAACCTCACAGTAGATTAATATGATTACAAACAACTCTCGTAGTTGCCATGGGGAAGCCCATTGTGATGATTCTTTCATTGCTTCATGCCATTCCTTATCCCCATCTAGAAGGCCCAAAGCATAACAACTCTCTTTGTAAGTTTTGTATGTCACATTTGCAACTGTCCGGATATCGTCGAAGCTTTTACATCCTCTAGATGTTTAAAAATATTTTTATTTTATTTTTTATAGGATATTTTACAAGTTTCTAAACATATTTTAATTTTGTTATTTTGACTCTTTAAATTCTACAGTCTTTTGTATGATTGGTATAAATATATTTTTTATTAAATATGTTATTTAAAAAAAATAATTTATTAAATTCTGCGCTTTTATCTAAAACATTTTGGGACAAAGATAGTCGACGATGACATTATTGACATGTTGCGATAAACGAACAGTTTGGTTCAAATGAGTAATTAAATCTCTAGTATGAATCTCCCTAAGGATTGATACATGATCTAAGGATGTACTTGAGACCATCGCAAGCTAACACTAAGATTTTTATAATTTCTAGTCTAGTACTTTAATCTTAGAAGCTACTCAAAGATCCATTCACAAGTTGTAGCTCTTTAGTCAGCCTTAAAATTAAGCTCAACTTACTAAAACCAGATTGAATGACATAGCGTATTTGGCTATACTTGAAACACAACCACTATAACTGTACTTCGAAAACATCCACTTAGGCCCATAACATTCAACATTTGGGCTTTGTATTAACCCTTGTCTTTAAGCAAAGAATGATGTCTCTTACACTAATTTACAAACTCTCGAGCCAAGTTGCTCATTCCACTTCATATTGTACTGGTTCGGTTACAATTCCGTAATTTTAGCGTTTCAGCGGTTTTCAAATGTGTTCATATTCATAACCGCAGAGGATAAAGAACAGAATCTACTGTTAAATAGAGAAGCATTATGAAGAGACCACGAAATAGAGAGAAAAATTGAATCAAACCAAAGCGATGCAGTCAATGGCAGCATTCAGACAGACAAGAACATGGTCTTCACTTCACTTATAAATCTTAATTATATGTTTCTCAAAAATAGACCATTCGTGCATCCAAGGCACAACAAACATACGCGAAGAGCTTAGTATGGTCCGAAACTGCCATCCTCTCTCACAATGGTTAACTCATACCCTCCAGAATATGCGATTTTGAGAATGGGAAGCCATAGATTGGTGCTCAAAATTGGCGCCTTGGAGGCCTAGCATCAGCTTCAGAGACTCTAATTTGTCTGCCATCCAAATCCTATATAAAGCATAGCAAAAGTATATCAATAGATGTTTTGATTGATCGATCGCATAGTAAGTGTATATTTGTATGTGAGTAAGAGACTAAAAGATACTTACAGCTCCATTCAAGGTTCTGATGGCATTTTGGACCTCTTGAGCAGAGTTGTAAGTCACAAACCCAAAACCCTTGGATCGACAACTGTCCATGTCATAGATGACTCTGGCCTCAACAACCTTTCCTTGCTCCCCGAACAGACTCTCAAGAGCCATGTCATCCACTACCCAAGACAAGTTGCCGACATAAACACGGTTTCCTGAAACAGCACCAGAACCTCCACCGTATCCAGAACCAGAGCTTCCAAAGCTGCTTCTAATTCCTCTAGCGAAGGAATCTTCCCTCTTTGGTGGAGGAGGACCGGCGTTTACTCTCAAAGGTCTACCTTCCAACTCCTGCAATTTCACATCAGAATGATTAATTAAAGCAACCAGAAGCTTATGCCAAACAGAACAACAACACAAAGTTTTCAGATTTTATCTTTAGCCGCCAGAACCACACACAAGTTTGAAGATTTTTTACTTTCCAAGACACTAAATGAAGCTTATCAATGGAACATAAAAACAGCATAAACACATCAAGTATCCACCAAACCAAAACCACAAACGCATACCAACAAGTAGAGCAATTGGTAAGAGAAGTATCTTCTTACATAGCCATTGAACTGCTGCTCAGCTGCCTCAACTTCAGAGACTGAAGACATAGTTACGAATGCGAAACCCCTGCTTCTTCCTGTCACTTTGTCATAGATTACCTACAAGACAAACACCAAAAACGATAATCAATAATCTCAATAACACAAAACTATCTTAATCTCTTCTAGAATTCTCATTGTGACCCAACACAAAGCAAAAAAGAATAATTGTTTCTTCTATCCCTCTTGGAAGACGACGCGGCCTGGAAAAACTCGAAGAGAGCACGAACTAAGAACTCGGAAGAAACCAATGAGAAACAAAGTTAAAAGGGTCAGGTCGTTTACCTTTTAAACGGTTGTTGGAAGGGCTGTACTCCTCCGGCACACTTAGAGACGCAGTTTTGGGTTCTCGGATCTGGAAAAAATAGAATGAACTTATGTTTGCGAATGGAAAACCTAGATACAGGAGAGAGAGGTTCGGATCGGTCACCTTATGTAACATGCAGGTGTTTGGATATCTCCAAAACTTCCGAACACGATGAATCAAAGCTTGAAATTGTCGGATCTACAAAAATATGAAACGAACCAAGGTTTTAGTTGAATAGAAAACACAGATTCATAAAGAGAATGAAAAAGGGGACGGATTGTTTACCTTTCGACGACGGACGGCGAAGATTAAATCCTCCCGAACACGGAAGAACATGCGAGAAGGCTTTGTTAGGTTTCGAGAGGAAACAAAACTCCGAAAGTGAATAGGTGGAAGAAAGGTTATCGGAACAGAGCGTTAAGCCGGGAGACTCTACGGCCGAAGGTCTGCAAGACACCGGTGGCTAAGATCGCCTGTGGAAAACCCTCATAAACCGTCATCTGAAGAGACAGCAAAGGAATCGCCATTTCCCGCCGTCTGAGAGAGAGAGAGAGAGAGAGAGAGAGGGATCTGGAAAAATGAATAAAGCAGTTGGGTTTCTTTTGGGCCTCCGAGTTTTCGAAAATTATGACATATTTCTGGACAGACGTGGCAAATCGTAATGTTTTGATTGGTGCAGGGATTTTTTTCATTAAACAGGTGTCGCCTCCAGGATCTTTCCCCATGCTGAGGTGTCATGATTCTGGAGAGACATTCTCCTTTTATATATATAATTAACCTCAAATTGTTTCATTCTTTAAGAATACTATTCATTGCTCCATATACTATTTTTGCTTGAATTTGGTAATGTCATTTATATAATTAAGAGAAGTTCATAATTAGCACATTTCTAGTAATCATTGATATATACTAAAGTATATATGTAAATACTTAACTTTGGGAGAATGATAAAATATGCTGAGGTAATTGTTCCTTGGAGAGTGGAAGAAGCATGTGACGACGATGACTTTCATATAAAGTCACTTCGTTTGTTAGCCGCCACTAACCTTGGCCTTTCGATGCACTTCACTTCCGTTTGGGGTTGTTCGTTTTTTTTTTCTTTCGGATTTTATTTTAATAAGTATATATTATTTCATTTAATTTGTATATTTCATTAGATAACTCTAATGAGAGCTGGAATCTAGAGTAATCTATAGAAAACTCGTTAAAAACCTTATTTTATGGCGGGTTTAGAGTGTACAACGTAGCCATACATGCATTTACTTCATCCTCAAAAACATCTTCAATCACTAAACCAAAATCATGATTTAAAGTTCATTAGAAAGATCAAAAGTGTTTTATAAAATGTCAGAACGTGGCGTAATTTTAATTTACCTTATTGAGCTATACACTAAATCCAATATCATGCAAATAAACATCTGTCAATAGGTTAAGGAATTTTTTGTTTGTTGTCAACATGTCAATACGTTTATGCGTATGTATTAATTCAAAGTTTGAACATATATAATCATATATAGTTTTGAAAGAAAGATGTGTGTGTATATATATATATATATATATAGTTTAAAAGTAATAATTCAAAAATTTATTTCTTAAAAGTTTGTTACCTTTTTAATTTAAAATCAAAATATATACAAGATGATTTTTTTTTCCATTAAATGCAAAAGTTAAACTACCAAATTTGCTAATATATGAAAATACAAAAGACATTCAGAAACACTAAAGTTGTTACAAAGAGTCATATAAAGAAAAAAAAGAATGTGATCCCTAATTCCCTATTATCTTAAAAATAAGATCTTGTTAATACATCATTTTTCTTGGCGTGACAAATTCAATGTTTGAATTCGTAAGGTTATGTATGTATAGATTATAGCTAGTGGATAACTAAAATGATCTAATAAAATGGACACTCTCTTATATATGTGGATAAATATTTATATTTGACTTTGTCTGGAACCATGCCAAGGCTCTGGCATGATTGGATACTTTGCTGGATTACGCTAGGGTACGAAGTACATACAGCAAGCAGCCGTTTACACCCACTAACTGCTTGACAACTCACCAGAAAACTCCATAATTCTGCTGTTGTTCATTGCACCGACCGCACTCGATCATAATAAACATTCATTTTTCGTTCACTGAACCCTGAATTTTCCGAAACATCCTACAATTACCCCAAATGTTTACTCTTATCATTTTATCTCTTTTGTCGGTAGCCACGCCATGTAGTTATTCATGCTATTTGATTGCTTCCATCGATATTTTTTCTTATCCGTTTGCTCTAGTTTCTAATTTTCGGGGTTGTTTATGTAAACTGTCGGCTTTAGTCTTATGTTTATATAAATTTTGTATTTCATCTTTGTCTTTGGGATGTTCGATCAGTAAACTCACCGGTTCTATCTATGCAAAGATTGCGATCCTTGTCAATCAAATATACTTCACCCTCAAATTTTAATATAATATATTAGATGACAAAAAAACCAACTTCAACAAAATTCTTTTAGCAAATTTGTATTACGTGCATTAATTAGAAATTTCACTGTCTAGATATAATGGTAAACATGTATGTTTCGGTTGGTTCGCCTCGTGCTTTTAGTTTTCAACTTTTTCTGACACCAAGTGTTTTATAGGAACTTGTCACAATTTGATTTGTTTTTGTTTTTTAGTTCGATCGGTTGGATCCTTAATTCATTCTATTTTCCATCTCTTTTTAATCTTTATTTAAAGTTTATTCTCTGTTTAAATTATCATTTTAGTTTTATTTGATTAGATTTAAGTTTTTGAAATGTTCGAGTTGTGAATTATCCATCTTTATCTCTGAAAGGATTTCGATCATCAGTTTTGTATATTTCACTTTTAAAGTTCAATATACTCTATTAAATGAAAAAATAAACATGTAAGTGTTTTTATTAATATATAATATAATATAGATTCAAATATAATTTCACTTGGTTTTCTGTTTGCATTCATATTTTAACAAAATTATATTTTATTTTGTAAAAAGATTTCTGAGATACTTAATATCCATTCAATAAAAATTTTAGTTTGATAATTGGTTGTGATACTCAAAATGAAAACTTCAAGCTCTTAATTGTAAATATATTATAAGTAGCAAGTGAAAATACTTAAGAGTTTAAGGGTCTAAAAACTATAAATAAAATAAAATAATATCCACCAATTCTTTTTTTTTTCAGCAGCAATCAACTTCCTTTCTTGAGCTTTGGAAGCATTCCATTAGCTCTTTCCTTTTTGCTGTTTCCAGAAAAAATTAGAATCTCCGTTGGAAACAGGATATCTTTTTCCCCAGAAAAAAGAAGAAGCAGAGCTCCGGTTTAGCTTTGTAGGAGAAGCAAAGGGATTAATTTGTGATTTTTAATTGATCTTCTCCGATGGCGGTTGCGCCGGCAAGAGCTCGTTCGGACTATGATTACCTCATCAAGCTCCTTCTCATCGGCGATAGCGGTAGTCTTCTTCTCCACTTCTGTGATAAAATTAAGCAATTGGAAAGCTCAAATACGTTCGTTTGATTGCTTTCTCTGAAAACATTTCGTGCGATCTTAATTAGGGTTTTATGATTTGATTTGTTCTACTAGTTGACAAAATCTTCATTGTGAAACTCGTTGACAGGTTCAGTTCTTGCAGAGTTAAGTTAATTCATTCATTTTTGTGTTTAATTATCTGCTTTAACTTTATGTGTATATGTTCTTCAGGTGTGGGGAAAAGTTGCTTGTTACTGAGGTTCTCTGATGATACGTTCACTACAAGTTTCATTACTACCATTGGGTATGTCTTCCTGCAAGTTTTGTCTGATAATGTTATGTCTTGTTGTCTAAGTTCGTCTTACTTACTTCTTCTTCCAGAATTGACTTCAAGATAAGAACTGTTGAGCTTGATGGGAAGCGTATCAAATTGCAGATATGGGACACAGCTGGTCAAGAACGTTTTAGAACTATAACCACTGGTAAAATAAACCGGTTTTTCGCTTCGAGATTGCTTCAAACTTGCTAGTAAACTCCTATATATTGGGTTGATGAACTTGATCATTTGTGTATAACACAATTCATCTGTCTCTTTTCTTGTCGGTAAAGCGTTTTGGTCCGTTTGTTTTTCATGTAGCGTATTACAGGGGAGCCATGGGTATACTACTTGTCTACGATGTAACGGATGAGTCATCCTTCAACAGTATGTCTCTAGCTTTTCTCTCTGTCTTGTGACACTTGTAGCAACTAAGAGTGATTGTTTGTAATAGACATTAGGAACTGGATGAAGAACATAGAGCAGCATGCCTCAGATAATGTCAACAAAATATTGGTCGGTAACAAAGCTGATATGGATGAAAGCAAAAGGGTAAGCAACCTTCAGTTTCTTTCATGAACTATAGTTTTATAGTGTTCTGATGCATGACCATCTTTTTCAGGCTGTCCCATCAGCAAAGGGCCAAGCTTTGGCTGATGAGTATGGAATTAAGTTCTTTGAGACGGTGAGCTAAATATAAACATAACATATGTGCTCTTTATGTTCTTAAGATTGCTGATGTGATTACAATTGTTTCAGAGTGCAAAAACAAACCTCAATGTCGAGTCGGTTTTCCTTTCTATTGCAAAAGACATAAAACAAAGATTGACAGAAACGGATACAAAGGCAGAGGTAAGAAACCGTGGGAAACTGCTACTCACTCTTCATATTATTGTACCGACATTACAGCTGAGTAAGTAACATATGTACTGTCTCATTACAGCCCCAAGGCATCAAGATCACTAAACAAGATGCTGCTTCATCTTCTTCTACAACCGAGAAATCAGCTTGCTGTAGTTATGTTTAGAAGTATGATCTCTCTTTCTCATGTGCACCGGTTTTTAATCTCTTGCCATCTTGTTCATCTCTTACATCTCAAATCAGGGATCGTTCTTATGTTGTTACTTAGGATGAGTAGGAAATGTCATTGATGGTCGTGGTCTTCATGTCTAGTTTGCTATCTCCATAATACTATACAATGATCTTCCTGATACGGGGAAGGCTATGTTGGTCTAAAACAATGTTAAGACTTTGAATTTATAAAAATCAAACTGTTGAATTTATGTACAAACTAACTTAACTGTTCAAAATAAGGATTATCTTCTTCACAATTGAATGCTGTCCTCTAATAGAAAATAATCATTATGTTACACAGAAGAGAACCTCAGAGAGAAGAATCAGACTGAGATTCTGATTAACAGTTAAGAGAGGCATGAGAATCCATAAAGAGGCGTTGGTCTTCTAAATTAAAGAAAACCACAAAATGTAAAAAGAATTTCTTATGGTTTCTAATAATTTATCTCATTACTTCTTTTATGTCGGCTGTTTTCACGGTAGTCTTTCTTTGGTGTTCGGTTTTGGTTTGCAGGTGGTGGCGATCTCGTCGGCGTTCTGGGGCTTCGGCCTTTGTTGAAATTCCTCTATGCAAGGTGATGGCACCGGCGTTGGTAGTAAAAGCGGCAGATCCTTGCTTAGATTTAGGATTCTTTCGGTTGGGCTTAGATTTAGATTTTAGGCCCATTTGATTTATTGTATTGGAAAAAAAGAGAAACAATTATTAAATTTTTAACTATTTTTGCATTAAATTAGTTAACTATTTTTAACTATTTTTGCATTAAAGAGAAAAACAATAATTGCATTAAAGAGAAAAACAATTATTAAATGTTTTTCTCCATATCTCTCTTTTTTTTTTGTCTATTTGTTTCTTTATTTTAATAGTGAGAGATTCTCCTTCTTCTTATTTTAATGGCGAAACTAGATTTTGACCCGCACTTCTAAGTGCGGGTATAATTTTCTTTACAAATTTTACTTTTTATTCATTTTGTTAATAGTAGTTTAGTTTTTTAATTATGTAATTTAATTTTGATTATAATTGTTTAACCCGCACTTCTTTTTATTTTAATGGCGAAAATCTCCTACATACTATCTATATGCTCATAGTTATTATAAATACTTGAGTATATGGTCTGAGATTAAATATAAAACTACTACAAAACCAACCAAAATATTTATCCTTAATCATGGATATCGTTCTAAAACTCTTGGCATTTATAATCTCATCTTCTTTAGTTCAATCCGGAGAAACTATAAAAGTTTGGAAATCCATTAAGGTAATTTATAAAACAAATGATATAAGATATGTGTATGTATGTATGTGATATGTATATACCACAAACAACCTTCCTTAAATCATCCATTACTCCAGAACCATAAAATTCAGGTATTTTTGCTTTTCATAAATTTCTCTCATGCAAAATATCTTTCAAATCTTGTATATTTCTACTGTTAAATATCCCCCTAATAGAAAATAAACTAAATCTTCTATTCAGGTAGATTTTGAATTTAAATAAGATATTGATCTCTTACAATAGTATTGTTTAAAATAACTTACTACTTATTTTAAGCTAATAAAAATATATATTTGTTAGTTTTGTTATCCAAACTTGTCATGAATAGTATTATGATAATATATAAAGTTGTATAAAATAATTTGTTCATTTATAAATCTATACATAATTTTGTAATCTACTTATACTATTAGAAATGAAGAAAATATAAATCAAAACCGGATGCCCTTCTGTACGGACAGGCGATTTTAAAGGAGACAGCTCCTTCTGTACGGACAAATCGTACGGCTAGCCGCCGCCGGCGTCTCCCCCGGAAAATGACGACGGATCTTGAAGCCCTTTCTCCCAGAGACTCTGCTCCTGCTCTTGGATGATCAATCAAAGCTCCCTAGTGTTCAAGATCTAAGTGTTCTTCAGGCGTCCGTACATCTCTTCGTTCCTCCTTCCTTCTTCCAATCTAGCCAAGCTAGGAAGAAGACCTTACCTCACTTTGAGGATCCTAAAGCTCTCTAGTGTTTCAACAGAAGTAGTGAAGAAGGGTTGTTTACCTCTCTGTGAGGCCCCAAGTTACCAACCCCTCGCTCTGCTCTCCCTCAAGATGGCTCACAAACATACCAGGCTCGAGAAAGGCAAATGGATACCGGATAACAAACCGCAAAGAAACAGAGCTCCGATTATTCTACCAGAGAACGACAACTCTCGACTAATAGAGGAGAACAAGCTCACCCTTATAGGTCGAGTAACAAACCCTGCTGTCCAAAAACCTCAGTGGGTCCTGGACTGGTTTCTCCAGCTCTGGAACCCTGAGAAGGAGGTCACGGGTAGGGAGCTCGGACCCGAGCTCTTCCAAGTTAAGTTCAAGAAGGAGGAGGATTTACAGTCGGCTCTTCGAAGAGGCCCATACCACTACAAGCGCTGGATGGTCATGTTGCAACGTTGGGAACCTATAGTCTCAAACTCCTTCCCCAACGCAATCCAGTTCTGGATCAGACTAAATGGGTTACCTTTACACTTCTGGAATGCAGAAGCCATAGACACCATTGGTAAGGAGCTAGGTACTGTGGTGGATAAGGATGTCCTCCAAGGACGAGTCCGGGTACAACTCAATGCTCTGATGCCACTGGAAATGCAGCTCCCAGTCCAAACCCCTTCAGGAGAAAAAACCATGATTGATTTGCAATATGATAAGCTGGAAAAGCACTGCTTCATCTGCTTCTCCTTACTTCATGAAGCAGAGAAATGTCCTCTGAAACAGTCCTCGGGTAAGCCTGTGTCACTGACCTTGGGGATAAACCAACAAAATACTCGTCAAAGCCTTGAGGAGAACCGTCTCAAACATGCTTCCAAGAACCAAAGGGACTATGCTCGTGCTATGAGCCAAATAGACCACTCAGAATCAAAGGGAAGCTCCCAATACTACCCCTCTAATGGGGAAGGCCGCTCTTACAGTCATCATGGCTACAACCGTAAAGGTTCCCAGTCAATTTCAAGAGCTTCGGGTCAATCAGGCCCTGTCCAGAGAAGAGAACATCAGACCTCAAGGTTTAACCCATATCAAAGAAGCTCAAGCTCAAGGGGTTCTGGACGCGACAGGGATCAGGATAGACATGTGACGTCCCGCAAGGTGTACCGTGCTCTGCCTCCACCATCTCTTAGAGACTCATCTGGGAACTCCCTTAAAGCGCAAAGCTCCAAAACCCCTTCTCCGAGACCACCGCGAGAACCTTCAAATTCTCGACAGATGCTTCTTGGGGGAGAAGATAATAGCCCTCCAAGAGGAAGGGTCTCGGCCTTGGACAGAATCGAGACTCCAGTAGCACCGGCCCAACATGAAGACTCTCGCCGCTCAGCTCTGGAACGTCTAGCTGATTACATATCTCCAGTAGACGCTCGATCCCTGTACATAGCAAAGAATGCAAACAATGAAACTCCATCTGAATCCAGACAGTCAGCACTAGCCAGGCTCGCTCACCCTCTACCTCTGGAAGGGCGCCCAACGGCTCTAGAAAGGATCTCCGGGTCTCCTCTCCCTCATGAATCTAGAGTTCCGGTCCATGAGCGTCTATCTAACCCAGTTGATCCTAACCCCCAGAGATCAACGGGACTCTCAAGCTCACTGGTGGCTAGGCTGCAAGATGTCGTAATCCAATATGCCATAGATGATAATCAAGCTATGGAAATTGAGGAAGGACGTCAGCCTAATAATGAAGGTCCAAACTCCTCCTCACGCATACCAGCAGCTCTTAGGCTTGGGAACATTAATGAAATTGCAACTGCTGCAAAGGATAATGCTAGTAAGAGGAAAGCTGGAGCCAGTGGTGCAGGCCCAGCAGCAAAAAATGCTGGCAAGAGGAAGGTAGCTAAACCAGCTCTGAATATAAGAGGGGCTAAAAGCCCGCTGCAGGGGGTTAAAAACAAGAAACAAAATGCAACAAGGCCATCCCAAAAAGCAAGGAAGAAGCAGGCTGCTAACTCAGAAACGGGAACCTCAGAGCACCGGTCTTATCCAGGAACATCAAGGCGGAAGGTGGATTTTCACGAACCACCAGACCGGATTCCTTAGCGGTCCTATCCTGGAATTGTCAGGGACTTGGGGGTGATCTGACAATTCCCAGACTCCGGGAACTTCGCAAATCAATCAACCCGGACGTCATATTCCTAGCTGAGACAAAAAATCAGGATGAATATGTTGTAAAACGTGCCCACGAATTGGGATTTGAGAATGTTTTTACGGTTCCCCCTGTGGGTTGAGTGGAGGACTCGCTCTTTTATGGAAGAATGATATCACCTTATCTGTTCTAGCCTCATCCACAAACTTTATTGATACTCAAATCACCTACAAGAAAACGAACATGTTCTTTACAGGCATTTATGGGCCTCCCCAAGTAGAACTGAGACAAAGGTTCTGGGATGAAATCACGAGCCTAGGTTCCTGTAGGGATGCTACTCCGTGGTTTCTCGCAGGGGATTTCAACGAGATATTGGAACAGGCGGAGAAAGAAGGGGGACCAGAGCGTAGAGAGAGCTCATTCATACCTTTTCGCAGCTTCATCTCTACCAATGGGTTATGGGATGTTAACTTCTCTGGTAATCCTCTCTCTTGGCGGGGTACGAGAGGCACACACTTCATCCAAGAGCGGCTGGACAGAGTGGTAGCAAACTGCGAGTGGACTGACTCCTTTCCCGCTGGAAGATGCTCGTACCTTCGGTACGAGGGCTCTGACCACCGCCCACTGATTACCTATCTCGATACGTCGAGAAGAAGGAGAAACAGGCCTTTTCGATATGATAGAGACTGTGGTTCAGAACCAGAAGCAAGAGCAATCATTGAAGAGGCTTGGAGAGGTGAAGAAAATGAACCGGTGAAGTATAAAATAAACAGATGTCGGAGAGCTCTTATCCAATGGTCAAAAGACAAGAGAGAGAATAATGCTCGCCATATCGAAGAGCTCCAAATGCAACTTGAAACGGCTCTATCCTCTGCCATCCCAGATCAAGCATTCATCAAGTCTGTATCAGACCTCCTTGCGGACCTGTACAAAGCGGAAGAAAGTTATTGGCGGCAAAGAAGCCGGATTTTATGGCTCAAAGGAGGAGACCGACATACAAAGTTTTTCTTCTCAGTGACTAAAACCAGACGAGCCAGGAACCGGATCTCTGTGATTGAAGATACGACGGGAGACGTGGTGGTGGAAGATGAGCAAATAGGAAATGTTTTTGGCAGCTTCTTTAAAGCAATCTTTACCTCCAATAAGAACGCTGAGTTTAAGACAGTGGATGAAGCTATTAAGCCTAGGGTCTCTGATGCTATGAACGAAAGCCTCTGCCGCTTACCGGATAATTCTGAGATCCGGAAAGCCGTTTTTAGCATTAACCCAGAAAAGTCTCCTGGATCAGATGGCTTCTCGGCGGGATTCTACCAATCCTTCTGGCACCTTCTTGGAGAGGATGTATGTAAAGAGATCAGAAGCTTCTTCGAGTCTGGAAAAATGGAGAAGGCTGTTAATGAAACACATATTTGCTTAATTCCGAAAATCTCAGCTCCAAAAGGCCCCGGAGATTTCAGACCGATTGCACTTTGCAATGTCAGATATAAGATAGTGGCGAAGATTATTACGGCAAGGTTAAGACCGCTCTTGGACGAGCTGATCACCCCTTTCCAATCAGCCTTCGTTCCGGACCGAGCAATAGCAGACAATGTTCTAATTACACATGAACTTCTGCACTTCTTGAAGCAATCTGAGGCCACAAAGAGATGTTCTATGGCAATTAAGACGGATATGAGCAAAGCGTATGATCGGATTGAATGGGGTTTTCTCAAGCACGTTCTCCTGAGAATGGGCTTTCAGTCGAGATGGGTAGATTGGGTCATGGAATGTGTCCGATCGGTTACGTACTCATTCCTCATAAACGGCTCACCCCGATGTCCTATATCCCCCTCAAGAGGGCTTAGGCAAGGGGATCCACTCTCGCCATACCTCTTCATCCTTTGTACGGAAGTACTTTCGGGTTTATGCCGCAATGCCCAAGATTCAGGTCATATGCGTGGTATCCAAGTGGCCCGCAAAGCTCCTTTGATCAACCACCTATTGTTTGCAGATGATACGATGTTCTTTCTAAGAACTAATGAAAGAAGCTGCATATCTCTTGTAAGAATCCTGCGGGAATACGAAGCCTGTTCAGGCCAATGTATCAACCCGGGGAAATCGTCCATTACCTTTTCAAAGAAAGCAAGCGCGGTGATCAAAGCTCGGGTGAAACAAAGTTTGGGAATTGAGAAAGAGGGAGGAACCGGTAAATACCTGGGGTTACCAGAATCTTTTGGGAGGAAGAAGAAGGATGTATTTGTAGGCTTGGTTGATCGCATCCGCCAACGTTCTCATAGTTGGACAACCAAGTTCTTAAATGGAGCGGGGAAGCAGGTTTTGCTCAAAGCTGTCCTAACAGCACTTCCGACATACTCAATGTCATGTTTCCTTCTGCCAATATCCCTATGTAAGAAAATCCAATCTATTCTCACTCGCTTTTGGTGGGATGCGAGTCCGGACAAAAAGAAGATGTCATGGGTGGCTTGGCATAAGTTGTCGCTCCCAAAGAAGCTCGGAGGACTTGGCTTTAGGGAGATTGAGAAGTTTAATGTAGCTCTCCTAGCAAAACTCAGCTGGAGGATCCTCAAGAAACCGGACTCGATCCTAGCACAGGTGCTAAAAGGGAAGTACTTCCCCGACGGTGACTTCCTTGATTGTAATCTGGTAAACGGAGCCTCCCACGGATGGCATGGAATTGTGGCGGGAAGGAACCTCCTGGCGGAAGGCTTAGGTTGGATTGTCGGGAATGGGGAACAAATTAACGTTTGGAACGAAGCATGGCTCTCTCCTTCTGAGCCAGTTAGACCTTATGGACCGCCGACTTTCTCTAATCAAAACCTCAAAGTCTCGGATCTTCTAGACCCGATTACTAATGATTGGAATCTACAAGCTATCGACAACCACTTACCTCACCTTGAGGAGACAATCAGGAAGATCATACCAAGCTCTCGCAGACCAGTTGATAAGCGGATGTGGCTAAGTGAACGATCGGGTGTCTATTCAACCAAATCTGGTTATCGTTGTGCGGTCAGTCCTCCTGATCCTCCCAACCAGGATTCTTTTGACTGGATAAAAACAATCTGGGCAACAAAGACACCACCAAAAATCTCTCACTTCCTGTGGAGGATAGCAAACAACGCCCTACCGATAGGCTCTGCCCTCCAATCACGTGGGATAGCGACTGATTCGAGATGCAAAAGATGCGGTAATGTTGAGAACCTGAGCCACCTCTTTGTTCAGTGTAATGTGGCTGCCTCAGTATGGAGCTCTTGCCCTCTAGCTCGGACGCCTTCTTGGCCTATAACCTCAGACGCAGATGCTGCATTGTCTGAGATTGAAGAGGTTAAAATCTTCTTGACAAGTTGCTCAAAATCAGTCACCTTGCCTCCAGTCGGAATATCCTCGGTAGCTCTTTGGCCGTGGGTACTATGGCACATATGGAAGTCACGTAACAGCCTGTTGTTTGCGGATAAAGGTTTTGGTGCAAAAGAGATCTTGCTCAAAGCAATCAAAGATGCAAAAGAGTGGGAGGAGAATTCAGTGACCGAGATGTCTTCCTCTGCTCCGCCAGTAAGGAATTCGGTGCCTCCTGGTCCTCTATTAAACAATGCTTGTACCTTACACTCGGATGGAGCTTGGATAGCTTCTACAGGAGATGCAGGTATGGGATGGATCATAGACCGAGGACCTGACTCCCCTCCAGTACAAGGATCCTCAAGCAGGAGGTTCACGCCATCTCCACTGGCAGCAGAAGCCTTAGCAGCTCGAGAGGGTCTGCAGGAGGCACTAAATCTCGGAGTGACATCTCTCCAACTTTGCTCGGATTCTGAAATCCTTATCAACTCCCTAGTAACGGGGAATGAAGTTTTAGAGATCGCAGGCCTCTTACATGATATTAGAGCCCTTGTTCTTCTCTTTTCTTCTCTATCTTTTCGTTTCATCCCTCGGGCAGCTAATAGCCTGTCGGACTCCTTAGCAAAGCATGCTTTGTCTCTACTTAGCCCCATGGGCATTGACTCTTAAGTTGAATGAAGTTTATTTCAGACCAAAAAAAAAAAAGAAAATATAAAATCTTGTTTATTTCAAATGAAACTTAAATAAAGTTTTTCGTAAATAAATAAAGTTTTTCGTAAATTTAATATATTAATGTCATCTTTTTGAGTAGATGAAACCATCCTTTTCAACCCTCAAATCAAAATATCAATTGCAAAACATAATATATGGGAAGATCATCGATTGTCCAAATGGAACAGTTCCTATACTAAAGAACACAAAAGCGTATGTCGCAAATGCTCAACATTTAGCCAATAAACATTACAATCCACTTACCGTTGAAAGACATGGAGAACATGTAAGCAATTATTTGTTATCTTTTCTAATCAATTTTGTATTTCCAAATACATGTACTACCATATTATGCATTTAAAACTATTAGAATTTATTTAAAATTTGGAAATTTAAAGATTGTAGGAATTATATCACGAAGTGAAGGTCCTTATTATGGTGTGAGGGCTGTGATGAGTGTACATGACTTGATCATCGAAAGTGGTCAATCTTCATATACTAATATATATGTTGGTGGTGGAGTCAACAGCACATTTAATGTTATTGAATTCGGTTGGATGGTAAATATATATAGTATTGATGTTATTTTCTAACTTTTTAAATAGACTTAATTCTTAATTTTTAGATTAGTTTCAAGAATAAAGTATTTAATTTTAATGACAGGTAAATCCAGATCTATTTGGTGATGGACGCACATGGAGTTATGGGTATTGGAAGGTATATTTATCCACATTATATATATATCACTTTGACCGTTGGATGGTTATCTTACAAAGATGGGAACCTGTCATCTCCTCCTCTTTCCCATCTCAAATCCCCTTCTGGATACGCCTGAAAGGTATACCACTCCACTACTGGCATGAAAAAATGATCTATAACATAGGTCTTGAGCTGGGTACACTTGAGGATTACGAAATCACCAAGCTATCTGCCCGGATCCGGCTCTCTGTGGATGGTCTAAAAGCCATAACAAAAGAGACAATCATCGAGTTTGTATCTGGGGAAGAGACCCTAGTTACTCTTGAATATGAAGGTTTGGAGAACCACTGCACCTCCTGCAACATGCTTACGCATCATTCTCGCCATTGTCCTAATACCACATCTCCTACATTGACTGCTACAAACACAAGCAAGACCTCCTTTGACTCGGGAAGGAAGAACAGAGAGCCATCTTACTATGGCAGCTATCAAAGAAACTCTGATGACCACTATGGGAAGACTCAGAGTTATTCCCAAGGAAACTCAAAAAACTTCAGTGAGAGACTTGACAGGCATGGAAGACCTTTTGGTGAGCGCATTCCACTCCACACAAACAAAGCTCCACCACTTAGGAACAGGATAGCGCCTCCTCCTTACAGAGCACAATCTCCCCAGCAAGAAGTAGTGAGATCTCCCTCCTACAACAACCGTTCCTTGATAAACCCTACCAAGTCACAAGAGTCTCCTGGGAAACTACCTCCTGGTTTCAAAGCACACCAGAGACCCCAACTCCAATGGAGAGAAAGGATACAACCCAACCCAAAGGAAAATCACATGATTGAAGTTGCACCAAATGGTCCAGGCCAACCACT
Organism: Orychophragmus violaceus; assembly: GCA_030180135.1. Taxonomy (NCBI): domain Eukaryota; kingdom Viridiplantae; phylum Streptophyta; class Magnoliopsida; order Brassicales; family Brassicaceae; genus Orychophragmus; species Orychophragmus violaceus. The sequence continues at coordinate 854,228 of CM058237.1, forward strand.
AGAGAGAAATTTGGCAATGTGCGATTTCCCACCTTTAAAAGGAATTCCTACTACTGAAGAAGTATTATCTGATCTCCAAGAAGTTACAATTCAATATATCAACTGCCCCGACCCTATAGAAAGTGCAGCTAGAAGACTTCGGGTCCAACAAAATGATGAACAAGGTATTATGGAAGAGACTGCTGCTGGAATAATTGCTGCTGCTACACAAAACATATCTCATGGATCTTACTGCTCTGGTACATTGCAAACCAATAACCTGAATTCCATCCAAGCACAACAACCTCTACTTCTCAGGAACTCTCCGGAAAGGACTTCTCCTTCCCTAGCACCACCAGCACGCTCTGAAACTGCTGCAAAGAAAAGAGGCAAACCTCCAAAAGACAAACGCAACATCTCAGCCAGCCCTCGCAGCCTAAAAGGGACTAACGCAAAACAGAGGAAATTTTCACTCCTCAGAACTCCCCCAAGACGCACATCTGTGGAGACAGGTCAAGCCTCTGGAAACACGGCCTCATTTCATCAAACTGTTCCAGAAGCTACCAGACCAAATATAAAGCTAATCCCTGCAATGGCAAAGCAGAAAGGGGATTTTCAGATCCCCCACCATCCTCTTCCTTAGCCATTCTGAGCTGGAATTGCTGTGGCCTGGGCAATCCCACAACAATCCAGCGTATAAGGAACATTCAACATGAACTGTTCCCAGACATCTTATTCCTCCAGGAAACAAAGAATCCCGACGCCTTTGTTCTAAAGGAGCTAGAATGGCTACGATATGAGTCCCACTTCTTAGTCTCCCCATAGCCCTGGTGGTGGTGGACTGGCTCTATTCTGGAAACAGGAAATCAAGCTTCAGATCCTATCATCTTCACATAACCACATTGATACTTTGATCACTTACAAAAAAAGATAGTTTCAACACTACCTTCATCTATGGAGAACCAGACCACACTAAGCGCTCTCACTTCTGGAAGCTCCTCTCATCCCTGGCTCCAATAGAGGGGTACCCTTGGTTACTGACTGGGGATTTTAATGAAATCCTCAATAACCAAGAAAAACCAGGAGGAAGAGACAGAGCAGAAAGCACCTTTGCAGACTTCCATGCTTTCTTAGCAACTAAAGATCTTTTTGATCTGCAGCACACCGGAAACTTCTTGTCCTGGAGGGGAAAAAGACACAATCATATGGTCCACTGTCGCCTTGATAGATCAATCTCCAACAGTGCTTGGTATGACCTCTTCCCTTCAGGCCGATGCCATTATCTGCGCTTTGAAGGGTAAGACCACAGACCAATCCTGTCTATCTTTGACCCTTCAAAGAAAAAAAACAAAAAGCTGTTCAGATACGATAGAAGGCTCAGGAATGAAGATGAAGTATCCATACTAGTAGCCGATACCTGGAAGTCAAATCCCAGTTTGACAGTGGAAGAACGACTCTCTAAATGCCGCAGAGCCATCTCCACCTGGAGTAGAGAAAAGTACATTAACAGCAAAAAACACATTGAAGAGCTCAAACTACAACTAGATACAGCCATGTCTAGCACTTGCAATGATGATACCCTGGTTACTAACATTAACAGGCAGCTTCTATTGGCCTACAAACAAGAAGAAGAATTTTGGAAACAGAGAAGCAGACAACTCTGGCTTACTCTAGGGGATAAAAATACAGGATACTTTCACGCAATAACAAAAGGCAGACATGCACACAACAGTCTCTCAGTCATCCAGAACTCAAATGGAGAATCTGTCTATGAAGAAGATCAGATAGCTGCAGAGATAATTACCTTCTACACAAACCTGTTTACCTCGTCAAATTCAGAGGCTTCAGAAGTGGTAAACCGAGCCATTAAACCATGTGTTTCTGAAGAGACCAATGAGGCCCTGATAGCCATCCCAACTCCTAATGAAATCAAACGAGCTCTCTTTGAGATCCATCCTGACAAAGCTCCTGGCCCAGATGGCTTCTCAGCCAGTTTCTTCCAATCTAATTGGAAGTCAGTTGGGGACGCGGTAATATCTGAAATCACAAGCTTCTTTTCTGCAGGTGACCTGCCAAGTATTTCAAATAATACTCACGTTAGGCTCATCCCAAAGATTCAAAGTCCACAACTGGTCTCAGATTACAGGCCTATAGCACTCTGTAGTGTCTACTACAAAATCATCTCAAAACTCATTACCATCAGACTAAAGCCCGCATTGGAAGGGATAATCTCAGAAAATCAGTCGGCCTTCATACCTGGTAGAGCTATTTCGGACAATGTAATGATCACCCACGAAATCCTCCACTGTCTCAAGACATCAAAAGCAAAAAAGCGATGCTCCATGGCTGTAAAAACAGATATGAGCAAGGCTTATGATCGCCTTGAATGGCCTTTCATACAGTCTGTCTTAAGAAGATTGGGATTCCACCCCCAGTTGATTACCTGGATCATGTGGTGCGTATCAACAGTTACATACTCCTTCCTCATCAATGACTCTGTCTATGGAAGCGTAACACCACAGAGAGGCATTCGCCAGGGCGATCCCATCTCACCTTACTTATTCATCCTCTGTGGAGAGGTTCTTTCTGGATTATGCAAAAGAGCACAAGAACAAGGTCATTTATCTGGTTTGAGAATAGCCAGGAAAAGTCCAAGAATAAATCACCTATTATTCGCTGACGATACCATGTTCTTCCTAAATGCAAACTCCAAGAGCTGTCAAACACTTATGGATATTCTTCGACAGTATGAATCTGCATCAGGTCAGATGATAAACACAAGTAAGTCTTCAATTTCCTTCTCCTCAAAAACGCCAAAGGAAATCAAAGATGTAGTCAAAAATAACCTGGGAATCACAAAAGAAGGGGGCATAGGAAAATACCTGGGACTACCTGAACACTTTGGCAGGAAGAAGAAAGACCTCTTCACCTCTATAGTAGAACGCATCAAGAGGAAAGCTGTGAGTTGGTCTTCTAGATACTTGTCTCCTGCGGGCAAATTAACTATGCTGAAGTCTGTACTCAGTGCAATACCTACTTATGCAATGACTTGTTTCTTGCTGCCCCTAAGCCTGTGTAAAAGAATACAGTCAGCACTAACACGATTCTGGTGGGATGAAAGCGAATCAAAAAAGAAAATGTGTTGGATATCTTGGCAAAAACTTACAAGATCCAAAAGAGATGGGGGTCTCGGCATAAGAGACATTCAACACTTCAATATCGCTCTTCTGGCCAAATTATCCTGGAGAATCCTGACCTTCCCAGACAGCCTCCTTTCTCGCATCTTATTGGGAAAGTACTGCCACAACAATAGCTTTCTCAAAGTCAGTGCATCTTCCTCCTGCTCACATGGCTGGAGAAGCATCCTAGCTGGAAGAGATCTACTCAATCTACACCTAGGTAAAGCTATAGGAAATGGAAACTCAACAAAGGTCTGGACAGATTGTTGGATATCTACCTCTCATCAGATAAAACCGTATGGTCCAACTCAGGAAGTTCACCAGGACCTAAGAGTCTCTGACCTCATCAATAGAGGCTCTGCAACTTGGAACACAGCGCTGATTGACTCTGTATTACCGGAGCATAAACAAGAGATTCTATGCCTAAACCCAAGCTCCCTTGGACTGGAAGATGCTTACTTCTGGTATGGCTGTTACTCCACAAAATCTGGCTACTATGCATCAATGCAACAGGAAATTCATAATGAAGTTATCCAAAGCCAGAATGTAATAGATTGGTCGAAACTCATCTGGTCAGGTAACTTCTCTCCAAAATTAAAACTCTTTCTCTGGAAATTATTACAAGGAGCTCTTCATGTGGGTGAGAATCTCCGCAAAAGAGGAGTCCAAGCCGAGTCTAAGTGCAAACGATGTAACGAAGAGGAAACCGCTGACCACCTCTTCCTCCACTGCCAATATGCACAACATATCTGGGAATCAGCACCAACTAAAACTCTAATCGAATCGCAGCTATACGCTTCAGTGGCGGAATTCATTAGCTCAACAAAAACTACAATTTGTTTACCTCCATCTGGAGTCTCAGGTGACCTAATTCCATGGGTCCTATGGAACCTCTGGACCTCGCGAAACACTCTCCTCTTTGAGGATCGACACATAGCACCCGAAATCGCCCTTCAAAGAAGCCTGTCAAGCGCGAGAGAATGGCAAGATGCTCAATTATCTGTGCAAACTCCAAACTCGCCTCAAGTCAGAGAACAATATCAACAGTCTCCCACAAACCAGCTCAGTCTAGGTACTGTTACCTGCAACACAGATGCTGCGTGGAGAAAGTCCTCCAAAATTGCTGGCCTTGGATGGATTTTCAATGAGCATGACCCTCAACACAGCAAACAAGGATCCCTTGTCCGATCATCAGTCTCTTCGGTACTAGTGGCTGAAGCACTGGCGATTCGATCCGCCTTGTCTCATGCCGCTGCAATCGGCTACTCTAACCTCTGGCTCCGGTCAGATTGTCAGGAGCTCATCCGAGCTATCAACTCGAAATCACGTCCGGCGGAGATCTACGGTATCCTCGTCGACATCGAGTCTATCAAATCGTCGTTCAACTCTATCTCTTTCTCTTTCGTTCCAAGAACCCGAAATGGGCTTGCGGACCAAATCGCAAAATCATCACTTCTTTGTAACATTGGGCCTTTGGCCTAAAACTCTTCTTTGATTAATATATCTGGTGTTCAAAAAAAAAAAATATATATATATATATATATATATATATATATTGATTATTGATTTTGAAGTTTCTAATACAAATTTTCTATATATATAATATATTACAGATCCATCTTTGTTTCTTTCAATTACAATCTTATATGTTTCCAAAGTAATTAAAGAAGAAACATGTTAGTAAATGTTTTGATACTTAATAAGTAGTTCATTTGATATTGCAGTATATATATGTAATGTTTTGTGTTATGTTATGTTATTTAGTGTATATTTAATTTTAAATATTTTTACAGGGGGCTAACGGAATGGGTTGTTATAATACCATATGTCCTGGTTTTGTTCAAGTATCAAAATCAGAGATTTTAAGTGGGCCTTTAGTTAAAAAAAGTCAAAGTGATTTGAGTTTAATTAAAATTTTAGATGATTTTGATGGTTTTGAGTGATTTTAAAAAAGTTGTTGTGATTTTGTATAAAAATTTCTTACAATACCACATAAAACCATGTGATTTGGATCTTTGTGTTTTTAACTAAGAAAATCTTTTAAAATTCCCTGCAGTCATTAAAATCCCAACACTTCAAATAGTTTTAATAACAGTGGATTTGATATGATTTTAACAAATTGTTGATCGAATAACATGGGATTTTAAATAATTTTGAGTGATTTTATATAAATCTCATGTTCAATAACACTAGATTTGTGAAGACTTCCAAATCTCTTAAAATTTCCAAATCTCTTAAAATTTTTAGTCCAATACACCTCCCTATATGTTATGGTTTTAAACACTTTATTTGTTTGTTTTCTATAGAAATGTAACGTATTATCTTACTTATTTCTGGAAAATAAATAAATCAAATATCACATCTAATATGTTATGCATTTTTATTAAGGATAAAATATCAGGAAATTGGTGGGCAATAGATGAAAAAAAGGACGAACCAGCTGAACCAATTGGTTATTGGCCAAAAGAGATGTTTGATTTGATACGTGATCATGGCGCAGACAAAGTTGGAGTTGGAGGAGTAGTTCATGCTTCTCCTTCGACTGGTAAAAGTCCACCGATGGGTAATGGTCATCTACCAAATAGACTATTACCATTGGAGTCGGCACGTGTTGCTCAAGTGTCCATCATGGATTCTAGTCGTCAGTTTAAGCCACAAAAAAATTTTAAGTTTGAGTTGCTTCTCGACAGTAAATGTTATGGATTTCAAACGGGATATATATTTTTTCTGTTCACATATGGTGGACCGGGAGGAAGTTCTTGTGGAATTTAAAATATCATTATGTATATCAATATTTAAATAATGTTCGGCCTTCTTTGTCTATTTGTTTCTTTATTTCAATGGTGAAAGATTCTCCTTCTTTTTGTTTTAATGGCGAGAGATTTATGCTTTTAGTTATTATAAATACTTGAGTATATGGTCTGAGATTAAATATAAAGGGTGTGATTGTTTGTTAATAATAAAGGGAAGGGATGGAAAAGAATTTTTATTCTACTAAATCCCATCAAATTGTCACCAATCAAGATGAATTGAAAGTAATTATTTTCTCACCCAATTTCTCTATTTTTAAGTGAAAAGTGAAAAATTTATCCTACCAATAATTTTGAGAATAACATTTTCTCTTACAATTTCTTTACTTATTTCCCTCTCTATCTCTTCCCTCTAAATTCTTCTTAATTACTTTGACTAAAACCAATCAGACCCAAAACTATAACACAACCAACCATAATATTGATCCTTAATCATGGACATAGTTCTAAAACTCTTAGCACTTCTAATCTCATCCTCTTTAGTTCAATCCGGAAAAACATTGGTAATTTATAAACAAATGATATAAGATATGTGTGTATATATATGATATGTATATACTACATATATATGCTTTATTTTACTTTTGTAATTATATCTGATATTTATCTCATATGTTTTGTTCATAGTTAAAAGAGAAAATGATATATGACTGTGGATATTTACAAACGACCTTCCTGAAATCATTCACTACTCCAAAACCATAACATTCAGGCATTTGTGCTTTTCATAAATTTCTCTATGTAATTTTTTATACATTTTTACAGTTAAATATTCCCCTAATAGAAATGTAAACAATTTTTCAGTTCAGAAAAGTATGAATTTAAATTAGATAACGATCTCTTATAATATTTTTGTTTAAAGTAATTTACTACTTGATAGAAGCTTATAAAAACAGAAGTTTTGTTAATTTTTGTTTTCCAAACTTGTCATGAATAATATTATGATAATTTATAAGGTTGTATAAACGAATTTGTTCATTTTTAGATATGATGTTTATTTATAAATTTATACATAACTTTGTCATCTACTTATACTACTACAATTGAAGAAGATATAAGATGATGTTTTATTCAAATAAAACTATTAAAGTTTTGTATTTTTAATATGATTTCATCTCTCACATAATGTATTTTTGTGGGATAATACTCAAAACTAGGCCTGGGACTTCGGTTCGGTTACGGTTCGGTTATTCGGTTTTTCCGTTTTTTTGTTTTTAAAAAATCTACCGATCGGTTTTTTTCTTCGGTTCGGTTCGGTTTCGGTTCATAAAACTTCGGTTCGGTTCGATAATTTCAGTTCGATTTTATATTCCAAAGCTATATGTGTATATATATATCAAACACACAAATACAAACTGACAAAAGTATATATATATATATATATATATATATATATATATATATATATATATGAGAATATTGAATCTTTTATGAAAATCTAAACCGATCGACAACTACAAGTCTACAATAATGAATAATAAGTCAGGGACTTCGGTTCTCCGGTTCGGCTTTTCGGTTTTTTCTATTTTTTAAAAAACTACCAATCGATTTTTTTCTTCGGTTCGGTTCGGTTTCGGTTCATTAAAATTCGGTTCGGTTTCGGTTCGATAATTTCGGTTCGGTTTTATCTCCCAGGGCTACTCAAAACATATGATTCCACTTTTTGAGAGATTTGTAAGAGTTTTTAGGGAATATTTTATAGTGTACACCAGCTTAGATTTACCAAAAAATATTTGTAGAAGTTTTTATGAATATTTTTGGTGTACACTACAACTTATATATAGCTATGTGTACACGTAAATATACCAACATGACATCTAAATTTAAACCTATTTGTACATCTAAATATACATTGTTATTGAACCGGACAAGACAAAGGAGCTCCACGACATGCACAATGAGTAAAGTGATGAGATGGATTTATTGTTTAAACACATGTTTGGTAATGGCATATTCCATTTAGAAGATCCATATTCTCCCAACATCTTTACATGGACTTCGATCATTTCCATCATCTCCTTCCACTTTTCCCCAAAATAATAAATATATAATAATTTGATTTCTTTCAATGTCATCTTTACACCAATGACAATTCTTACTTTTATTTCCCTTTACACCAATGAGTCAATGACATACATATTTTCCTTTTATTTATTTCCAATACTTTGTTTTATACCCACTTTGAAGCCATATACTTTGAACCCATATACATGATTTATATATATATATATGTATATATAATATAATCTTTATAAATTAATATTCCATAAATTAATACGATTTAATAAGATTTGTTTGTTCTAAAATAATTCTTCGACTCAAATTTTGATAAATTAATAAAATATTATGGTCCCGATTAAACTAACTTATAGATATATTACTGTAGTTTTATTGTTGGTTGACCGTATAATAATATACATACTAAATTTTATATTTGTATTAACTTTCAGATACCGTTTAATAAAACAGACACGTGATACAGTGATTACACTCATCTGACTAATTATTACAGAAAAAGTTATTTTAAAGAAAAAGTGGAAAAAACACTATGATTTATGTAATGGATGTTTTCAGTCTCTGTTTAATATGTCTCCAAGATCAAAGACAAAGAGAGAAGCCATAAAAACCTAACAACATCCATTGTTGAAACTCTCTTTGGCACAATACCAAACACACCATATATGGCCATCCCCTAGAGAAAGTGAAGCTGAAGAACCCCTTTGATTCGATCTGAAGATCTCACCATAAAGGGTTTTGAGAGGTTCGGATTCTCTTTAGGGGATGGCCTAAAACACAAGAGTACTCACAAAAGGTAAGAAGAAAGAAGAAGAGATCTATTGGAGATTATGACTATGAGTTGTGTTTTTGTGTGTGTTGTGTGAATGATAATCATCATCATTATCATTACCATTATGGTGATGATTATGATGAGGATTGTGTGTGAATATTGGAGCGATGAAGATTGCATGAAGGTTGATGAAGACAAGCTTCATTTTGTCTTTTGTTATCCCTCGTTAGGGCAACTTCGATCCTTTGGCAAGCTTCGGTTCCCCTCGGAATCAGCAGATTATTACTATCTTACTCTCTCTGATATCTGTCTGTGTGCTTCGTTAGTTCGTTTCCTCTTTGGTTTGGTTTAGTATCTTAATTTCGGCATGTGTTTAAATGTGTGTTGCAATCCCCTCTGATGCACCAGTCAAGTGTGTTCTTATTTGTGCGAGGAATAAAAGAATATTCTGTTTCTCACATCTATATATTTAAACTATAATAAAACAGATTGAAAAATAGATTAATCAATCACAATTATCTATATTATTAAAAACAATTTTTATTTAATAAAAATAGATTAAAAATATATTAACTAATTTTAATTGATATATTTTTGATCAAATATTAAAATTATTCAATATTTATATTATTATATTATGTTTGATAGTTTTTAAAAATTGTTTTATAAAAAAATTAAAATACTTAAATTCTATAAGATGAGTTGGAATATAGATTATCATGTTTCGATTTTCATAAACATGTAACTATATTTATATAAAATTATAAATTTAATTATTAATATAAGCATATAATATTCTATAAAATATTTTAAATTAGCAGAATACATATTATACTTATACCACATAATTTTTATAATGATTATTTTATCCAAAACAAAATATTTTAAAATTATTTGTAAATTAAAAATTTCTTAAATCAAAATAAATTCATTTAAAATTATTCTTTAAAAAAATATCCGCGTTTTGTTAGCGTGGATCTAATCTAAAATCAAACACCAATTCTATTTTTTTTTTTTAATGTTGTAATATTTGTAGCAATCTGTTTACTTGTAGCAAAAATACATTTAAGTTGGCCCATTGTTAGCCCGTTAATAGTCCAACTCATCGTCTATTCAAATCTCGAAGTAAAACACAAGAGAACCCTAATTAAACCGTGTCTGGCAAGCTCCCGAACCTAGAAAACCTAACAAATCATTCATGTGTTATGCTTTTTTTCTTTTAAGGTCGATCTAAAACAAATAAAACGAATATGATAGGATGATAGATATGAAAAAAAATCTAAACATGAAAAAACATGTTGTAATATTCTAAAGAGAAATATGTATATGCGTCTTGGTGATCCAACATGGTTTCTTCTTCAACTTAGCCTTCTCCTTTGACATGGTCAGCTTAAGTTTTTTGACCACTTGTTTGAGTACTCGAATCCGATCTTCAGAAGTCTTCTTCTCCAAGGACACTTTCTCAAGCTTTGAAGCCAACCATTCCACACTAAAACCAGCTTGTGTCAAATCAAATAACTCCTTGGATGTTTTGCTCAGTTCATCATCTGTGAGATCACTCAGAGGCGTGTGGTAAAGTCTTTTGATGATGCTGAATAGAAGGTTCATGTATCTTGTCCTGAGCTCATCGTCTTGCAATCTAACATTCGTTGCAGTTTCAGGGTATGTCTGAAAAAGCCAGTTTGCTAACTTCACCTGCGAAGGATCAAGAATGAAGCCATGTGCAGTTACCTTTCTTGGTCTATGCAATTGGTTCCCCATCACTTGAAAAATCGATCGCTAAAGTGTTAGAGAAAACGTTTTACTTCATTCATCATCTACATATATACATATAACATCATATATATCTACAGGTAGGAAAAGGAAACTGAAATTAAATGCAATTTCTAGATCGAATCGAATTAGCTAATTATTTAGATTTTTTCCCCTAAAATCTAGGAATTAGTAAATCAAGATAACTTTATCTATAAAAAGAGAGGAAATTTTATCTCTAATACTGTTTTCTTTTTAAAATCCGTTTTAAAGGAATTAGTGAAAGAATATAAAAAGTTTGTTTATTTGATATATACCAAAAAACCGTGAATATTTGTTCCGGTTTGGCTCGGTTTAGTATGTTTGATTTCATAGTACTTTTGTATGGTGTGGTAATCCGTGATCTTGTGATGAGTGATGCCAACTAACAGAATATATTCGGTTTTATATATACCTAAAATCAATCAAAAGCCACTTCTCGTTTTTTGGTGTTTTCTTAATCTCATCTAATTTGAAACATAAAAAGTATATATTGTTTAACTATAAAAAAACCCTAGTTAAAAGAGATGGTGACTGCGCTGAGACAGAATACTGAAGAACAAAATAAGGCGAATAACACGCTCACAGAATAAGTCGAAAGACATCATCTTATAGCAAAATAATAAAGGAAAAATACCAAATAATACCCGAACTTTCAAAATTTGGCCATAAAATACCCCAAATCAATGCCTCGCCAAAAAATACCTAAACTTGGATTGGACTTCCTAAATATACATGAACGAAGAGTTGACTTTGCCAATTTGACACACCATTATCTAAGTTAACAGATCTATTAGATGACGTTTAGTTGTCCGTTTAAAGTGACGTTAAGTCCAAACGACGTCGTTTTGGACACTAATTTTAGTTATAAAAAAATATCAAAACCTAGCCTAACAGGAGACTCGAACTCAGGTTCTTATAGAACATGAATGTGGTATTATGCCACTGTGCCAAAGTATTTCATTGAATTATGGTGGATAATAATTTTACTTAAGCACATTAAAATATATGTTCAATAAAATCCCCAAATCGAAGCAGTATCCATCTTCGTCCCACCTGGAACCAATGTCTGTAAAACCCTAATCTTCTCGCTTATTGAACATACATTTTTAACCAATGTCGATTTGGGGATTTTATTGAACATTATACATTGTAATTAAGAACAAAATTTCTTTCTTGTTATTGCGTATAAAGAATATGAGTAGAGCCCACGCACAAAACCTTCAATGAGCAAAGATTGCAACGTCATCGCTTTCATTGTTTGCAGGAGAGAGGGAAAGAGTCAGAGGATGAAGTACGGAGAAGACGGCGGATCTCAGATCGGAGGTTGAAGAAGACTTGAGCAAAGTGGATTTTATTGAACATAAATCAGTATGTTCGGAGGTTCGATTTGGGGATTTTATTGAACATAGATTTTAATGTGCTTAAATAAAATTATTATCCACCATATTTCAATGAAATACTTTGGCACAGTGGCATAATACCACATTCATGTTCCATAAGAACCTGAGTTCGAGTCTCGTGTTAGGCTAGGTTTTGATATTTTTTTTATAACTAAAATTAGTGTCCAAAACGACGTCGTTTGGACTTAACGTCACTTTAAACGGACAACTAAACGTCATCTAATGGATCTGTTAACTTAGATAACGGTGTGTCAAATTGGTAAAGTCAACTCTTCGTTCATGTATATTTAGGAAGTCCAATCCAAGTTTAGGTATTTTTTGACGAGGCATTGATTTGGGGTATTTTATGGCCAGATTTTGAAAATTCGGGTATTATTTGGCATTTTTCCCAAAATGATAATAATAATAATAATTATGTTTAAAAATGAGTAAATTAAATAAAAGTAGGAGTATTTCTGTCTTTGTGCAGAAGAAACCCCAAAACCTTAAAAAAAAAAACAAACTAATTGAAATTGGCCTTCTCCTTTTCCAACTCAACTTTGAGATCAGACATCATCAGCTCAAGTTTCTTAACCTTTTGTTCAAGTTCCACAATCCGAGCTGCATGATGTTTCTTCCTCTCCAAGGAAACCTTCTCATGCTTTGACTTCAACCAATCCAGATTAAAACCCGCTTGTGTCAGATCAGACAAATCCTTGGCTGCTTTGCTTAATTCTGACTCGGTGAGATCACGCTTGTGGTAAAGTGTCTGAATGATGCTGAAGAGAAGGTTCATGCATGTTGTCCTGAGCTCTTGGTTTTGCAATTGAACATTCTCTGCAGTTTTTGGGTAAGACACAAAAATCCAAGTCGCTATCTTCACCTGTAAAGGTTTAACAATGAAGCCATTGACAGTCGTGGAATCGTCGTTGACAGTGACGACACTTGTTTGGTTCCCCATTCGTCAAGTACAGTAACAATTTTTTTTTTTTTTTTTTTTGGCGTCATGATGCCTAATTACTCCCTCTTTTTATATATGCGGGGAAAACAACTGAAACAATATAATTTCTAGATAAAATCGAATCAAATTTGTTATTAATATCTTAGATCTCTTTTGATTTTTTAACCAAAAAAAAAGATTTATTTTGATCTAAGGATCGATCAGTGAAGATAATTGACAATAAAAAAGGATAAACTATAACTGATTTTAAGATTCTGTTTTGAACAAAAATTTGTGAAGTAACAACTTCAATAACATTTTAACAAGAGCCCTAAACAGGCCCGGCCCAACAACAATTAAAGCCCTAGGGCAAAAAAATTTTTTTGGCCCCTTCTTTATATTAACAGTAATTTTATTAATAAAAAAATTAAAGTTCGGGCCTTGTTCTAAACATTTTTTAAAATGGGACAATGTTTTTCAAGATTTTAGGCCCCTCTCTCGATTTTTTTTTTTTTTTTTATAAATGGACTCCTATTCTAATTTTTCTTTAGAAATGGGCTAAGAATTTTTTCTCCTGGGACGGGTGCACCTCTGCCCACCTCCTTTGGGTCGGGCCTGGCCCTAAATCATGACTGAGAGAGACAGACTAGAAAAGAAAAAGAAAAAAACAAGTGAAAATAGCGTAGAGGAAACGACTCGAATGGAAACTTGCAAAATGAAATATTACATCGAGCTAGGGTTGGCCCTGGACATAGCCGAATGAATCATTGGCCTCCTAAATTTCAGGGTTGGCCCTGCCTCTAGCAATGAGAAAACCCCTCAAAGGAGAAACTAAATAGCTATAGCTTCTTCAACTTGGCCTCCTCGTTTCTCAACTCATATTTGAGTTTCTTGATCTCTTCCTTGAGTTTTACAATCCGAGCTTCCAGAGTATTCAAAGAAACATCATCAAGCTTTGCCCTCAACCATTCAACATGAAAACCTGCTTTTGTCAAATCAGACAAATCCTCTGAAACTTGGCGTCGTTCAGAGATATCACACGGCTTTTTGTAGGAAAGTGTCTCGAAGATATCAAGGAGAACGTTCATGCTTCTTGTCCTAAAGTCTAGGTTTTGCGATTGAACATTTAGTGTAATTTTTTGGATATCGTTTAAAAATCCACTTAGCTAGTTGTGTGAAGAATCGACAATGAGGGGATATTAGAACATAGTTCCACATCGGTAGTTTAAAAAGATCTCAAATAATAATATATAAAAGATGGGCTATATAAAAGATGGGCCACTCCACCTATTATTGCCAATTGGTTTTAGGTTGGAAGCTTATAGAACTTAATATTACTTTCACAGTAAATTCTCGGAAAATAAAATTATTTTGGTTTTTGCCTCATCTTTTATATAGGCAGCAAAAGTCTTTTCTTCGTTTTTACAAATTTTTCAGATCAAATGGAAATTGAATCGGATTTTTTTTTCGTTTTCATATTTTTTTCTTTTCTTTTTATTGTTCTTTTCACTTTTCCTTCTATATTCTTTGTAACATTTAAAGACCCCAACATGCTCATTAGTCATTATTAATAATATGCTGCTCATTATTAACACAAAAGTTATAATTCAGCCAAGTACATGAAAAACGAAAATCATTGTATATGAACTAAAACCGTAATGACAAAAAAAAAGAAATAAATAAAATAATAATAATCCTTCATTTTCTTTGTTCTTCTGTTTGATTGTACATGTGTTTGATTAAGATTTGATTAATTACGAAACCAATTTGAATGCCAAAGATTTACAAAAGCGGCTGTGCAGAGGAGCTCTGTTTCTTTCTCAGACGAGACATTATAACCCAATAGACAAATCCTGCGATGAAGAAGCTGAAAAACAATGCGTTGTCGTAAACAACAACAAACCCATTTGAGATTTTAGACAAAGCTCCAATCTTGTGTAGAAAACCAGGCACGACTGGGATAATTCCGGCGACCAAAGCCACCACAGCGGCCACATTATACCCCTTGGAAAAATAATACTCCCCGGAGGAACTCAAAGAGTATAAATCTCCAATGTTCAGTTTCATCTTCTTGATCAGGTAATAATCGGCGAGAACTATGCCGCCGATCGGACCAAGAAGTGCTGAGTACCCAATGAGCCATGTGTACACAAAGCTCTCACTCGATTTGAGCAATCTCCACGGCTGACATAAGATTCCAAGAACCGCCGTCAACAAAGCTCCTCTTCCGAATGTGAAAACCTTAGGGTTTAGATTCACCAACGCGTTTGCTGGTGCGACCACGTTTGCAGCTATGTTTGTGGTGATTGTAGCGAGGGAGATTCCGAGGATAGCGAGTAGAGTAGTGGCGAGGCCTCCGATTTGACCGAGAAGTTGAATGGGATTGGAGATGACTCTTCCAAAGATGATACTTGTGGAGGAAGTAACAGCTAACCCTACGAACGTGAACAAACCCATGAAAACAGGAAGACCAGCTTGACCAATGATTTGATCGGTTTGTGATTTAGCAAACCGGGAAAAATCAGGGATGTTTAAAGCTAGTGTTGCCCAGAAACTTATGTTTGCGGTTAGCGATGGGAAGAAGAGAGTCCAGAACTGTGTAGAGGTTAGCTTGGATGACAAGGAAAGCATGTGACCAAACCCACCAGCTTTGAGATAAGACCAGACAAGGAGACAAGAAGTGAGAGTGATTAGAACAGGAGCTGAGTACTTCTCGAGCTTCCTGATTCCGTCCATTCCTCTCCAGACAATACAAAGCTGAGCCAACCAGAAGACAATGAAACAAGAGAACTCAAGCGGAGAAGTGCCGAGCCAAGGTAGTGTATGAGACAAAGTCGAGTTCTTGATGTGAGCCGGTAAGAGTAAGAAGATAGCTTCTCCTCCTATCCATGTCTCGATACCGTACCATCCGCAACCGACCAATGCTCTGAGTAGAGTCGGGATGTGGGCTCCACGGATGCCAAACGATGATCTAGCCAGGACAGGGAAGGAGATTCCATACATCGTACCAGGCTGAGCGGTGAGAACCAGCGGCATGAGGAGTATTAGGTTGGCAGCAACCACTGTGGCTATCCCTTGCCACCACGCCATGCCCAAGTCAACTAAGCTTCCGGCGAGGTAGTAAGTAGGCACACCAACCACTAGACCGATCCATAAACTTGACATATCCAACCAAGAAAACGTTCTCTGGCTTGGTTTCGTCGGTTTCAAGTCGTCATTCGTGAGAGTCGGGTCGAATTGTGATTCGTCGTACCCGAAGTCATCGAATTCTGACCCTGTCATCGCCGAGAATCTTTGGCGGATGAGACCGGATCTGCTCAAACGCAAGTTGTTACAGGACCGGCTCGAACTCAAGTTGTGATCGTTCCATCCAAAGTGTTTGAGACTTTTAGGCTGTGGGACAGACGGAGATCCCGAAGAAGTGTAGAATCTCTTGTGGCTTGAAGCTGTGAATGACACATGGCGATATGGTTTATCTTCCGTGTGGAATCTTAAGGGAGAAAGTGAATGATGAATGTGTTTGTGGGGATGTGGATGGAGATGGAGGCCCAATCCAAAGCAATTGGAGACCATTGAACCTTCTCTCTCACACAGAAGATCGAGAGAGAGAGGAGACAATTGTGAGATGGAGATTGTGCGTTGTGTTGAGTTTGCTGTTCTGGTTAAGTCCTCTTGAGTAACATGTGGTTGGAGATGAACCATGTGTTAGTGGATGACCTGTCACTCAGACATCTCATTTTTCTTTTTCTTTTTATACAGAAAAACTAAAATATTATATTTCCTATATTACAGGTACAGCTAAAAAGATTCCTACTTTCATGTTACTCAATTCATTGACTTTCATTAAAACTTAAAGAACATGATAAAATCCCTAAAGACTTCTTCCTAACCTAAAATTTTATATGTAATGTTTCTTATTAAGAAGATGTGATGGATACAACATACATGACAATAGTTTGACAACATTTCAAGCACTTTTGTTTCTTATTTTTCTTAACCTAAGAACTAAGAGCTACATTGACTCGTATACTATAGATACAAATACTAAAAACTCAAAAACAGAGAGTTCATAGAAGTGTGACCAACCTTTTAGCATTTGAAGATGTTATTCATTCAAGCGATCAATCTCTTTCTCCCACTTCAATCCAAACATTTGACGGCCAAAAGGAACAATCAGATTGTACCTAAAAACCTGTACAGAAAGAAGAGAGCACACATAAGCAAATCATTATATCACAAAAGGATCTTGATTTGTAGACTTGTTAGTTGAGAACTTGCCATGTTGTTTATTTGTTTCAATTGTGTTTTCAGCAACTCTGATCTCTCTTCCCAACCTGAATGGTCATCCTCGAGTTTCATAGTCCATGCTTTCTTCAGTGAAACTCTCCATTCTTTTGCTTTGCTTCTTATGTCTTTGTTGAGCTCCACCCATTCGGGAGCAAACCCGTTCTTGTTAAGAATCCGATACAATGTATCCTCCGCTGGGTCTGCGTGAGGATTTGTGTGGAGGTTCAAGGGTTTGCCTTTACCAGGTAAGTTCTCAAACTTGCCTTCTTCCATTGAATGCCATATCCTTTGCTCGACCACATTAATTATGTCAGTCTCTGACCTGCAACATGATCTCATGTTAGCATTCATTACAAGCAGGTCAAAGCAAGAACATGTTTCACATGAAGAAGAATCTCATTTGGGATATTAATAAAGAACCACAAAGCAAGAAAACAAGTAACAAGCTTAAGCTTTCTCTTACAAAAATGTAATATCATCCGTAGCAATTCAGCAAAGCGACTGCGCAGTGTGTCAAAAAACAGAAGAGTCGGCAACATACTCAGATGTATCGCACTGAAGCAAGTTGTTCTATTGACAGATCACCAAACACTAACTGTTACTACTACTACTTATCAAATATAAGGTTGATGACAGTCCCAAATATTTGGCCTCTTTTAGATTCAAGAGCCTGTCTCACAGCTTGCTAAAGCCTGTCTCATAAACCCCTTTCCTTTCATTTCTTGCAACAGTTCTCTAGCTGATTCCACTTTTTCCTCTCATACACAAGCTTCAAAAACGGCTGTGTAAGTGGTAGAACTGGGGCTCATGCCGTTTCATTAAACATTTTGACAGCTTCATGTGTATTAACATATACGCTAAAAACAAGGTAAGAGAACTGCCCAGAGAGATGAATTCAGTATTTGCTATTTGGACTAATCTGCAAAGACACTAAATTCTCAACTAGCTCTAAGAGTATAAGATATTGATTCCAAGTCCAAACACATACCAAAGAGACTAGTAAAGGAATTTATACCTGACGAAATCGCGTCGCCCACGTAGCTCCGGTGGGAGTTTCCGGTCATGGACTGCGTCAATCACGGCTGAGAAACGGTCTGTAGTTTTCTTCTCTCGTCTCTTCGATCCCGCCGTCAAATCCTCCGGAGACGACCACCAAGAGGACGAAGACGAATAAAAGGCGAAAGCCGGACCGAAATTAGAAAACTCGCGGCCGTCGATCGCAGGGGGAGCGATATTTGACGCCGAAATCCGGTTTCCGATGGGAAAAGACGACGGCCGTGACAACGATGACGCCGCCAATGACCTCGCGAGGCGAAACGCCATGGCCTGAGCTCAGGGAGAGAAGTCGGAATATTCCGGACTAGTAGTTATTTTTAAGTGAAGAAAATAATCTGGGCTTTTCTTATTTCGATTTGATTGGTTCATGTTTTTAGTGGGCTGTACTAACATTTATCATATGATGGGCCTATTTTAAAAACATTGATGTTCTCTTACCTCCCCTTTTCAAAAAAATAAACAAAATATTATGGAATGTAAAAAGATAAATATATTTTTTTTTGGTAATTGGGAATCAAATTATTTTTATCAAATCCATCCCACTGGTCAGTATTTTCTTCACTCAAAAATGTTAAAATTACTTCTTCTTTTTTGGCTAAATGGTTTACATGTTTGTGTTTTTGCATGACTGCTTATATACTTGTGTAGTTATGGTATGGGTTGTATGTACGTAGTCCGGTGGAAATGAGTTATTTGGATTTTTTTTCCCATCTAAATATATTAGTCTTAGATTTATGCATTATTGCATTAACCTTTTGTTTGTAAATTGTAACGATTTGGTCAAGGTTTTGGAGATCGTGTTGTTTGTTAATGGTGTCAAATGTCAATGTAATGTATTTGATCTTGGTACCGAAGAGAAACGAGTTCAGTATTCACCACCGACCGATGGATTTTGCGTGATAATTTTGTTTGTTATTAAACAAATATGTGTAGGTAATAGGATTTGTTAAAATTGTCGAATACTCAATTTTAGGACCATGTCTTATTTGGCATATATTACAAGTTATGTGAATAAAATCAAAACTTCTTTTATTGGTTTGTGGTACTAGCCATACAACGACGATGGAGGATTTATTGGATTTTAGATATTTTGTTAAAACTATTTTTTCTTTTGAGTTTAGTGGTCATTTTTAATAGTGTGGTCAGCATGACAGGGAACTATGGATAAATATATTGATATGGTATAATTTTAGGAGTATATTACATACTAATATGATTTGTTAGACCATTTGCGAATATAGTCGTTAATAAATAAATATTTTTAAAATAATCAATTTAATTTAACAATAATAACATTATTAAAAAAATTATCATACTAATTATAATTATTTAATATATTAATAAAATTTTATATTTAACTAATCAAACAAAAAATATTAATTTAAAATAATATATAATATAAATATCTAAATCTACTTTGTAAACATATTTTCATATTAATTAAAATAAATTATAATTATTTATTTATACATATAAAATATTAATATATATATATATTAATTATTTATCTAAATTCAAAATTCATATAAACAATATGAATTTACCATATTAAATTTTATTATCTACAACAATCATATTTATCAATATTTTTTTTTTTTGAAATAATAATCAATTAAAAATATTTTAGTGATATTTAAAACTTTGCAAAATTAATTGTTTCCGATATGGTTGGGTTTATAAATAGAAAATGAATAACGGGCACACATCAATTTAAGTTCTACAAGTTTCACTCTATATATTATCCCATCTCTTCCACATGAACTCTCTCTTTCTCTTCATCTCGTCTTGAAAATGGATTCCTCGATGAAACTCTTCTTCTCACTATTACTCTTCTTTTTCTCTTCTCTCCTTTTTGGTAATTTAATCTTATAATGCTTAGTACAAATTATTCTCTAAAATCCATATATATGACTAATTTATGAAGTTACAATATTTTGTTATTTATGGTTCTATTTTGTTAGGAGAAATCAATGGAGTCGAGAGTTCTTCATCAAACCATCATCATCAACACTTGTATGGTCCAAAGAAGTTGTTTGTGTTTGGAGATTCTTACGCCGATACCGGAAACATAATGAAGAATCACGCTGTGTCATGGAAAGTCCCTTACGGCATTACTTTCCCCGGTAAACCATCTGGCCGTTTCTCCGACGGCCGAGTCTCCACCGATTTTTTAGGTACAACCACCTATCTTCTTCTTCTTCTTCTTCTGAGTTTGACTTATTATTACTTTCCTAGCTAGGAACTGATTAAATAAATATTATTGGTGGAGTATTAAAAAGTTTGATGTTTGGGATGTAGTTTTGTTGTTTAGTGGTTTATGCTTGATTAGTAACATTTTACGAAGCGACATAAAAACTATGCAAATTAGTAGGATTATGATTGTGGTTATATTATATAACTTATATATATATATGATAAATTTTAAATGTACAGGGTAATTTAAACTAGAAAATTATCATCTTATGTCAATAGCCAACCAAAACAGTCAACTGTGGACTAAATACGGTCTAATTTTATGAACAAAAATGTGATCCGTACCGAATTATTATTTACCCCAAAATAGAATGGTTTGGTGCATTTAAATTAGTCCACTATGGATGTATTTATCATTTGGACCCTAAAATAATGAGTAGTCATCATATTCCAAAAATTTATATTACGCCAATAAGCAACCATTTTAGTTATATATATACTATACGAACTTGGAATAAAACATACATACTTGTTTGTTATAGATACATGTTATAATTTTATTTAATGAAAATAATTTTCTTAATTCATTAATATGTTAATTAGTCTGCTGATAGATATTAATCTTATGTACTGAAACAAGTGTAAATGAACATACAAACTATGTTGGTGAATATGTGTGCAGCCAGATTATTGAGGATTAGAACACCCATTACTTACCTCTGGAAAGACTACGCGGGAATGAATCGGTTACGGCACGGAATGAATTTTGCGTACGGAGGAACCGGAGTGTTCAACACTCAGAGTTCGAGTCCCAACATGACCATTCAGATCAATCTCTTCGAGCAGCTCCTCGGCGATGTCTACTCTCAGTCTGACCTTGCTTCTTCCCTTGCTCTCGTCAGTGTCGCTGGCAACGACTACTCCAATTACCTAACCCTTAACCGCTCCATCGCTGTAAGTAAACACTCCTCATCTACCACAGAAAGATTTACTTATTTATTTATTATTAACATATTTAGAATATCAGATAGATCTTTGACATCTTGTTTTATCTAGATAGTTGTTTTGAAAACTATAATTTTTATAACTAAACAATAATTGATTAGATAGGGTTATAAGAAATATCATACTTCTTGTTTTATTTTAAATGTCGTTTAAAGTTTTTTTCTCAAATATTAAAAAACAGCTAAATTTATTGTTTTACCCTTAATTACATATATAATGTATTCACATTTATTGTTAAATTAAAAGAGTAGAGATAAATGAAGATCATTTAGTTAAAACTTACACTGAAAATATAAAACAATTTATAATGAAACAAATTTTAAATTGTAAAACGATATTTAATATGAAGCGGAGGCAGAGCTAGCCCTAAACAGAGTTGGATGAAATATTGGCATCGGTTCCCAAATTTTTTTAAGTTAATATAAACAGCCCCAAATTATATATTAAAAAAAATTAGTAAATTTTATACTAAAATATTTATATCCCTTAAAATCTCAGGGCCAGCCCGTTCTCTCAAAATCTATGGGCCAGCCCTGAACGGAGGGTGTATAATTTTACTTCATTTTAGTTTTATGTTTAGAACAGATTTAGGTTATATAATTGTACCGACCATGTAAGTCTTTAAAAGTTGGCATAACCAACAAGCACAACCAATTTGGTTGGTTGAGGTATTACCTTTTCGACCTCTATTGTAACTCGCAGGCCCTCCCAATATTCATCAAGCAAGTTGTGGATCAAACCGAGCTAAACTTGAGGCGAATCCACGCCTTGGGAATAAAAAAGATAGCAATCCCATCGCTGCAGCCACTCGGATGCCTCCCACTCTACAAGTCTTCCCAGGGTTGCAACGAAACTTTTAACGCGTTGGTGAACTACCATAACGGCTTGTTGCAGCAAGTGGTGGCCAAGCTCAACAACGAGACCAATCATTCGACCTTTGCCATCTTTGATTTCTATAACGCTTTCTTGACCGTCTTCAAGAACAAAGGAGAGAATCCAGGTAACAGAAGTTTAACATTTTTATTCTTAAATAATGTTAATTTGGGTTTATTATGAGATTTCAACTAAAAACGAATTGACAATGAGTGAATTGACTCTAACTTTTTATATATTAGTGTTGGTCCCTTTAAACTTTCAGTATAGGATTTTAACACGTCCCCTCGAGATGATGGCTCTTATCGGTCCATCTCAAACCGAATCCAATTTTAGGACTGATAATAAACTTTTTTCAGCCATCCTATTTGAGTTAAAGGAAGCAATGATACCATGTTAATTTGGGTTTATTATGATATTTCAACTCAAAATCAATTGACAATGAATTGATTGATTCTAACCCTTTATATATTAGTATCGGTCCCAAGTTCCAATGTGGGATCCTAACAAATAACTTACAAGTTAGTTTTATTTTCATTAGACTTTCCTGGTGATCGGTTGTTTATGCAAGTGCAGGGAGTAAGAGGTTTGAAAACCCGTTGAAGCCGTGTTGCGAAGGCAGTTGTGGAAATGTGGACAAGACCGGTGCGAAGAAGTATACCTTATGTGATGATCGTGAGTCTGCTTTCTTCTGGGATGGACTTCATCCTACTCAAGAAGGATGGAAATCTGTTTACTCAGTTTTAGGCAAAGCTCTAACTGAGTCTTTGCATGCTTAAACTGTAAAACCTTACTTCAGGTTCCGAGAACCGAAATGTGTTTGAGATTTTAAGGTTTCTTCATCATGTAGTTGTTATCTCTCTATCCATCTTTTCAGTATATCTCCTATCATTTATGTTTGCAAAGTTTTGTGCATCTCTCTGTGTATTGTATGTTAACGAATAAAGACCTTGGTATGCAAGCCGGTTATCCACCATACACTACGTTGGCAAAATTAATTTTATTCTTAAATAAATCGAGGAATGTCATGGTTTAGGTTTTTCTTTTTATGGAGAAAATGAAAAAATCTCGTTAAAAATCTATTTTTTTATTATATCGGTTTGAAGCAATATATAAAAAGATGTAAGGGTTTGTAAATAATATTAACACTCACAAAATAATATAGAAATCCTAAAACAAAATGTATTTGCCTTAATATCGTTTTCTCTTTAAATATTTTACAAAGTTGTTTTCTTCAATAAAGTTTTACTCGAATTATCACAACACATCCTAAGTATGATATTTCTTCTGGGATGATCTTCACCCTAGCCAAGAAGGATGGAGATCGGTGTATTTGGTATTAGGCAAACCTCTAACCGAGCCTTTGAACAAAGCATAAACCTCTAGTTTTTTAAAGATGCACGTTTGTTATTTCTTAATAACAATTTTTTACTTAGTTGTATTAAGTAGCTTTCAAAAATCTTTTGGTTAGTTGTTCCCTCTCTATCGTTGAATATTTATTCATGCTTGTTAATTACTATATCGATATATAATAGTACTTGTTATTATTATCTTAAACTATACTAAATATATAAAAATAAAACCCACTGGTATCTAAGAAACATAAGAGGATTTAATAAACACGTTCGTTAGAGACAATAATTTATGGGCGAAAATAACTAGTCAATAATCAAGGGGGATGTGCCAATATGCCATTGACGTGAATTAGAAAAGAAAAGTCTTTGTTTATGTACGCAGCCGTGTTAAAGAAATGATTGGTAATTTGGCTTGTCAATTTTGGCAAACTAAATTCTTAATCAACTATATGACCAACCAAGTAAAGTCTCCGGCTGTAATTACGTAACTGACTTTAGTTTTTAGAAGTTAGTATGCGATATGATACAACATACCCGATTATCAGATTATGTGTTTTTTAACAAAGTATGTTGAAACTACAGTTGGTTCTTGGATTTACAACTAGAAAATGTATTTATTATTTTTTTGATCCGATTTGGTTTTCAGTTTCTTTTAGATTTGATTTGAATTTAGATACCCAAAATCATAAACATTATTTGAAAAACTTAGAACTACCTAAAAGAGTTAAAATATTTGAAAGTATTTAAATTATCGGTAAAATTCTGTAAAAAAATACTCAAACTACTTAAAAGTGTCTAAAGTATTCAAAAATATCTATATTAACAACAAAAATATTCAAACTATCCAAAAAATCAAACACATCATATTACTAGAAATTAGATATAGTTTTGGTATCCATTCGTGTTTTTGGTTTGGATCGGATATTATTCAATATCTAAAATACCTAAACTTAAGCTTTATTCAAATATTTTTTTATAATTGAATCCGATCAATTTTTTTGGATCGGAGTCATGTCAAATTTTCAATTACAAACTTCCAAACTAAAATAGTTGAATGATTTATTTATAAATGAATTACATATAGTAAAATTATTGGAACAATATTAAAAGTGATAAGATGAATGAGATTCATTCATTTTTCATCAAAATTGTAAATGAATGTTTTTCTTTTGATGAAATAAACATTTCATTCTATTCCATTTTAAAAATAGAATTTAAAGTAAATGATAATTTTTAATAGAATTAGTCATTTCACATCGTTTCATTTCAAAAACTTGTAATCCATTTACATCCTTATCTATTATCGCTCTTATCCCAATTGCATAGTAATCACTAAACATATAAGGTATAAAAGAAACTCAAATGGTGAAAAACAAAAAAGGAATAAACACAAAGAATAAAGATACACAAACTTGACCATATCCTAGTCGTTTCACATCAACTCGAAGGAGGCTGAGTGCTTTACTATATATATCTATAAAGCCACAAAGACATTAGTTAGAACATAATCCAATTTCAATTCTCAAAACTTCTCTCCTTTTAAACCCCATCTTCTCTCTTCTTCTTTCCTTTTTATTTGTCACTAAAAGAGAAGCATTTGCTCTGAGAATCTTGAAAATGGATTATTTGATCAAACTCTTCTTCTGCCTCTCTGTGTTTCTATTCACTTCTCTCATATTTGGTAAATTTATTTTACATTCATCTTATATATAGTTCTCATCACAATGGATTCTTTGAAACCCATAATATTAATTTTGATTTTTTTTGTGTGTGCAGGAGAAATAAATGGAGTTGAGGGTTCAGACAAGAATCATCGCTTGTACGGATTCAGACCAACGAAGCTGTTTGTGTTCGGAGATTCTTATGCTGATACAGGGAACATTAAGAAGTCTCTCTCTAGTTCTTGGAAATTCCCTTACGGTATCACTTTTCCCGGTAAACCCGCCGGCCGTTTTTCAGACGGCCGCGTCGCCACCGATTTTCTAGGTAATTCCTCCTCTTCTCAATCCTCAGACTATAAACTAGTATCTCACTTTTAAGTTAACAGTATATGAATATTATATACTCCCTCCGTTTCTCAATATAGGAGGTTTTAAAGTTTTAGTATTTTTTCAAAATATAAGAGGTTCTCACATTTCAATGTAAAAGTTTACTTTATTTTAATATAAAAAATTTAAAAAGCTAAAATATAATGAAAAAGTTTCTTGGAAACCTTGAAAAAGCAGAATATTAAATGATGTTTTCTTGTTTAAAAGTAGAAAATTTAACTTTTCTTAATATGCGTGTTTTTGCTAAAAACTCTTATATTGAGAAACAGAGGGAGTAAAATATATGAATGTATTAACATAATATGAGTGTTATATATATATATATAATATGTTTGTAAATTATATATGTGTGTGTAAATGATGAGGCGTATTAAATAAGGTCCAAACAACAATGATGGAAGAGTGGTCTAGTGTCAATCTAGTGCGCGACTGACTCACTTTGCTTTCTGCCATCTTCTTGTTGTACACTTTGCTTTTTTCTTTTTTTTAAGTGATTTTTACTTTTTTCTGTTTATTTATCTTTAAAATATTTTTATTTAACCAGGAACTATTTTCATTTCCCTTTATATTATTGATATATATAGAGTGACACATAACATGTTTGAAAAATAAATGATCAAATTGAGTTATGTCTTTTGCATCCATAGTATTCGGTGCTTATCTGTTATTCTTTTTCTAAAGGTTTACTTTTTATATTTCAATGTTTCTATTTAATAATCTCATCATATAAGCCTACTAGTGCTTAGCATCAAAAGAGCAATAGACACTTCATGTTCCTATCTTTTTATCTTTTTAATTATTATATAAAAGACATAAAGTTAAACACCAACATATGTGCTGTCACAGTCCATACACTATGGTTAAAATTATTCTAAAAATGAAAAGTATTACTGTATATGTAGTCTTTCTATATAGATTTCTTAGGACTGATGAATGTCTTAGGATTCCTAATTGATAAAAAAAAATGTTTTATTTTTTCTTTTTGTCAACGATGAACTGCATTAATTAGTAGTATAATATTTACTAAAATTATGATCATTTGTTAAATAAAAAGACATAAATGTGTAAAATTTACATTTTACAAAATAAATTAACATATTTTTATGAAAATAAATGTGTCCAATTCATAAATTAATTTTTAATTTTTCTTAAATTCACAAACTAATTTTAATTTTCTTTTTTTGTAGCTAAATTCGTGGGGATAAAATCACCAATCCCATACTTCTGGAAAGATTACGCGGGAAAGGAACGATTACAATACGGCATGAATTTTGCGTACGGAGGAACAGGAGTGTTCAACACTCAAGTTCAATTGCCCAACATGACCACTCAGATCGATATCTTCCAGAAGATTCTCACCGCCGGAGACATCTACTCCTCCTCCGACCTTGTTTCCTCCGTCGCTCTAGTTAGCGTCGCCGGCAACGACTACTCCACTTTCATCGCCCAAAACCGCTCTGCTTCTGTAAGAACACAAAAAAAAACACATTTCATATTTATTTTGCTTATTATTATTATTAATCTTTGTTCCGACTTAATTTATTTATTTTCTTTATAGAAAAGATCATTATATTAATCACTCCAACTATATTATTCATCTTTGTTCCGACTTAATTAATGTAATGATATTGAAAATGTATACCATTTAGTCGTTCATTTAGTTTATATATATATATATATATATATATATTCATTTCTTATCTTAATTGCATTTCATAGGACTTTCCTGCATTCATAAAGCAAGTGGTGGATCAAACAGAAGTGAATCTAAGGCGGATCCTTGCCTTAGGAGTGAAGAAAATAGCAGTACCGTCGCTGCAGCCGCTCGGTTGCCTCCCTGGAATCACCGTTGCCTCGTCGTTCCAGCGTTGCAACGAGTCACAAAACGCTTTAGTGAAACTTCACAACAACTTGTTGCAACAAGTCGTGGCAAAGCTCAATAACGAAACCAAACAGTCGACTTTCATCATTCTTGATCTCTACAACGCTTTCTTGACAGTCTTCAAAAACAAAGGAGCTAGTCCAGGTAAAAAAATTAGTTTTGAACTTAAAACAGTTTCTGATTCTATTGTTCATGGTTCTAAGTGACTTAATTCTGAAGGTACTAACAATGGGGCTGAAAATAAAAAGATTTCGTTAGTTTTTCAATTTCCATATTATATCGGGTTTGAAGCTTAGCATATATAAAAGGGTTTAAGGGTTTGTAAATATTAACAATGACATTAATACAGAAACCTTAAAGCAAAAGGTATTTACTAGGGTTTACTCGAATTGTTACACAAGTTTCTTAGGCTTATTGATTGGTTTTACGGAAAATGCAGGGAGTACAGCGTTTCAGAGTCCGTTGAAGCCGTGTTGCATAGGAGTGAGCAGTGAGTATAACTGTGGAAGCGTGGATGACAAGGGAGTGAAGAAGTATGTGATATGTGATAACCCTAGATCTGCTTTCTTTTGGGATGGAAGTCACCCTACAGAAGAAGGATGGAGATCGGTTTACTCTGTTTTACGTGATAGTCTTACCGCGTCTTTGTTTAAAGCGTGATGAGCAAGAAACAAAAAGTTATTTTTAGGGTTCTTCTTAAAAACCTCAATGTTTGTTCTTTCTCTGTTTTAGTATCTATTCATTCATTTGTGTTTCTGTGTGGTGTGACTAATAAAACCCCTAAACTTGTTGATTTTTGTTATTGTTTACCATAGTGTTTAGTTTAATTAAGATGATAAAAACTAAAATTAAGAAACGACTTAACCGGAAAATTATGTTAGTACAAGATCCTAATAACAAGCCAAAAAACTCTCGGTCTTATACTAAGACTTAGCCAAACAAGACAGATTTAAAAGGATAAGTGGCAGTTAAGTACTGTCATCTTTGTTTTATAAACGGTAGAGTGTAGGTTGTCTTTTCAACCAAAACAAAATCTCAATTTCACTCATCTCAGAGTATCATAAAGATGGTTCAGAATCTGCGTTTACGTTTGTTTATACTCTGTTTTTACCTTGTTAACACCGCGTTTAAAGTAGTCACGGAAGATGAAATCGACAAGCGAAAGGTAATTATGTAAGAGTGTTGTGTTTGGTAATGATAGAGACCATCAATGGTTATAACTGACTGAATCACTTCTGTCTTTTCACTTTCTTTATAGCCTTACATTGTGTACATGGGAGATGCAGCTGAGAAGTATCATGATGAAGCCGCCGAAAACCATCATAATCTTCTACTGAAAGTGACCGGAGAGTAAGAACCGGTTCTTGATTCTTGATTCGGTATTGGTTTTGTCGGAAACTTTTAAACTTTTGTTGGGTTGTTGCAGTGAGGACAAAGCAAGAGAAGTTAAAATGTATAGTTATGGGAAGAACATTGATGGATTTGTGGCAAGACTTTTTCCTCATGAAGCAGATAACTTATCACGTACGTAACAATAATGTTTAGAAACTTTTTGAGCTTATCTCGATATGGTTAGCTGATTGTTTCTGTGCAGGTGAAGAAGGAGTTGTATCGGTGTTTAAGAACACTCACTGGCAGCTTCACACGACAAGATCATGGGATTTTCTTGGATTTGTTGAGTCTAAATACAAAAGAAGAGTAGCTTTTGAAAGTAACATCATTGTTGGAGTTCTTGACACAGGAATCTACATCGACTCACCGAGCTTCGATGACAGAGGCTATGGCCCTCCTCCAGCTAAATGGAAAGGAAAATGTGTAACTGGAAATAACTTGACTCATTGCAATAAGTACAAAAATACTCTGTTTACATCCTTTGTTTCTGCAATTCTCTGTCGTTTTTAACTTAAATTTGTTTTGGATTAATGCTTAAACAGTAAAGTGATAGGGGCAAAGCACTTTCACCTCCAACAACCGGGTTATCTCGATACAGCTGCGGATTACGAAGGTCATGGGACTCATGTATCTTCCACAATCGCTGGTGTTTCTGTCTCTGACGCTAGCCTATTCGGTATTGCAAACGGTACAGCCAGAGGTGGTGTTCCTTCTGCTAGAATAGCCACTTATAAGGTCTGTATTTTTTTGCTGATCTAAATCGTTAGTCTCCTTTATGCCACTTTTAGTTTACATGAATAATTAATCTTGTTTTTTAGTCGTGTCGTTTATCAGTTCTAGTAAAGCTAATCTCGTGTGGGGACGCATAGATTTCGATTTAGACTTGGTAGGATTAAGAGATGTGGAGGAGTTAGATTCACGTATTTTTGCTTATGTATCTTTTAGTCCGCGCTCTTAGGTTTAGTGTTTTTGGTCTGCCGTTGCATGTAGGTGCTTTGCTTGTTGGTGGTTCCTTTTATCTTTGTCTAAAGAGTTTTAGTATTTACGTCTTTTTCTCTTATCCATCCTTCCTTTCTCTAGAGAGCTATCTTCGTCGGTCACGGTTCATTGTGGTTTCATTGGCCTATTCGTGGGTTTGGTTTCCCGTTTTTTGGATTATAGACTGCGGAAGGAGTTTGTTCCTTGCCGTTTTAGATGTCTGATATTTGTTTCCGCATAAGAAGTCCGAAATATCAGGTTTGGAAAGTTTATAAGCTGTGGTTGGTTTTTTTATTATATACAACACCATATATCAAAAAAAAAATTAAAAAGTCTGTTTTTTTGCTTTCAATTGTTACTCTGTTTTCTTGGAGCAGAAGGACTCTCTTACACAGTTAAACTCTATTTTCAAATTAAGGTATGTTGGGAAGAAGGATGTTCGGCCATGGACATGTTGGCAGCATTCGACGAAGCGATTTCTGATGGTGTCGATGTAATATCGATTTCCATCGGAGGAGCCTCGCTTCCGTTTTTCGAAGATCCGATTGCGATTGGAGCATTTCACGCAATGAAACGAGGGATTTTGACAACGTGTTCTGCAGGTAATAACGGTCCCGGTCTGTTTACGGTTACTAACCTTGCCCCGTGGGTATTGACCGTTGCGGCTAACTCAATTGACCGGAAGCTTGAAACTGTTGTCAAACTCGGCAATGGAGACACCGCAATTGTAAGAAATTATAACTGCAAGTACCATATATCTTGCTTGTATGGCAAGTAAAACTAAGAGTTCAAGATCTCTTTTGCAGGGAGTATCTCTAAACGGATTCTCTCCAAGAAAGAAAATGTATCCTTTAACGAGCGGTTCACTTGCGTCTAACATATCTGCAGAAGACTATCGGGAACCCAAGTAAGAAAATATTTTTTACCAACGATAGTTGGTAAAGTTCAGCTAGTAGTTTTCCGTCAACCTAGGTTTGATTCTTATAGAGAGTGATCTCCTCTAAAAAGAAGGTGAATTTAACATGGTTTAGGCTTTTCTTTAGAAATATATACGGCCTACAAGATCCGAACCTCCTAATCATTCCAAAAAAAAACTCTTTTCTTTCTAAATTTTTTAGTCTTGGAAATTTTTAAGACGGCTATGAATTGATGCAGTTCTTGTGAATCTGGGACAATGGGAGAAGATAAAGTGATGGGGAAGGTAGTTTACTGTGAAGCAGGGCGCGAAGAAGGAGGAGGCGGTGGAGGTCAAGACCAAATTGTGAGATCTTTAAAGGGAGCTGGCGTCATCGTTCAACTTCTTGAACCGACTGATATGGCCACTTCAACTCTCATTTCTGCCTCTTATGTCTTCTTTGACGACGGTACAAAGATCTCCGAGTACATAAACTCCACCAAGTAAAGTACTCTCGTCTCTCTTCTTACTTCTGTTGTTCTTGTTCCTCACACATCGAATCTAACAGGAATCCTCAAGCTGTTATCTTTAAGACGCGAGCAACCAAAATGTTAGCTCCTTCGATTGCTTCCTTTTCAGCAAGAGGACCACAGAAAATTAGCCCAAACATTCTCAAGGTTTCTCTTCTCTCTATTTATCTATCTTGTTGAGATAATTCGAGTAAAACCTTATAAGAAGAAAACGATTTTGCGGAATACCTAGAGAGGGAACGATATTGAGTCAAATACCCTTCGTTCTAGGGTTTTTATATTATTTTATGAGTGTTAATATTTACAAACATTTAGACCTCTTTATCCTTTTATATTGTGCCCCAAACCCGATACAATAAGGAAATAGAATCCTAACGAAATCTTTTTATTATCTCGATAAAAGGAAAACCTAAGCCACTAAACCGCTTTCGACCCGTGACATTACTCGGTTCACTCAAAAAATGCCCCATTGTTAGTAATTTAATATTTAAGTCACCTTAGAACAACATCTATCTACCTATCTATCTGCATCCAAATGATTTTGTTTGAACCCCGTTTTTTTTTTTCGACAGCCTGACATTTCAGCGCCAGGACTAAACATTCTGGCGGCATACTCAAAGCTAGCAACGGTAACGGGTTATGCAGAGGACAAAAGACACACACTTTACTCCATAATGTCAGGAACATCAATGGCTTGTCCTCACGCCGCAGCTGCAGCAGCTTATGTCAAATCATTCCATCCTGATTGGTCTCCAGCCGCAATCAAATCAGCCCTAATGACAACCGGTAATTATCACCTAAACCCATAAAACAAAAATTCAAAATGTTCTTAAAAGTTCCAATCTTTACACTCCATTACAGCTACTCCAATGAGAATCAAAGGCTACGAAGCAGAACTAAGTTACGGGTCGGGTCAAATCAACCCGAGAAGAGCGATTCACCCGGGTCTAGTCTACGACATTACCGAGACCTCTTACTTTAGGTTTCTCTGCAAAGAAGGATATAACAGCACAAGCATTGGACTTTTAATAGGCGCACGTAACAACAAGACGAAGGAATACAAATGCGTGGATCACAAGCAAGGGCTAGGTTCCGACGGTTTAAACTATCCGTCCATGCATAAGCAGGTGAGTTCCACGGATACGAAAGTGTCGGAGATTTTTTACAGGACGGTGAGGAATGTCGGATACGGACCGTCGACCTACGTGGCTAAGGTTTGGGCACCGAAGGGTTTGAGAGTTGAGGTTGTGCCTAGGGTTATGAGCTTTGTTAAGCCTGGAGAGAAGAAGAGTTTTAAGGTTTTGATTAATGGAGTTTGGGAAGAGACGATGAGAGGGATTTTGTCGGCTTCTGTGGAATGGGATGATTCGAGAGGGCATCTTGTGAGGAGTCCAATCTTGTTGTTTCAATCCGGCAACTATTATCCTTAAAAAACAGAGAGGGAGTTTTAGATCACTGTTTGTTTTAACTTTTTAGTGTTTTTTTTTTAAATAATAGGGTTGCTGAGACAATGAAACTTCAAAAAATTGTAGGACATAAAATTAGTGGAATATATAAAGACTCTTTGCGTCATGTCCTGTCCGAGCGCAAATTTCTAATCCCTGATTTTTTTCCAGTGTTAGATATAAGGTGAACAAAAACGGAATAGTTAGATTAGCGATTAGAAAGTGGTAAGCTATTGAATAATGCAAAACTATTGGTAAAAGCCGTTGAATAGTGCAAAACTGTTGGTGAAAACTGTTAGTGAAAATGTTAACGAAAGCGGTAACAAAAAGCTGAGAATAACCGTTTTTACTTAGCTTTTATAACGTTTCCATGATTGGTAACAAACAAAACGGTATGCTTCTAACGTTTTTATTATAGCGTCACCAATCAGATCCATAAAAATTGGCGGCAACACCGATAGATAAACGAACAATAACTTGCCGACAGCTGACACGCAAACAACGAACATGACTATAGTGTAGCACTGATATGCCTTATTATAAACATAATATATAATCAAATCAAAGAAAAACCATAAGAAAATATATACACACAAATCATCTTCGTGAAAATAATTCAAACCTCAAATATATTATTTATGACCGAAAAAACCGAACAAAGCCAATCAAACAAAAAAAAAGAAATGTGCACTCTGCTATCGTAGTAGCAAAAAATGACGTAAACATCACACTAACACATAACCTGTAACCAAGCAACTTGAAATTTTTTGTTTTATTTTGTTCACATGTTGCAAGCAAAGGAAATACCTTCCTTAGACAACACGTCAAGACTTTCAACAGAAGGCTGTGCTCGAGCAACCCTAGCAATTGCCTTGTTCTCTTCAGGAGTTCCACCTTCTAAAAACACTCCAATCAATTTCCCTTCTTTAATCCAATAGCTCCCGAATTTCGGCTTAGGAGATTTCGGATCATTGTCTCCAAACAACACCGTCTCTCCAACATTGTCACCGTAGAATTGCCACGAGAGATCAAAGGCTCGTGAGTAGAAGTATGGAAGATAATCATATTCCGGAATCGAATTTCCTTCCTCTGCAGCCTTGATTGCCTTAACGGCTTGTTCAGCAGACTTGCGAGCATGGTCAACGTGTTCAACGCGTCTCATTTCATTGTAGAGTTTCATTGGGAAGGTGGCTATATCACCAATGGCGTATACATCTGGAACACTTGTCTTGAAGAATGCATCAGTCTGTACTCGAGAAACAAAAAATTTCATGAGTTACAATATAACTTAACAAATGAAAGTAGTGTAAGTTTCAAACCTTCAAACCACCCTTCTCTTCTTCAACTTGACCTTTGAAGAGTGATATAATAGGTCTAGCACCAACGCCTACAATCACTATATCAGCTTCTAACGTTCTTCCGTCCTTCAATATCACCTCAGTGACCTCTCCATCTGAGTTGGTGCTGAAACCGGCTGCTACGGTTCCTTTCACAATGTTGATTCCTTTGTTGGCGTAGTAACCCTCGTAGAATGAAGCAATACCGGCGGTGAAAAGCCGAGGCACTTTAAGAAGACATAATAAAGAAAGAAAGATGTTAAAGCAATTGGAGAGGACGGCAATGAGATTTCTCTTATAGTGGTTATCTACTTACTGCACCAAGGTTCTGGATAAACCATTGTAACTTCGAGGTTGTTGACCTTGAGAGCAGAACTGAGTTCAAGACCGATGTAACCACCACCAACAACCACAGCTTTTCCATTTTTCTTTACGTTCATTGCAGTCACGAGTTCATCAGCATCTCCAAGTTCTCTTAGGTAGAATATATTCTTAGCATCTGCACCTTCGACGCCAAAATCTGACAGCCTTGTGACCTGCACAATTTAAAAAGCTTCCTCAGAGGAAATGCAGAGACATGGATTGAAACTTCAAAAGCAAGTGGAGAGAGAGATTGTTCTCACAGAAGAGCCAGTTGCAGCTAGCAAAGTTTGGTACTTGAAGACTTGTCCAGTACTAGTGACAAGAGTCTTTGCAGCAAGATCTGCTTTGACAATCTCTGTGTCCAGAATCAGCTCAATCCCTGCAAGCAGTAGACATTTGAGTAGAGAGAAATTGAGTTATCAAGAACTTAAAGCATACAAAAAGGAAACTCACCATTCTCTTTGTACCATTGAGGGAACTGTTTCTCTCCCCCACTTCCAGCACAGACATAGAAATTTGGTAGTGAAGCTTTATCTATGAACCATGAGAACAATAATCTAATTAAGAACCGATCACAGACTCATCTAAACCCCAATTTATCTATTAACAAATGAGTTAAGATTCGAATTTTTACTCTCTAGGATGATATATCCCT
Source organism: Orychophragmus violaceus (assembly GCA_030180135.1). Classification (NCBI taxonomy): domain Eukaryota; kingdom Viridiplantae; phylum Streptophyta; class Magnoliopsida; order Brassicales; family Brassicaceae; genus Orychophragmus; species Orychophragmus violaceus. The sequence continues at coordinate 889,391 of CM058237.1, forward strand.
TGCTAAGTGCAGGACGCTCATATGGAGGCACCTGCAGAATTTTCAAAACTATAAACCACGAAGAAGCAAAACTAGAATCCAAAAGATGAATAGATCGCAAGAGCTAGCCTAAAAATAATATTATTCATCAGGAATCTTACTTGTTCCCTGGAAATGATAGCAAGTTCACCAGGCTTGAGACCTTGCTTAGAGAACTCTCTCGCAGCGTATCCCTGTGATTTGATAACATCCCAAAAAAAGATGGATTAAGGAGTTTGAAACTTTTGATTCGTTTGTGCAAATTAGAAACGATTCTCAAACAGTAGTAGCTCAATCGTCATTTACTTTCTAGTTCTTCATAAATCATAAAACAATATCAATAGATCTGGATATACAATCAACCTTAGAAACTACTTCACAAGACAGGATCAACGAGAAAACAATCGTGAGGAGTACAGAGTGATGATTCGTAAGCTAAGAGAGAAAGATAGAGAGAAAACATAAATCCCAATCACAGCAAAACGAGAAGAACAGAGGCTTACGGCGGCGACACCACCACCGACGATCACATACTTGAAGCTCTTCTCTTCCGCCATTGATGCAATTTTGATTTCTTTCGATTTTTTTATTTTACTTTTGGATCCGAGAAATGTGATTGGGTCAGGTGGTTTATATAGGAAACCAGTCCGGTCTAGAAGGAATCTTACACGTGTTTCATTTTAAAGCGTTAGATATCCCGCTTTAGATCAAAATCAAAATCAAGTCAGCGTCTAACATTCTTGACCCGGTCTTACTTAACACGTGGCAAATCATCAGACTGGCCGCCTGATGTGTGTGAAACGGACATTCAGTTTTACATTCCGGTATGATCCGGTTTATTGATTGATACCTTTCATAATTGGAGGCTTTTTATATTTTACTTTTTTTAGAAAAGAATATAGTATAAAAGGAATCATCACTATGCCTAGTCAGAACCCACAACCACCACGCATTCGACTAGGCATGGGCACTTTACCCGTACCCGAAGAACCGAACCGAAATCGACCAAAAAAACCGGTTCGGTTCAGGTTTGGGTCCAAAAAAATACCCGAATGAGTTTTGTATCTAGATATTTTCGGGTATCGGATCGGTTCGGGTAATACCCGAGAACCGAACGGATATCCGAAGTAACCATACTTTTTTTTTTGAATAACTGTTAAATTCATTCAAAAAAAACCTTTGGTTCACTTTACAAGTGGGCATAAACTTAGATACAACATTTTAGAGTAAATCATTTCAAAAGGGTAAGACCGACAACAATGTTTTAGCTCCTAGCTGCGAACCAGGTCTGCATTGCATCCATCAGACGTTTGCTTGTGGCTGACGTAATCCTGTTTCTTATTTGTTTATCAATGAATCTGATCAAAGACTGAGGGTTTTGAGGATTTTCACCATGTTTTCTCAGATTCCTTTCTCGCCAAATTGAGTATGTTGTGATCTGCAAAGTGTATCTGCACAGGTAAGTCCTTGTCTTTCCCATAGTTGAGCTCGCTACCACCTCGACCATTCGATTCCAATTTGTTGTGTATTGAGCCTGAAAAATGTCTTGAGCAAGGTTCTTCCACACCTCCTCCGAGAAAGCACATGTGAAAAAGAGGTGGTCTCTGCTTTCAATATGGCTTTTACAGAGGAGACATGTTGGATCCAACTGATCATTCCAAATCATAGCTCTGTCATTGGTAGATAGCCTATTTAGGTTCGCTAACCAAGTGAAGACTGAGTATTTCGGAGTGGACATTGAGAACCAGATGCCTTTATGCCAGCTGATCTGAGGGTGAGCTTCTCGGATTGCAGACCATGTCTCTTTAGAGTTAAAAACTTGGCCGAATGTACCATGTTTCTGTCTCCATAACCAGACGTCATTCTCGTCCGTAAGGATGACGCTTCGAAGAGATTGAATTTCCTGCTCCATCTTGTTTAAGATTTCAAGCCGATGTCTACTTCTTCTTCGATGAGTGTTTAGAACATGTTCCATTGTTGCATCACGAGCAATGCCCAGATCAATGCAGCTTCTCGAGCCTGTTAACTCCATTAGACGCCCCAAAGGACACCATACGTCATACCAAAATGATACTTCTGCCCCACTCTTAACCATACTTTTAATTATATATAATAAATATTTTTTATAGGTTTGGTTATTTTGGGTAGTTCGGATACATTTAGGATAAATCAAATTTTTTTTATAGGATGATTTCGAGTAAATCAGTTATTTCGGATAAATCGGGTAGAGTTTGGTTACTTTGTGTATAAAGTATCCGAACTGATCGGATACTTCGGTTAGAATTTGGTTACTTCGAGTACAAAATACCCGAACTAATTGGTTACTTCAAATATATTATGGTTACTTCGGATCCAAAATACTCGAAGTACTCAAATACCCGATTTTCTGAGTATTTACCGGTTCTTAAAGTCTAATACTCACCCGATCCAAACCCCAAAAATACCGAACCAAACCCGATTCGAAAATCTAAAATACTCGAATGGGTTTTATAATCTAAAACCGAAAACCCCGAAACCCGAAATACCCGATTCGAATCTGAATGGGTATCCGAACGCCCAGGACTACATTCGACTATATTAATGTTTATTTGACTTATGTTAGTCCTTAGATTACTAATTTATTTTGGTATTTAGATTATATATAGGCACTTCGATCAAAAAAAGATTATATACAGGCACTATTTAAGCTCCAAAATCCATGGTTGTGTAAATGATGGGCCTAGGTTAATGAGCCGTATAAATGAGGCTGAAAGCGAGAAAATGAGATCCAAAAAGCTGGAAGAGCTAAGCAAGAACATTGATCAAACCAAAGCTTGGTGTTGGACGGACGGGCAGAGTCACGTAGATTGGGCTATTTTAAGTTATCAAGTATAAGTGGGTAAATCACGTTTAGAGTATTTTCATTGTTCTTCTATCAGTCATTTATAATATAACAATAAAAAGTAACAGGAAATGGTTTTGAACTATAATGTGACCAATTTTACAATGACAAGCCATTATCGATGTGATTCGCAAATTTGTATTAATAAATGTAAAGAACCATGTTTGTTTGTTGGCATTTTTGATGCTTATATCATGAAGCATTTCAAATCTCATTATACATGGAAAAAAAAAAAGTTAAATAATGTATTGAAACGAAAATATTATATTTATATGGTGTTTAAATAATTTCATAAATGAATAAAAAACAAAAATGAAAAAAGCAGAATTGGAATGTTACTTCTTTTGCCAAAACTGGAATGTTACTTGTCCATCAGCTTAATTGCTTTCATTGCAAGCGATGAATGTCAGTGACGCAGAGAAAAAAAGTGAATGGGTTTTCAGTTGAGATGTTGAAGACACGCATCGTAAGAACTCGCAGCCCCCACAGCTGTTAATGCGACAATTGTCGTTTTGATCAAATGGACGAAATTGTGATTATCCGAACTAAGCTAACTATTCTTATATGATAGGATTATAATCTGCATTACTTAAAATCATATTTTCTTACTATTATGTTGTTCTAGTGTGTTACCAATCATTTATCAAAAAAAAAAAGTGTGTTACCAATCAACACTAATATGCAGACGAATCCTTTAAGACCTTCAACTACCAAAAATGTCCGATAACACCAAAATGTTATGATTCTGTATCTTTTCGCAAGAACATGAACTTGATACAATTTAAAATTTTAAAAGAAAAATATAAATAAAATAGTATCCAAAGGAAAATAAAATAAACATACGTTTGGTTTGGTGGAATTATCAACGATCGATGTTTCCTTGTATGAGCATCTCTCAATTTATCATACTGAATGTACACAAAACTAATATGTTTAATCATAATTAGCACCTACTATGTTCCAATATTAAGACTCCATCAATTAGGAGGTATCTGTCTCTGTTTATATGTTATATATACAAATATCTAATGCATATTTGGATGCTTCATCGTCTTTCTAAATTGTGACATGTTCGGTGCCGTGCCGCAATTGTGTACATAATTTTTGTAATGAGATGTGCATGAACGAATGTAAAATATAAATGTACCAGTCGTGCATGAGCATGGAGGAAAGCTACAAATCAAGCGACACGATCCAAGCTTAAGATACACTTGTAGACATATTGTCTCACAATAAGTCAAAGTTACAAACTATATAATATATAACTGAACCAAACTTTGGATCAATAATTCATATGTATCTATTAAATTTGTTGGTGTATGTATTTTAGCTATTATCGTATCTTCTACGTAAACTGCATCGGGACATGTTTCTTTTGCTCTATATGCCCATATCTCTTCAATATCTCATCGATCGGTTTACATGAATATAGCCGTATAAGTTAATAAATAATACAACGCATCTACGTGTATATATATATTAGTATGTCCAACATCGTATATGGGGGTATACATGCTGATATAAGTCTCTTGTCTGTTTCTTGATTTTCTTAGATTAAAATATTACATCATTTCAGTGTCTTATTGCTTGGAACCTTCTCAAACCAGAGAAAAATCGTAAACTCTTGTAAAGATAATTAAAAAGAAAACAAAGGATATAAATATATAACGAAAAACGTGCATACAAATGTTTAATATTCGTCGGCCTCAGATCATTAATTGACTAATAAACATGTAAAAATTTAGAAAACTACGTCTGAAAATAAAACTACCTTTGCAAATTTTTTTTTTTTTTGATCAAAGCTACTTTCATTAATTAAAACGCATAAGCGTTAGGTAGACAAGAGTTAAGACTCTGTTTTGCTACAGCATCAGCAGCCAGATTCATAGATCTGGGCACAAAATTAAAGGAAATTTCAGTAAAATTGAGGGATAATATTGAGATGTCTTGGAGAATTCCATAGATCTCAGAGATGTTGAGCCGCTTGTTGATGGCTCGGACGAGGATTAAAGAGTCGGACTCTATTCGGAGACTGAGGAAGCCACGATCTGTTGCTCTCAGGAGAGCCTCTCGCACTGCAAGTCCTTCCGCTACGAGAGGTGAGATTACATTAGAGATGTTTCTTGACCCTGTGAGTATAGTCCGACCTGCAAAATCAGTGAAAATCCATCCCAATCCAGCAATTCTTGTGTCACTTTTCCAGGCTGCATCGGAGTTAACGGTGATCGAATTGGGGATCGTCGGAGATGGTGTGATCTGGGTTCGCTTTGGGGCAGACGAGGCTCCTGAATTTGCTTCTAGAGTTTGCGCAGATTGCCATTCTCTTGCTCCAAGGATGGCTTTTGAAGCTGTTTCTGCTGCGCTAAATGACCGATTGGAAAATAAGAGTTGATTTCTGGCTGTCCAGAGGTTCCAGAAGACCCACGGAGCGATTGGCCCTAGTCCTACTCCTGTCGGTGGGAGACAAGTAAGCGAAGCTGAAGCTCCAAGAGAATCTGCAAAGGAGTTATAGCTAGCTGGACCAAATGGAGTAATCAGTGGGATGAGTTCCCATACTTCCTTTGCAAAGTTACAGTGGAGGAAAACATGTTCGGCTGTTTCCTTAAGGCCACACCGTCTACAGTTGATATCCAGGACGCCTCTGGACTCAAGATTTGCTCCCACAGGTAATGCTTTTTGTATGATTTTCCAAAGAAAAAGCTTGAGTTTAGGGGACACTTTATTGTTCCAGATAAGTCTGTTCCATTCGATATTGTCCAGAGTAGTGAGGTCTTCTTCCTGAATGCTTGCTCTTGCCACATGGTAGCCAGATTTTGCTGTGTAGTCCCCTGACGCATTTATGGTCCATATGTACTTGTCAGGTACATCTCCTAGGCTCGGTTTTATTGTCAGGATAGAGGCTTCCAGGTGTGGGAGAGTTTCTCGGATTGATTCCAGGTTCCAAGTGTTTTGTCCGCTTACCATAAGCGCAGAGACTAGCATTTCCTGGTTTTCCTCTGATGGAGGTCCAATAGGTCTTGATTGCTCTGAGCATGATAGCCAATCCTCTTGCCAGACCTTTGTATCCTGTCCGTTTCCAATCACTTTGCCCAGATGTTTTTTTAGGAGGTTTTTGCCAATCACAATACCTCTCCAGCCGTGGGAAGAGGAGGATGGTGCTTCACAGTCTAAGAACTTTGAGGAGTGGCAGTATTTGCCAAGCAGAATTCTCGCTAGGAGGCATGAAGGGTTAGTAAGGATTCTCCAGCTCAATTTTGCTAGTAAAGCATCATTAAAGCATTGGATGTCCCGGAAGCCCAATCCTCCTATCTTCTTGCTTCTGGTGAGCTTTCGCCAAGAAACCCAACATATTTTTTTCTTTTCCATCTTTGTGTTCCACCAAAAGCTTGTTAGGGCTGATTGAATCCTTTTACTTAGACTTGCAGGTATCTTGAAGCAGGACATCGTGTGTGTGGGCATAGCTGTCAGGACAGCTTGTAGGAGGACTAATTTCCCTGCGGTGGACAGAAGTCTAGTTGACCAGCTTGAGGCTCGTTGTCTTATACGGTCTACTATCATGGTGAATAGATCTTTCTTCCGTCTCCCGAAGTGTTCGGGGAGTCCAAGATATTTCCCAACACCTCCTTCTTTGTCTATTCCAAGGTTCATCTTCACTCTTTCTCTTGTTTCTCTTGATGTTTTAGCAGAGAATGTGATGGAAGATTTCTGACAGTTAATTGACTGTCCCGATGCTTCTTCATAGCGTGTGAGGATGGTCTTTAGTGCTGTGCAGGATTTCACTGAGGATTGGCAGAAGAACATGGTATCATCTGCAAAGAGCAGATGATTTATTCTCGGACTGTTTGTTGCTACACGGAACCCCGGGAGAGATCCATCTATCTGAGCTTTCCTGCAAAGGCCCGAGAGAACTTCGCTACAAAGTATAAAGATGTATGGGGATAGTGGGTCGCCTTGGCGGATTCCACGAGAAGGTATCACCCTTCCTTTCGCTGTTCCATTGAGGAGAAAGCTGTAGCTCACTGATTTTACACAGCACATGATCCAGGTAATCCACTTCTGATCAAAGCCGAGCTTTTCAAAAACCAATTGAATGAATTCCCACTCCAACCTGTCATATGCCTTACTCATATCTGTTTTGACAGCCATGGAGCATTTCTTTTTTGCTTGAGAAATCTTGAGATAATGGAGCATCTCATGAGTTATCAGAACATTATCTGATATAGCTCTATTAGGTATGAAGGCGGACTGGTTTTCTGAGATAACTTCCTTAAGAATAGGTTGCATCCTCTTTGTCAATAGCTTAGAAATAGTCTTGTAGAAGACGTTACATAAAGCTATAGGTCTGTAGTCTGCAACTGACTTTGGATTTTGGTTCTTAGGGATTAATCTGATGTGAGTAACGTTGAGAGTGCTTGGGAATTCACCAGAGCTGAAGAACTCCTGAATTTCTGTCACGATGGCTGGTCCGACTGTTGACCAATTCGAGTGGTAGAAGCTTGCAGAGAAGCCATCGGGCCCTGGAGCTTTATCCGGGTGGATTGAGAAGACTGCTTCTCTTATCTCTTCGGGGGAGGGGGCTTTTGTTAGCATTGCATTCATTTCAGTGGTGATCAGGGGAGAGAGCGCATCATTCACAGTATCCTGCCTCTGTCCTGGTTGGGATGTAAAGAGACCTTGGAAGTAGCTTGAGATTGCGGAAGTAATCTGCTCCTCCTCAAAAACAGGTACACCTTCTGCATCCTCAATCACTGTGATATTATTGACTGCTCTACGCCCTTTTGTTACTGCGTAGAAATATCCAGAGCTTTTATCTCCATGTACCAGCCACAATTGCCTACTCCTTTGCTTCCAAAAATCCTCCTCTGCTTTATAAGCCATGGCTAGTTTCTGATTAATGTCTGTGATAGACTGATCTGGGGTAGAGTCGTTTGACATTGCCTTTTCCAGGTTATCTCTGAGCTCATCAATGATTTTCTGACTGTTAAGTCTTTGTTCCCTGCTCCACTCAATCAGTGCTCGCCTGCACCAGCTGATTCTTTGTTCCACAGAAGCATTAGGTTCGCTATTCCAGGTATCATCAATCAACTTGGTTACTTCTTCGTTATTCCGAAGTCTCCTGTCATAACGAAATAGGCCCTTGTTTCTTTTGCGTGAAGGTGAGAAGACTGTAAGAAGCGGTCTGTGGTCCGAGCCCTCGAACCGTAGATAGTGGCTTCTAGCTGTTGGATACACTTCAAACCAGGAGCTATTTGCCATTGCCCGGTCTAGACGGCAGTGAACCAGGTGTGTATGCCTCATACCCCTCCAAGAGTAATAGTTTCCAGAATGTTTAAGGTCATATAGATCACACTCTGATACCAGTGAACGGAAGTCAATGAAGGTTCCTTCTGCCCTCTGCGGCCCTCCAGACTTTTCGCAGTTGTGGAGGATCTCGTTAAAGTCTCCCGTTAGAAACCACGGTCTGTCCAGGTGCATATTCAGCGATTTAATCTTGTTCCATACATTTCTTCTCTTAGTATGATCAGGTTCCCCATAGACAAAGGAAGCTGAGAATAGTTGCGCTTTATACTTCACCTCCGTGTGTATATAGTTGCAGTTGGAGTCCTGAATGTTCAGTGAGATTCCTTCTTTCCATAGAAGAGCTAGCCCTCCTCCATGGCCTTGTGGAGGTATTAAGAAGTTATTTGGATAGCCCAATTTTTCCACTTTCTCTAAGACAAAGTCATCGGTGTTCTTTGTCTCCATGAGGAATAAGATGTCTGGAGATTCACTTTTATGTAAATCTTGCAGACGACGAACTGTTACGGGATTCCCCAGCCCGCAACAGTTCCAACTCACGATTTTTAAGGAAGAGGAAGATCCGGATTCCGAAAATCCGTCCTTTCCTTTGAAATGGCTGGTATCAAGGCAACAGCTGGAGCTGGTGTGTTGGCTGTCGAGACTGCTCTTATTGTTCCTGTTCTAGGAGTTGATCCTCGGAGGAGTGGAGAGGGTCGTGTTCCTGAGGTCCCTGCTGCACTCGCTCTCTGGTAAGAGGTTCTTCTTTTTGGAGAGATTTGGATAGTCCTAACCTTCCTCTTCTTGTTTGCAGGTGCCGTAACTCTTAGGGGTGCATTCTTCTGCGGGTTGGGGGGTCTACCCCTTCTCTTTTTTGCTGCAATTTCCACTTGTAGAGTTTCAGGAAGGTGAGTCTCTTCCTCAGTTTGATCATTTACGAGTGCACTGTAATTGGCCTGATGTTGAGCATGTTTTTCCACTGATGCAGCAATAATGAGAGCCGCTGTTTCATTCATTAAACCTTGTTCCTCTCCTTGCAGGACCCGTTGGCTTCTCACTGCACTTTCAGCAGGATCTCCACAATGAATATATTTGAGGGTAACTTCTCTCAGCTCCTCTAGGACTTCTTCAGTGGTAGGTATTGGTGGAGGCGTTGGAATGTTAGTCTCAGAAGATTGTCTTCTCTCGCGATAATCCTCTTTTCCTTGTGATTCTTGTCTACGCTCATCAGGGTTCCTAGACTGTTTTTCTCTCCATTCTGTTTGATGGGTCCCCCTAGTCTGAGAAGTAGTTCTCTTTCCATAGGAAACATGCCTATGTTCATCTCTTTCGCTTCTGTGGTGGAGAGACGACACTTGTTCTCTGCGGTACCTAGAGGTCTCCTCTCTTTGGTGAGACGCATGACAGTTTGAGTTGGTACGAGAGTATTCCTGGTGATTGGAGCTTGAGATTCTTTCTCCAAATGCTCGGCCGTGTCGATCAACTCTCATGTTGAAGTCAGGATTAGTCTCTTTAGCCGGTATTACTGCCTGGTAAGTGGATTCCACTTCTCTTCTGTATTCCTGGCTTTGAGTGTATCCTCGGGAATTTAGTTGTGGCTGCCTCTTATTCCCTTGTTCTGAATGGTTAGTATGCTTGAGACCTTGGTTTTCTTTTACCTGAGGCGCCTTTTCCTGGGTTTTTGTGTCAGGAGCTTGGTTGAGGGGGCAATTCTTCCTGAGGTGAGTGAGTCTGAAGCATAGGGCACAATGGTGTTCTAACTTCTCATACTCCAGGTACACTGTTGCTTCATCTCCATTCTCAAATTCCAGGATAGATTCCTGAATCAGGGGCTCTAGTCCATTAATATGGACTCTGATTTTTGCAGATGATTTGGTCAGTTCATGGCCTTTGTAGTCACCCAAAGCATCTCCTAAAGACTCAAGTGTCTCTTCTTTCCAGTAGTGTAGAGGAATTCCTTTGAGACGGATCCAGAAGGGGATTGTTGCTGGGAAGTTTGGATCCACTGTGGGGGTCCATTTTTGGAGGATCAGCATCCACCGGTTAAAATGGTAAGGGCGTTCGTCTAGGACCTTTTGCAGATCCTCCTCTAGGTCAAATCTGAATTGGAAGCAACCATTTCCAAGATCTGAGCCTATGGCTTTGCCTTTTGACCTCCATCTCTTTGACATGTAAGGAATCATTGACCACATGCGTTGTTCCTTAGCATTTGTGAGTCTGCCTATGAGAGTTAACTCATTTTCTTGGATAAGTTTTGAGTTGTCAAAACCAGGTACTCGGACTCTTAGTCTTGGTGGTGGAATTGCTTGAGACACCACGGCTTTTCCTTTTTCAGAGTATGTTAGCTTCCTGCTAGCCATTTTAAGATGTGTGCAGAGTCCAAGGTACTTATCTGGTGTTGAGAGTTCTTCTCATAAGTGAGAGGAAAGTTCAAGAGTGGGATGATTCACACTCAAGACAGGTTCTTTCTTCAGTGTTGTGTGAGAGCCTTAGTCAGCTTTCTTCCTGAGAGGTGCCTACCCGACTTTGAGCTTGAACAGGCAGTATCCTGGCCGTTGAGATGCGGACGTATCGAAGAAGCGATGTGTTGGAGAAAGTCCGGGAGGAGGAGCCTTTGCTAGAGAGGTAGCTTAGAGCAGAGAGATAGCTATTTGGTACCGGAGTCCGGTGAGAGGAGGGTAGAAAGCTTTAACCGGAGGAAAATCTTTTGGAGTTGTCAACATCCAGATTTTCAAACGTTTGAAAAACTTTCCAAAATACTGATGGGTTCCTTAGGCTGGGGAATGTCAGACCAGAAGGGACCACACACAGTTTCCATTTTTAACCAAAGTTGGGGGAGGGGGAGCTCCTCGAGATGTGCTCCATCCGTCGAGGTCAACTCTTTGGGATGAGTGCCTGAGAGCACTTTATCTCACTAGAATCTCTCTAAAAAATTGTGTTTTAAACTTTAACTACCTTTGCAAATAAAAGAGGTAATATATTAGTTATAGACTTTAATTACTATTATATTTTATGATTTTAAATTTAATGTTGAACTATATAATAGATATCTCTGTTAGGTGTATTTTTCCTAATTATGTAATTAATAGCTCCATATATTAATTAAATTTGGTCGGTAGGACGGCCACTCCAGTCTTATGGATCTACTTGACCTAAAACAAAACAGCAATACAGAATTATTGAATCGCGAGAAGAAAAAAATTCTGGAGAAAAGAGACAAAAATACCAAATAAATAAATGAAAAGAGACAAAATGCGAAAAGAATCCAATGAGGAAATCTGGCCACGGCATCAAACGGCGAATGGCCGCGACTTGTAGACGTCCATATCGAGCGGCTGGACAAAACGCCGACCTTATTTGAACCGTGGCATTATGCCATGGAACGCACGTGTGACTTTCTGTGGACGCACACGAAGCTTGTCCTCTCCTTATCTGGCGGTGCTCGGTAACCAAGAAGAGTTGAACAAAACAAAAGAAAATAACGGGCCCCGTTTTGATTTTCTAATATTCATGAATCGATGTTATTGTCTCCTCATGTCTGATACTATTAAAGTATTAAGTACTACTCCTACTTTTTTATAATCAATATGACTAAGTGTACTTATAAATAACTAACACAATATGGGCAAGCCGCTCTCTCTCTAACTTTTAGAGAGAGGATTTTCTCTCTGCTTCTGATCCTTTCGATCCCTTCTCTTCTTCTCGAATTCATATTTTTCAGAAGAGAAGCTTTCGATGATCGGTATCTCAGCGGCTGTTGGGTTTGGATGTTTATATTTTCCGATTTTGATCGGAATTTGGTTTCATTTTCTTTTCGTTCTCCGCCTCGGTTCTCTCCGATGGCGATTCTCGTTTTTGGGGTGCTTAGCTTTCGATTCTCCTTCCCAATAAGTCCCGTTGTTATCTAAGGCTGGCTGATCTATTCCGATGACGGAACTCCTCGCCCTCTCGGTTTTTCTCTCTGATCGCGATCCCTTTCTCACTGCTCGCCGTTCAGCTTCCGATCTGTCTCGACTCTGCTTCTAATCCTCCTTTCACCAGGATTAATATTGTCACCGTTCCATCGCGTTGAGGACGCCTATGGTGGAATTCGATGGGTTTCTAACCTCATCCGCGGCGGCGCCTCCATGGGCTAGGTTGATTCCGGTAGGGTTGTTTGTTACTGTTCTTCTTCTTGATGCAGGTGCTCACCGGCGGTTCGGGATACGTTTCGATCGACAAATGGTCTTCTGCCTCTGCGAGCAAATTGTTCCGGAGCGGTCCGGCGGCGTCTCCTCCCCGTTTGCCGACTGATTTTCGGCGGTGCGTAATTCTCCGACACGTGTTGCTGCATGGCCTTCTTCCCCGCAGAGCTCGACGCGTGGTTGTTGCTGCGTGTCTTTTCTTCTCTTGTGTGGGCTTTTAATGGGCCTATTATTGTAATGGTGTTGGACAATTTTCTTGTAGGGCTTGGCCCATTTGAACTTTACGGCCTTTTGGCCTTAATCCAACGGTTGACAAAAAAAAAAGACTGGCTAGTTGACCCAACCGGATTTCAGACTCGGTTTAAAACTTTTTTCGATTTTAATTTTGTTGTTGTATATCTTGTTTTAATTTCCGTATGTATCTGATTTATCTCCGATTTAGTTCGTTAATTTTAATAATATAATATTAATTAAAAATAGATAATACGTAATAAGTGAATGAATAACTAGATTTCACTACGCATCAAATATTTGTTCATGTTATATACTGAAAAACTTGGAATTTTAGTATCATAGAGCTGATTATCGATTAAACTATGTAACTAATAATGTTCTTAACTTCTAATGATCCAATAGTTATGACATCATATTTTAAATTTGGTATTAGCCAAAATAAAATGCTTTCCCCTCAACATACTGTTTTATTACATATGAATGTTATTTTTTTGGCTAAAAATGAATGTTATTTTTGTATCAATATGTTACTATAATCATAAGTGTGTGGTCCAGTTTTTTTTCGTGGGTAGAATTCATCACGAAAAAACATCCAACAAGACAACAATATTTGTTATTGATCATATCAAATGTCATTCTGATTGGATTTTACCCGGCTCGTCCAAATAAGCTGAAATACGACTAAATTAATCACGTGATTGGACTAATTAAGGAGAACCGAAGCATCGTAAGAAAATAGCGTTAGGACAAATGAATTGACAATATAAAATTAAGTATGTCCTAAGTTTGTCTTGATAGGTGAAAACAAGAGAATATTGAGAAACTACTTACCAAACACCAACCACTAGAAGCACCAACCTTTACCTAAATATAAAGATGATTAATTTTTCAAACAATTATTTAGTTCTTGATATAAAGTATTATAGATCTATTAGCTATATTCATTATTGTCCTTTGAGATGTTGTCTGGATTTTACTATTTGACTTCACTACCGATCCTTGATTAATAGGGTCGTGTAATTAAAATCCATAGTTCCCTACCACTCCAATCGTTTCACATAGTCCACTTCTTGTATATATATTAGGACAGTTGCACATGATGTATATAAATTATAAGGTATTTTCAAACAAAAATTGTTTGAGTTTACCTACATTTTATTATTGTTTGGGTTATGCTTTTTACTCTCTTTTTAGTTTTTTTTTATTCGAAAATTTCAAATCTGTTTTTATAGATAAAAATTTTAAACTCTTAGTTCACAATTTGATTAATTTCATTTGGCCGACAATTTATGTGTAAATTATAATTTTGTATAACTTATACTGAGTTTATACAAACACTAGTTTTATATCGTTATTTTGGATCTGAAACTATCAAACAGAAATTTTAATAATATCGATTAATTTACTTATGTATTTGTTTTTGGTCATGAATCCAATTATTTGATTTTGTATTTAAGAAAATTTAATTTGTAACCTTGAATTTTATTTTATAGTAATATTTACAATTTTACAACAAAAAAAAAAATAATGAATTGATTTCTAGTAAAGTGTATCAATCATATAAACATCGTTGTCTATGCCAGTATTTGAGCACAATAATTAGGACTGTGTTTTTTTATTTAAAAAGAGTTAGAAATGTTTCTATCTCTCTTATGTAAATGTAATTTAATATATAGTTACATACATTATTCGTATATGTATAGGGATATCATATAACTGTTCCCATACTCACTAATCATTTCATGTTTGATTATCATATATCATAGGAAAAGGTTGTGATGGTGACCCAATCTAAAAGTTGATCATCACGGCAGTAAAATAAGGTCCATGACCATGACAGAAAACATAAATTTAAACATAAGAATTTAGTGTTTTGTTTTTTTCAAGGATTAGATATTTTTAAAGAAAAGAAAAATAAATTTAAACAGGAAAATTAACACCTAGAAAATTCATTTACTCGACTAATCAAATTATAATATTGCGTAAAATCTTATACTTTACGTAGTGCTAATCATTTATTAGAATGATTAGTATTCATCAAAACTATTAAAAATAAATTAAATCTTAAATTTAATAATATGATTATTTTATTATTGCAAATTATTTGCTATAAGATTAATGTGTTAGGATTTAAACTTCAACTAGATTTTGACCCGCGCTAAAGAAGCGCGGGTTTATATATTTTTTTTAAAAAAAAATTTATCTTAAATCTATAGTTGAAAAAAATAAGTTTATTCAATCTAATTTATATTAAGTATAAATATGATGATGTAATGTTAAATTTCAGAAAAAAATAATAAATTTTGGTTTTGTTTTGATATTATTTTATTATATTTTTAGTAGTTGTGGTTTATTTTATTTTTAATAGATGATTAGTTTAACTTATTGTTGTAAAAGCGCATATATATTTTATTTAATAATTTTTTATTTAAGTTAATTTTAACTTAGTAAAATCCGTGATTTCACTGTTAAAAATTGTTAAAATCAATATTTTTTTTGTCTAAAATACAATCTTACTAATATATAAATTGTTGGATTCGATCTGTTAGGTTTTTGATTTAATTAATTATATAATTTTGTTTTAAATAGTATAGTTTTGACATGTGATTACAAATTTATGTATAATTTAAATATTTATAAAATTAAGAATATATCAATTAAAACTAATTACTATTTTAACCCGTTTTTAGTAGGAAATTTTTTTTTAACATTATATATACTTATGATTTAAAATATTTCTCAACTGTTTTATAATGGTCTAAATGTAAGTATTTTTATATTTATTTCATAGATCAAAATGTAACTAAAATATGATAATCTATTCATTTAACAGTTTTGTATTGATTTAAGTTCATTTAATGTTCGTAAAATTAAAATTGGTTAATTCATGTTTTTAACGTGTCTTTTAATGAACATAATTTTGAACAATATTTTATAATCAAATAAATCTATACATCAACCCATTTATAATAGTCAAAGTATTTTAAAATTTTGAAAAAACAATCTTTAAAATTTGTCATCGTAAAAACATTAACCGTAATCAAACTCAACATATATTTCAATAATATAAATATTGATTATTTTTAATATTTTATAAAATTAAAAATATATCAATTAAAATAAGTTAATAAATCTTTTTAACCCGTTTTCCAGTATTCAAAATTAGTTTTTAATAATATAGATAAATGAAATCGATATATAATATAGTTTTGACCCGTGATTACAAACTTATGTATAATTTAAATACTGATAAAATGAAGAATATATCAATTGAAACTAATTACTCTTTTAACCCGTTTTCAATAGGCAAAATTTGTTGTGAACAATATATATACTTAAAGTTGTTTAATAGATTTCTCATTTCGTTTTATAATGTCTTAAATGTAAATATTTTATATTTATTTCATATACCAAAATGTAACTGAAATATGACAATTCGTTCATTTAAAAAATTTTGAATTAATTTATGAAATTTAATGTTTTTATAATTAAATTTGGATAATTTATCTTTTTAACATGTCTTTCAAGTAACATAATTTTTTGAAAAATATTTTTATATTAAAAATTAGTATATACACCAACCCATTTATAGTAGTCTAAGTATTTTGAAAATTTGATAAAATAATTCCTAAAAACTGTCATCCTAAAAACATCAAACGTAACCAAACTCATCATATATTCCAATAGTATAAATATTGAATAATTTTTTTAATTTATCAAATTAAAAATATATCAATTGAAATAAGTTAATAAATTCTTTTAACCCATTTTCCAGTAGTTAAATTAGTTTTTAATAGTATAGATAATTGAGAAATCGGTTCATCTATTTTTTAAACCTATTTTATGATGATCTAAATATACAAATTTCTATGTTAATTTTTTTAATCAAAATGTAACTAAAATGTGATAATCTCATTTAACATTTTGGATTGATTTAAGTTTATTTTAATATATAATTAAAATTGATTAATTCATTTTTTAACTTGATTTCCAATATAAATATTTTTAAGTTAATAAATTCTTTTAACCCGTTTTACAGTAGTTAAATTAGTTTTTAATAGTATAGATAATTGAGAAATCGGTTCATCTATTTTTTAAACCCATTTTATGATGATCTAAATATAAAAATTTCTATGTTAATTTTTTTAATCAAAATGTAACTAAAATGTGATAATCTCATTTAACATTTTGGATTTATTTAAGTTTATTTTAATATATAATTAAAATTGATTAATTCATTTTTAACTTGATTTCCAATTTATATATTTTTAAATATTTTTATAATAAAAAATTAATCTATATTTCAACTCATCTTATATTATTTTAAGTAATTTAAAAATCTGATAAAAAATTATTTAAAAAATATCATCGTAAAAACATCAACTGTAATCAAAATTCTCATATAATCAAATAATATAAAGTTTAGTAATTTTAGTATTTTTATCAAATTAAGAATATATCAATTTAAATTACTTTATACATATTTTAACTTGTCTTCCCATAATCAAAATGTTTTCTAATAGTATAGATAATCGAAATCGGTTCATTTATTTTCAATATGTTTATGTTCTGTAATTGTCTAAATATAAAATGTATGTTAAGTTAATAAATTAAAATGTTATTAATTTTTTTTTTTAAAATTATTAATAAATATGAATTTAGTATTTATTTTTTCTTAAAGACAATAAGTTTAAAATATATTTGTAAGATTGTTTTTAAATAGAAATATATATTTCTATTTCAATTTAATAATATATTAAAAGATATTATAAAAAGTATATATTTTGAATAAAAATTATAAATTAGAGATTATTTATATTAACATATAATTAAAGTTTATAGTAAATTCAATAAGAAATTCGAAATTAATATTTATTTTAATAAAAAATTGAAAAATTTAAAATAATTTTATAACAAAAGGAATTAAAAGATATTGTAAATATATTTTGGAACAAAATCATTAATAAGAGAATATTTAGTATGGCCCACATATACTCCAAAATTTACTAATCCAAAATTACCCTTAATGAAATCTAAAATTTTCTAATAAAAGCAGTGGCACAAAAAGTAATATTCCACGTTAACTCAAGGGTAATTTCATATTTAGTCACCTGTTTTAATAGTATAGATCCAAACTCTGTAGTGTGGACATATAAAACATTAGCACGAAAGTAGATAATTTAAACACGTGTAAAGTGAACCATTTGGTGATCCTTATGAGTGTTAATTTGGAATAGTTAAGAAAAAAGAATTATAAAACTAACTTTTGGGGTGGCTGTATAACATTCGGAATCTCTTTTGAAAAGAAAAAGTTCATTAGTTTTCATCATTATCCTCATTCCACAACATCTTTTTGATCATTGCATCTTATGTGTGATAAATTAAGTAAGCCACATTGAGAATCTCTTTTTCAGAACTTAAAATTCTGTTTTTTTTAACGAAAATATCATCGTTTCTTTATAAATTTTGATAGTAGATGTAGTTGAGACGGACTAATCCACAAATGATTTAAATCATTTTTATATCATTTACAATTTTAATCCACAATGGTACAGACAAAATAATTAAAAAATTTGTTGTAGACAAAATAGAAAGCATTTGTATAAAAAAAAAATTTAGTTCGAAGCGAATTATAATCTATTTCAAAAAAAATATTTTAGTCCATATTTACTTTGGTCTAATGTAACCACAATAACCATTTAAAACAATAGTATACAAAAAGAAAGCACCTCAGTTTTTTATACTATAAAGTATCTGAACTAAATGAGTTACAAGTTAAGCAAGGAACAATATTAGCCTACATAAAAATGGGAATATGCTTTAACACTATTCGAGAACCAGCGACAAACCTTCAACTACTATACAATGAATTGATTGAGTTTTTTTCTGATATTTATGACAAATTCTATTTCAAGCCTAGGATTCTCTCAACTTGTGAATACTTTTATTTTTCTATGGAATATGTGATTTCGCTTATCTCAGATTTTCTTGGGTACTTAAACGTGTTTATTAGCAGAGTTTTATGTTTATTTATGCCAATCTTAAAGACCATTATGAAAAGCTGGTCCATTTGACGCACACCCAATGGCTCCATACAGTAAAATCTTATTCCCATAAACAATTTTCTTAACTTAATAATTAACGCAATGTTTTTTGTTTTTTAGTCGGAGATGATCCGGACTTTAGACCCAACTAATCTTTCTAAGTCGGGTGAATTAGATTTGTTTCTTCTCATCGAAGACATGACGAAAAACCTTCCTCCTAATGGAATTGAACTAGGAATACGTGAGACTAACTTCCGTATAGTAATATCGTAAGCCACTAACTCAAAGAACTGTTGGTAATTAACGCAATGTTTCGATGTTAATATTAGTGAAATAATTTTTTTGGATCCATTTAGTTTGTTCTATCATTTTCAATGATTATAAAATATAGTACTATAATAAATTATCTGTTATTTATTCAGGACATATTTTTGAAAATACATCATATATGATAAGTATTCTTTTGTCCAAATAAATTCGATTTTTATCAGAGAAACCCCACCACACCACCAGTAGAAGCAGAAAGTGACTGAAGGAAAGAAAAGAAGGCACGCGTTGCTCTGACCTAATATATATCTGGGAACTATATAAGGAAATAACTGTAATCAACTTTATTAAAATTACCATTCTCAGAAACACAATCATAATCACTTCTTTCCAAAAGTGACAGAAAAGGTTATTTATTTTAAATTAAAGTTGAAGTATTTCTGGAGTACCCAATCAGATGACAGCAATAAAATGTCGTACCGTCTCTCCTTTTTTTACTGGCCTATCTCTACGCACGAGGAGCATTGTAAACCATCTGTTACATTTTGAATTGTAACATTTGAATTCCCTCCGCAGAAAATTTGTTTCAAGTGTTTACTGTATTTTTTTTTGTCATAATCAAGAAGTTCAACGAAGACTCAACTGACATATTAGTTGAATTGTATCATACTTTAGTTCATCACATCTTTTAAAGTACATCTATATGTAACGTGACTTAATTACCTCAAGCCGATATATAGTTACATTGATTAGTGCTTCAAAGAGTTCATATTTATCTAAGTGATGATGGTCTAATGATAGTGCAGAGTTTGTTCTATTATTCTATGAGTCCAAATCAACTTTGATACATAGTATTATTTTCTAAATCAAAACTTTTAAAGACTAACTAGATTTTGACCCGCGCTTACAAAGCGCGGATTTATTTTCTTTATAAATTTTAATTTTTTTGTTTATTTTGTTCATAGTAATTTAGATTTTTAATTATGTAATCTAATTTTGATTATAATTGTTTAACCCGTATTATAAAAAGCGAGTTAATAATTTAGATTATTTTAAAAATGAAATGTGTGTTATTTGGGAAGAGATACTAAAATAACGATTTCGCATTATATATTTTAATTCGTGTTGTATCGTAAGATCATGATTTGAATATATATATATATATATATATATATATATATGTGTGTGAAAACAACCATTGTAAAAGTTATGTGGTATAAGTTTAATATATATATATATATATATATATATATATATATATATATAAGTGTGAAAACAACCATTGTAAAATTTATGTGGTATAAGTTTAATTTTATTGCAGTTATCTAAATATTATGTTATATAACAATAGATAATTATAAAAAATTATTATGTTTTATATTTAATAATTAAATATTTACGAAAATAGAAACAAAACAATCCGTATATATATATATTTAACACATGTTGTAATGGTATATATAATTTTCAAATAAAGTATAATTTAACGCCTCAAATATTTGAATAATATAAATATGGAATAATTTTAATATTTTTATTAAGTTTAAAATATATCAACTGAAATTATTTAATATATATATATATATATATATATATTAAACTAATGCGTAGATTTTTTAAAGAAAATTTATAATCAAAATTGGCTAATTTATTTTTCAACCCATTCAATGATTTAAATATTTTGCAATTTGATGGAAGAACCCGCTAAAAAGTGCAATCGTAAAAACATCAATCGTAATATGTATATATATATATATATATATATTTTTGAAACAAAAATAAAGAAGATATTAGAATATATTATAAATATATTTAGAATTAAATAATAAATTGTAGAATATTAACTTATATATATATAAATAGTTGATATATAAGTTTAATTAAATCATTAATGTGCAATGGCACAAATTGTAAATAACACATGCCACAAAGGTTAGTTTCCTAACCACTCTAATTTTTTAATAGTATTGATTGATTTAATAACTTAATTATGCTTGGTTTTATTTCTTTAAGTTAAATTTTAGTTAAGAATAATTTATAATATTTATTTTAATACTAATTTCGAAATTAATTATTATTTTACTAAATTTTTGAAAAAGATTTTTGTTAGATATGATTATGATAGAAAAAGGAAAACAAAAGATATTATAAGATATTATGAATAAATCAAATATAAATTGTTTTACAGTTTTACCCTTAATGAATGATACAATTCCTAATAAAATCAAGGACAATTTTCGGAAACAACATTTATGTACCATGGCCAAACTCCAATTTTTTAATAGTATTGATTCTAAATTTGTAAGAGATTATAGACGTAAGTCTCCAATCTAATCTTATACCATATTTAAAAAAAAAAATCTATATATATACTTATATATTTGCATCGATTTATAATATAGACTATATATTTTTACAATATATAGACACGCATCAAAAATTCAAATGGTCATAAAACTAGCACTATATATATATATATATGTATTTTTAACAGGCATAACTAGCAATATAGTTGATGATGTGTCAATGTAAACCAAGCATTATTTGTGTTTGTACTTTGTATTGCGGGTCCAGTACAAATGATGTAACTAATGGAAATGTAAATAATCAAAAACATCTTATTAAATCATTGCAGCTAAAAATTTTCAGGCCTCGCAAAAAGATGAGATCCAAGTAGTTCTTTTTAACAGAGAGTCTTGCAACTTGAAGAAAAACAACAGCAAGTCTAATTTCATTTGAAGCTTTTGAGAATATAATTGAAGCAAAGAAACACACACCAAAAAAAAAGTTAAAATATATTTTTAAGAAAATGGTGAGAAAAGGTCATCAAAAAGGAGAGTCAATATGGTCAGTTCAGTTCCTACGATAAATTAGGCATGCGTGTTTCTCTCTTTTGTCGTTTTGTATTCATATTTGTCACGGTTTCTTCTAGTTTAACCCTAATTTTTACTCTTTCCATGTTAGAGATCGTCAACACTTTTGCCTCTGAAGTAAAAAGAAGAGTTTCACAGAAATGTGAAACACGAAAACAACTATTCCATGCTATTTATTGAAACAAACGCTCCTAGATTTTTTTTGTTTCTATTTATATATAAAACATATAGAGATCATGCAACATACACCATAAAAATTTGCTCATAAAAAGAGGAGAAAATAACTAGAGGCTAAATAAATCGAGGGCATGAAAAGAACAATTAAATATCAAGGCAAAGGGGACCAATTCAATTAAAATAAATATTTGTTGTCCCCATTGGAAAATGGCTAGTATAATATTTTAAAATCACCCATTACACAACAAACAAAAAAACTAGACAAAAATAAATAAATAAATTTTATACTAATTGTTTTGTTTCTTCCAAGTTCCTACCTACAACTATTTACTTAGCCCTTGCCTCGATCTTCTAAACCATCACATTTTTGAATCATCATCACTATCTATCCATCTCTCTCTTAAAAAAAAAAAAAAACAAGTTACAGAAGAACTTCAAACTTTTGATTAAACTCAGGACAAGTACACTTGTCTTTTTCTTCTACTTTGTTCTTTGGAATTTGATAAAATGGCGTCTCAGAGACACTTAAAAGATCTTCTTGAAGAAGACCAAGAACCGTTTCAACTTCAAAGTTACATCTCCGACCGTCGTTGCCAAATCAATCATCCGGTTAAGCATTTACAAATCAAGAAACGAAACGCTGGACTTCCTTCGCGTTTCTGCCGCAACGCTTGTTTCTTCTCTCTACGTGAATCGCCTGACCCAAAGAAATCTCCACTCTTTGAACTCAAGTCGCCCAACCGCAGCCAAAACGCTATTTTTGTCAATATACCGGCCAGAACCGCTTCAATGCTACTAGAAGCTGCGGTTAGGGTACAGAAACAGTCGTCGTTAGAGGGGTCAAAAACGAGAACGCGTAACGCAGGAAACGCGTTTGGGATATTTGGGTCAGTGTTGAAGAAGCTAACGCACCGGAAAAAACGCGAAATCAGCGGCGGTAGAGACGTTAGCCGAGTTTCATTAGTTAAAGATATGTTGAGATGGGAATCTCCGGTTGTTCGTAAAATAGTCACAAGAAAATCCAAACGCAAAGGAGAAGAACAAACGTCTTCCCAAACGCAGAAAACTGCGTCTGAGACGCAGTTCTCACGGTGGTCTAGTAGTAGTGGTGACTGCGATCTCGAAACGTCGATTAGCTCCAGCAGCGGATCGGACGGTTTAGATGAGTTTGCGAGTGGGTTGATGAACGGTGCAGATTTCTCGGAGGATAAACGGTTTTGTGAAAGCCCATTTCATTTTGTTCTCCAAACAATGGCTTCTCCCCGCGGTTTCAGAACGCCGAATTTCTCGTCGCCTGCGGCTTCTCCCCGACACGATTGTCAAGAGGTTTGTCTCTTTCTCAGTCGATAATTATTAAATAATGATTACATTATTGATCATATTCGTTAGTTAGAAATGGAGGAAAATACTATTTATGTACATGATAATTTACTAATTATTAATGGTAAGTTGGTAACGTGTTACTACTATTTTATTTAGATTTGAAAATACAAATAGAGTATACTCCTTATCATATTGAGTGATGTTTTAGGAAATTATTGTATGAAATTAGATGGTGTTTTAAAAGTAATATTTTTAAAGAGAAAGATAAGTGATATATAAGTTTAATTAACGACTTGTTCCAATTATAGTAGAAACTTTATAAATTAGTATTTGATAAATTAATAATTTAGCTAATCAACAAATTTATTTGATTCCAAATTATATTTTTAATATAATTATTTTTATAAATTATTAATTTTTAAATTAATAAAATATTAATCTACAATGTTATTAATTTATAGAGTTTTTATTGTAATTTCGACTTATTAGAATTAGTGGCAAAGTAAAAATAATTATGAAAAATGACTAAATTACCCCCGAAAACTCATCGCTTGGCTCTTGGCTCTTTTCGAAGATGTAAAACAGTTGAAGACATAAATATTTTCAGCCTTTTGTGTTGTTGAAAACAAAGAAGATCTTTGTCTCTGACATGCAAATCTCTCTTCTCATGTTTTTCTTTTTTGGTTTATTGTCTGCAAATTTTATTAGAGTCCAAAATTTTGTCTCTAACTGTGCATTTCCATTAATCCTAACAATATAATCAGTCAAATTATCATCTTCTAATCAGAAGTAATTATTCAATGTATCAAACAGATGAAGAAAGAGAGTTATGAAGTAGAGAAGCTAAACAAACTAGAAATGGAAGAGGAAGAAGAAGAAGATAAGGAACAGAACAGCCCAGTTTCAGTATTGGACCCTCCATTTCAGGACGATGACGAAGACATTCACATGGATGATAATAACAACACTTCCAGCTTCAGATCTGTACAAAGTACGTTTTCTTTTCAACTACTCTATTGTCTTAAATTTTCATGTTTCTTTCATTTAATTCGGATCTTAATAGTTTACCCTACTCATTAAATGTTTCCTATTACATGGTTTATAAAACTGTTAGATCTGTTGTACTGAAGAAATGTTTTTAAAACAGAACAGTAACATGTTCGGGCACTAACAGTGTTTGTTAACATGTCACACTCAACAGTTAGTGTAAGAATAGTGTTGGTTTAAAGTGTCTCACTGACATATTTTTGGAGTATTTTTGGTTTAAAATCTTGTGACTTGTAAAGATTTGGGGAAATTAACATTTTGTGTATATATTTCCATGTTGTTAAATAGGTAGATTTCTTATATTTTGTAAAAAATAATTGTAGGTTAAGTTAGGATTTTGTATTGTATATATTTCCATGTTGTTAAAAATAGGTAAATTTTCTATTAGATTTGTGTATATTTACTTATTGTTTTTTTTTATATAGGTAGATTTCTTATATTTTGTAAAAACAATTGTAGGTTAAGTTAGGATTTTGTACGAATAAAAACATTTATAAGCCTTTGTTTCTCACAAGATCGATTATGTAGACTGATGTGTTTAGTGTCTGAATCTTGATTTACAGAAGCAAAGCATCTGCTTCTACAAAAGCTTTGTAGATTTGAGCAACTCGCGGGTTTGGATCCCTTGGAGCTAGAGAAAAGAATGTCAGACCAAGAGACCGAGGAGGAAGAAGAAGAAGAGATGAAAAATCATTACCAATGTGAGATTATAACTCAAAGAGTTCTTAAAACGTACTTTGAAGATATGACCGAAGTTCCTGAAGGCATAGAAGCATTGATTTCAGACCTTGTAGCAGAGGAATTACAAGACGACAGTGTTTTGCAAGACAGTGAAGCCAAGGTAGCCAAAAGGGTATGTGAGAGATTGAGATCTTGGAGAGATGTGGAGTTTAACACTATTGATATGATGGTAGAACATGATTTCAGAACAGAGAGTTTGGGATCTTGGAGATCAAAGAACCATGCAGAAGTATCAGAGGTGGTTTTGGATATTGAGTTTGAGATTTTTGAGGATTTGGTTGAAGAATTATCATCACAAAATATTGGCGGAGATTGGTGATCGGTTTTTAAATTTGGATAGCTTCCGTTCTAACTTCTAAGTAATGGCAACAAACCTGCATGATTTTATATAGATGGATGGTGGGTGTATGTAAAAGTTTTGCTTGATGAGAGTATTAAGATTTGTGTAATTCCTTATGAGAACTGAGAAATTCATAGGATCAGTGAAGTTCTCAGAGAGATTCGGTTCGGGTTTCGATCCTCATGTGTAGAACTGACTCTGATATTTAGGAAATTATAAACGTTTTAGTATAAATCTTAATAAAAAAATGTTTTACAATTTGGACGGTATAAAATCTATATATTAGTTCTGTAAAATTTGGGGGTTAAAACCAGTGTTTCATCGTGCTATGTTCAAAACCGGTCTTGTTGATGGGTTCTCGGTCGAGGTTCTGATTCAGTAGTTGTAGTTGATAAATTAGAGAAAAGTCCGATCGAAATCATTTCAAACAGAAGCAAAGCAAATCCACCATCGCGAGTTAAATGGTTCGACAGTGTACAATAGTTTGGGCGTTCGGTCCCTTTGATCGGTTCGGTTTGGTTCCTACGAGTTTTCAGTTCTTCGGTTCCAAACACTTAGGATCTATAAGAGAACCACAAAATTTTCAGTTCAGTTCGGTTCCCTTCCATTTCGATTTAGTTCGGTTCGAATACTCTTAAAAGAACCGAACTAATAAATATTTAAAACCTAATGTAATATATGAGTCAAAGGTCACAAAGAACATTGTGATTCCTGATTATAAAATACAAAGTCTTATGTTCAAAAATACAAACCCTAAACCAATATAAACCCTAAACCAATATGATCCACAAAGTTCAACAAATCAATGAAGTTTAATAAAGTTTTCTTTATTTTAAAAGTCTAAAACGAAAAAACGTTTACAAACTTCTTCTAGTCTTTCAATCCTCATGAAATACATGCCAAAAAGTTACATACAAATTATATCGAAATAGAAAGAGAAAGGTATAGAAGATTACATGTAACTTATTTGGCTCTCTCAAAATAAAAGAGTAAATAGAAGGATATATAAGATTACCTCTTCCATTTTAGTTCTCTATGGATATCCATGAGTATTCGGTTTGGTTCAGTTCGGTTCCAAATATTTATGGATACCGAGGTTAAGATTCATCGGGTAATTTTGTAGTATCTATGAGTCATTCGGTTCGGTTTTCCAGTTTCGGTTTTTATACCTAGGTCTAGTGTACAAATATATTTATGGGCCACGAAAATGCATTAGTCTGTACGGCCCGGAAGGCCCAGTAGTACGTTTCATATTATTTTCCTAAATAACAAAAAAAACCATGCAAGTGCAAATGTCCATAGTTTTTTCCCAAATTAAATGTCAATACTTTTTTTTGTTTATTTTCTGTCTTATAGGCATAGAGAAGACGTGTCTTCAATTCTTTTCTAAATTTTAATACTTAATTAATTAGTCAAAAGGGCCTTTAATCAATTATATAGTTCTCATGTTTACATACTATCATAATCTTTCTGAAAAAGACATCTCCACTATTATTTTCCTCTTTCATCTTTAACACATCTGTCAATGTTAAACCTTTTCTGAATAAAAAATTCAAAGGGTCGAGAGTTCAATTCGAGTATCGACATCTAGGTCATAAGCGTCATCTTCTTAATCAAGTTTACGTTCCTAAGCGACTGAAATTTGCGGTGGATGTAATGTTAGGGTACTTTGAGATACACCCGCTGGTAATTATAAGCTGTTTTCTTCCTTTTAAGTATAATACACCATTCTTAAATTATTATATCGATAAATTAATCTAATTTTTCAGTTTTAAATATTTTTTATTTCAATTAATTTTTAATATAAGAAATATTATAATTTTAATATTATTAATTTAAAGAAGTTATATTGTATAGAAGTTTTGGTTTAACTTTTTTTTTGTCAACTTGTTTCGGTTTACCTAGATCTATAATCTTTAGGGAAAGAACTAAATCAAGTTAATTAGACGATAAGAAAAATCAAGTTAATAACGTTATTTTTAACAATGTATATGTTCAAACTTGGAATATTTCCAATGATTTTTTTTTTTAGACACATGGTATTCTATCAATTTTGTAGGTTTTAAGATTATAGTCACGTATATATTTTGTTTTATTGGTAATTTATTGAAATAGCTAAATAGAACATGCATAACAGATAAATCAAATTTTGAATGTGGTGCAACCATATCACATCTCTTTAGCAATGACACTTGGTTTCTTTCCAATATTTTAGATGGTTAAATACATCACGTTGGTTGAGTTATAGCTTATTTTTAATCTTCATTATATTGCGTCGTTAATGCATATTTTAGGTTGATATGTGATTGTAAATCTGTAACTAGAACGTATAACTGACTGGATGATCATAGATTAATTATCGTGATGACTGATTGGATAACCATTGAAGGTATAGTTTTAGAGATTAACCCGTAAATGGGGTCAAGGTCCATCATTCCCTACCGGGCCACAGCCACCACAGCAGAAATCAATATTTTAAATCTCTAATGATTAATCGACCAACCTTTGATACGATAAATCCTTTGCCAAAAAAACCTTTGATACGATAATCAGGCACCTATTCCCAAGATTATTTAGATTTTTTCTTCTTCTTTTTTCTTAACGTGTTGATAGAATATATATGTACCCATAATGTGTTGGATTATTAGTTATTCCAAACCTGTTAATATCATTGGTTTGGCATAGGTAATCAGTAAACATGTATTACAAAAAATTGTAAATATTTCTCATCGATTTTTTAGCGGCGTAACAAAAATGATTTCTAAACTATATGAACTACTATACTATATTCGAGATCTATGATTGATTGGAAACTCCATGCTGGTTTTTATTTATGTTATGCGGTCTCCACAACGAATTATTCGACCTAGGCTACTGCATTTTTCTCGAGAGGTTTGACTTTAGGCATCATGAACTATCATGTTCCTAGTTTGTCAAGCTACCATTTGTGGTGAGCTATGACGTGAAAGAACAATTAGATTCAATTTTGATCACAATGTATTCATCTTTTCTAAATGAAAAGCTGCCTTAACTAAAATGGACAAACTAGGGTCGTAGTGACACCACAAATAGCCATATGTATAAGAAAGCCTTAGTAAATTAGTAATGGGATTCAAGACCAACGGTCTATTACAAAAACGATGAATATAACCAATTATCAACATGATAATGGAAACATGAAAATAAAAACTAAGTCTTAAAGATAACTGACATGCCAAAGCTTTAACTCTCTATGATTATTTAGATAAATATAATCAACTTTTTAAAATATAAAAACAGATTTTGTTTCCTTATAAAACTCCATAAAACCTCATCTATTATTTCTTCTCTTTTTCTTGGCAGTTTTCTTACTTCATCTCTTTGTCGTTTATGTAATGCATCTATAATAATTGGTGACAACAAAATGGTAAAGTTCAAACATCAATGAAAATCATTTTTTCTCATTAATCATTAAATGTATATAATATGAAAGAATTAAGAAAAGCTAGTTACAATTATAGAGTAATGCGTTTATAATAAGATTAGATATAGTGTATATTATATTGACAAATCTTGACAAGATCTATAAAAGGAAAATATTTCAAAAAGGCAATGACAAAAGAAGGGTATGATTTCCACAAACGATTATACATACTCTTATACATAGTATTAAATTAAAATTCAAAATTTTGAGATATTTTTTTTCATCTTTTATATTATTTCAACGTTTTACTTTTGAAATTGGCACAAAGCCACTTTCTTATGGAATCAGTTTTCTTGTCACACAGAGCTTCTCCACCTAATTCTTGAGGTCGATGTTAATGGCAGACCCTGTTTAATCTTTTTGTCTTATATATACATTAGAAACTTATTTGAAAGAAAAAGTTACACTAAAATGACATATAAGATTTAAGAATACACAATAACATTTCTCTTCTCTCTTTTCTCTTTACTTTTTCTCTACCAAGCCAACTCATAACGTTTTCTAGTTCCGGCCTCCGGTGGCGGTTCACCGCGCCGGAGGAACGGTTACTTTTGTCCTTATGTCGATGATTTCTCTGTTCTATATTACTTGAATCATCGTTTTTATGTTTGTCTAATAATACT
The DNA here is from genome assembly GCA_030180135.1 of Orychophragmus violaceus. NCBI lineage: Eukaryota > Viridiplantae > Streptophyta > Magnoliopsida > Brassicales > Brassicaceae > Orychophragmus > Orychophragmus violaceus. The sequence continues at coordinate 918,883 of CM058237.1, forward strand.
CGGTTCTTTATGAACCGTCATATTATCGGTTCTTGTCGGTTTCTTTTCCGACGTACTGTCGAAGTTTTTCCGATCTTCCACCTTGCTGATGATCGAACGCCCATTTACGAGTTGTTTATGGGCTGACCGGTGTTGATTCCCAGAATCTGCAGAGGTGGATTTCCGATCTCTCCCGAGCGCGCCTCCTTAGTCGGAGAATCTGAAGATCCCTGATTGATTCGTTTGAAGACTGTATCTTGGGCGAGAGGTAAACCTTCGCGGCTTCCATCACTTGAGGAGGACGAGCAAAGGATGGGCAAAGTCTGGTCTAATTGAAGGAGTCCAGGCGGTGGCGGAGTATCTCGGAAGTGCGGTTAACGACGATTCTTTCAGGCGGATTTGGCTATATGACAACTCTTCTCCGATTTCTTCTGCGGATTCGAGATCGGCAGTGGAGAATTGAAGATTACCAGAGAGGCGGACATTCACCGTTCGGAGCTGCATTCCTCGGCAGTCTGTTCGGCGAATGCATACGGTATTTCACTAGGCTTCGACGCATGGTGACTTGGATAATGAGAACACACGCATGCTTGACACGTGTTCTTCTCTTTGTTCTTTGTACAAGCTCAATTGTGTTGGGCCTTCACTCTCTTGTATCCTTTGCAATTCTCTTCTGTACTCTCTTAGGCATGTTGAATTTTTAATAATATACAAAGTTGCCGACAAAAAAAAAAGAAAAAAAGAATACACAATATGTGGGTACTCCAAGAAAAAGACGTGAGTCAACAAAACAAAATACATTATTAAACTGTCAATCAGCATATCAAAATTAAATGGATATTTTGTACCAAAAATTAAAAAGAAAATAATAATCTAAACTGAAATCGAACCAAGTTTTGGATTAAATATTCGTTAACAGGAAATTCAATTTAACCTTCTGTCTCTCTTTAACAGATTATCAATTGTGTCTCCATGCCATATACAGAGACAATCTAGTTTCCATTCCAAATAATTTTCACTATCTAGATATACTTGTAATCAAATAAAATCATACTATGTAACACTAATAATTTTAATTATAGACTACGTCGGTTAGAATACGTAACATTTTAATAAGATTCGAAAATTATACGTGTACTCACTGACTGTGAAGATCTATATCATTTAACTTGGGATACCCAGTTCATGCACCCGTCGTTTCAAACCTTCCATCAACATGGGCCTTCGCAATATATAACCTTTTTTCTTTCTTTTGAAATCCTTCTTGCTTTTTTCTTAAAACAAGAGTTATAAAAAGAAAAAGGCAGAACTATAAAATCAAGAAAAGGCCTAAATAATCAAAATCCAGCCGGTGGGTGTGACCCCCACATTCTTATCGACATCCATCAATGTACCCCTCTTATCAAACACATCGACTATAAGCCAATACAATTTTCTTTCCTTTTGTTTTCCAAAAATTATGCTCCTATGCATCGCGTCATTATAGATGATTGCGGTATACATAGCGAGATGTTCCGTGAGTAAAAGAATTGTAGTTTAGTTATAACTTATAATTGTGCAGTTTTCAAAACTATAATATGATTCTAAAACTTTATTTTCTATAACTTATAGTATTTGTTATTGTAAATCTTTTATTAATACGTGTGAAAGTGAAACACTCAATAAACATCTAACTATCTCAAACGTTCTTGGGAAAACAATACATATTGATCATCAGATCAGTTTCGGTAAGAATGAACCGAATTATTACAAAGTAGATTAGTTATCACACTGTTTTCTCGAATTTGGTATGTTTTTCAACTAATGTCAGAGATAACCGGATCGTCTATTACCGAACTACCGAATAAACTGCATCCACTAAATTAGGTCTAAACCTAAATTTTGCACATCTTAAGAGATTGTCAATTCCATCTACAACTCCACTTAGTTTGATCCAACAGCTTTTCTTATTGTTTTACAAATTGTTTCTTATTTACAAGGAACATGAAATTGTTTTACTCCATATATATACTTAAACTGTTCTTCATGTACTAGAAAACAATCTAAAACTGATAAAATAACTGTTGTGGAGCAATAATGGTGTATTTTACAAAACATTGGGTCTCTACATATGAACATATATATGTATATATTTATGTACATTGCATGGATCAAACGTCTACCTACGTGAAAAGCAAGTCATCAGGTCTGACCACTCTTCAGACTCATTAATATTTTCCCTCTTTAATGATAGATTTTTATTGGTTCTTTAAGAATGACAATACATTTTAAGTTTTATATATTTAATGATTTTTAATAATATATTTGTTTTATTTGTCGGGATTAAGACAAAGACTGAGATTCTTCTGTTCAGCATGTTTCCCTTCTTAAGAATTCTCTTCACACTTCTTCTCTCACAGTTACTATACACTGTGCATGATTCCATCACTCTCTACGTACTCAGCTCTCAATTCGATTTTTTTAATATTAAAAAATTCGTATCTCTGCAATATTATGAATTGATTGCGCATCTTTCTTTCCACACCAGTTAACACCTCGTTATATAAGTATATATAATCTTCAGGCATTTAAACAAAGATATGGTAACGTTGTCAAAAAAAAAAAAAAAACAAAGATATGGTAACTGTATGTCGCTTTTGTTTGTCCTTGACTCCTTTCTAATTTCTTTTAAAATAAATCCGAAATAATCATTATGAATTTGTCGGCATCTAGCTATCTTATGTCAAATATTCTTAAGTAAGTAAACTTAGCTACTGATTGTTTGGAAATAAAACCCCTGTAATATTCATGTTTTTTTGGCACCGTGGTCCACAACTTTGTGAGGAAGAATGTCTTTCAGTTTTAATTTTTAAACGTTATGTTTGCTGAGGAATATTATGTATTGATTCATACACAACAATGGAAAGATAGATCTTGTTAACAAATTAGAGAGAGAGAGAGAGAGAGAGAGAGAGAGAGAGAGAGAGAGAGAGAGAGAGAGAGAGAGAGAGAGAGAGAGAGAGAGATCTTCAATGAATAGAACAAAAATATATTATAAAAAAAGAGATCATGGTTGAGGCAACTTTCCCATTTCTCAATAGAAACCAAAGGTTGCTTTAACGAGAATCATGACATTTTCATATAACAGGATCATAGAATATAATAAAATCCTTTGGGGCTAATGCTGTAAATTTAGGGAAAATAGTAACTCAATGTATACGTGAATTAGTTTATCCTGGTGAGAGGGGGGGGGGGGGGGGGGCTAATATTTTTGGATGTGTCATCTCACTAGAGAAACTCGTGTTAAGTAATTTCTCAGTTAAAGATTGTACCCTCATACAAATTATATACGTTTTAAGAAAAAAATTACGAATTTATATTCAAAGTATGAATACTATACGGATGAATAAAGGCCCTACCGCATATAATTATTGTTATATAATTTGAAAAATTATGGCATGCATGTTTACATAACATCCACCCATCTCAGTAGTAGTAGAGTTCAGATTTTAGTTTCCCTTTCGCGCAAAAGCATGCTACTTCGCCTCTAGACGATGTGGAATATTAGAGGCCACCTTAGAGCACCTATTAATACATTATTTAATTTTAGTCGCTATATATATTATAATATGGTTACATCATATGCTTTTTTAAAAATTTGCCGTGGGAAAGGAGAAGTTTATTTGAGTCCATCCTAGGTCAAGATATAAGTTATAACAATTATATATGGATGATTAGTTTGTGTAATATCGCATTGTGTTGTTTTTTCGGTTATATTATCTTCAAATATATTTTTCTATTGTAAATAATAATGTGCGGATAAATTATGACTGCATTATATATGATTAAAATGATTTCGTGATAAAAAAAATTTGCCATACAAGGATTAATTTATGAGGGCTTACACATGCATATATACCAGGAGATCATAACTAAAAGCTATATTGACAACATGATAAAAATCTCTATAAACTGGTTGATATTCCTATAAACTGTTTATCTTAAATATTTGTGATAATCCAATCATATGCATTGAACCATTGATTGATCCCTAGACCAAAAGACTTATACATATCATAGTAACAAAATTTTAAAATATTTCAATATATAAGAACCAATTCAAATATGTTGTCATAATCAAGACAGAAAATTGTAGTTATTATATATACCAGCTAAACATAATTATAGTTGTGCCAGTATCTAAATCCTATACAGTTTATATGTGATAATATTGTGAGTTATTGGTAATTAAAAATGAATAGAAGAAATTCCTACAAATATATATTATTTATGTTTTGTATACCATAGTCTAAAATTACTAACTTTTATTATTCCAAATATCGAAATTGATTTTTTTTTAATATAAGCAAATCGAGGTGCATGATTTCCAATTCAAAGAACTGGCCTCCTCAAAAATATTAATAAAAATCAAATGATATGGAAAAGAAGAAGATAAGGGGTCAATTAGTTTGGCGGTGATGAAACAAATGCAAACCCTAGCTACTGTCCTTCTAAATTTGCCTCCTAAACATATGTATGTTTACTTATTTCCTGTTTAAGTAAATTAATGAAACTTAGAAAAGGAAACTAAGAAAAGGATTCTAAATAATTGTGGTCAAGTGAGAAGGGACGAATTTTGAACGCTATTATTTTTCGAATTCGATTGATTTGTTATGCAAAACTAACACATATTTGTCTCAGACATCCACATAAATATATGATATTGCTTTTGTATCATTTAAATATCCAAAAGTAATCTATTTATGGACTGCATTTTTCTTTAAAAATTAGTTGGGATGGCACAAGTTAATTAAAAAACTAGGAAGAGAAAATAAACTAGACAGAGCTTGAAAAAAAAAACCTAGAGAGAGCAATATAAAATGAAAACGGCATCGCTTTGGACGTGCCTATGAGGAACTGTTGAAGTCTCCCATCTCAAGTCAATAAAAGGTAAACTTTCTAGGGGTCCTATAATACACGGCTACAAATGTGACACTTGTGCTCAGCTCATCCTTAAAATATAATAAAATCTTGTTATTTTTCCTACTATTTTGTTTTTTCTTACAATGTTGTTTCTATTTTCATTAGAGCATGAACATCAATGAATCTCCTTTTTTGGGATTCTTAACAATTTTTAATATTTTTTTTACAGATAAAAAATAATAATTAAAAATTAAAAAAAACCAATCAGAAGCTGTCTTGTCAGCATAAACAGTTAATGATCGGTTCTTAACTAAAGATCGGTTCTTAGGAGAGTTCTTAGAAATAATATTTTTTAATTGTTTTACCTAAGAATCCGTGCTAAGAACTCCCCTAAAACCATCAATGTACATGGTCTTAGTCCACTAATTTTTGTTTTACAACGAAATTTCTGATTCATCAGGTTTTATACTGCATAAAATCAAAATTTTTGAGAGAATGTTCTTTTTTTTTTTGCTCAATGAGAGATTGTTCTCTGAATTCTTTTTATTTAAAGAATTTTCTGAAATTCTCTATATGTTTCGGTTCAACACTTTACAGATGCTCTCTCTAACTTGTATTATATATACTATATATGAATATGATCGTTTGGTTTCATGAAATGAATATCGAAAATAGAATTATTGTGAAGGGATTATTAAAAGACTCGGTGAACATTAGGATTGAAGCAATAAAAGTGTCAAAAAGAAACGATAAAGCCAAATGGTTAGGGATTAGACAGTTTGAAATGTTGGGGGAGCATAAAAGCCAATAATTTGGTAAATTTTCAGAGGACCCCCTCTTATTGCGGCCAATTAATTTAAGAGTATTTAATTTCTAATAAAATTCACTCATATGTCTCTAAAAAAAATTCACTAAAAAGTTATGTGTATAAAAGAAACTTTTTTCTATGAAATAAGAAGCTTTAAAAGCTGAATTACAGATTTATAAGTAAAACAAAAGGTCTGGAAGTTACTAAACATGACAATGGAATCGTCATAAATCTAATGTAAAAGACTATTTCATTTTGTGTATAATTTATAGTTTTACGCATTTACATATTTTGTTTGTGCTACTATCCACAATCATTAGTCATTTCTTGCTCCTATAAGTCAGAATATAGAAATGAGCAAGTATCAACTTATTCAGGGGCTCACAAAGTAAATCATACTTTAATAAATGAAAGAAAAAAATCCTTGAGTGAAGCCAAATAATGATGTTACCTAATAAATCAAGGGAATGATTTTATAGGCAACCCTTTCTTTTCCATAAAGGTTGTGTCAATTATGGAGTCACATGTGCAAATTGCCCTAAACTTATCATCATACAACATCCAAATTGTAATGAAACTCGGTACTAAGAAATTCTATACAGCCAAGATTTAAAGCAGAATGCATCGATGGATCGATCTATTAATCTCTAAGTGAGACAAAACCTTAATTACATTGAAATGAATATACATACCAATGCACAACATATACCTTACATTGAAATAAATATATACACATCAATGCACACATATATTCAAATTACTTGATAAAGATAATTAAAACTGAGACACATGGTACAAATTAAAAAAAACAGGTACATACAAATTCTCACAAAAAATATCTTACCATACATCTCTCTCTTCTCTCTCTCTCGCCCACACACATTCAAGAAGAAAAATAAAAAGGTTATTAAGTCATGGGACCATATCGTCTCTGTAGCTTACATTCGACCCTTTTCGTGGACTACACGATCTGTCTCTCTCTCATTCCGTCTCTCTCTCTCTAGAAAAAGCTTCAATATTTTTCTCTCTTTTATTGGAATTAAAAGGTTGAACCTTTACTTTTTCTTCTCCCCTCACTGTTGAGCGATCTTCTCTTTCAGCTAAATATAATTCTTAAAATGGAAGATCATCCTCAGTACGGTATACCGGAGCTCCGGCAGCTCATGAAAGGCGGAGGGAGGACGACTACAACGGCATCACCGTCGACTTCTTCTCATTTTCCCTCTGATTTCTTCGGCTTCAACCTCGCTCCGGCTGCGCAGCCGCAGCAACACCGTCTACATCAGTTCACTACTGAACAGGAGATGGGTTTCTTTCCACGTGGCATACATGGATTGGGTGGGGGTTCTTCGACGACCGCTGTAAACAACAGTAACTTAAACGCGAGTACTAGTGGAGGAGTTGGGTTTAGTGGGTTTCTCGATGGAGGAGGTTTCGGCGGCGGTGGGGGTGGAGATGGCGGAGGAACGGGGAGATGGCCGAGACAAGAAACCCTAACTCTGCTGGAGATTAGATCTCGTCTTGATCATAAATTCAAAGAAGCTAATCAAAAGGGACCTTTATGGGATGAAGTTTCTAGGTTTGTTGCTTCACTTATCCTATCTCGATTTAACCCTAATCTCTCTCTCCTCATTTTAAGTTATTTTTTATATAATTTTTTTTTAAAACATGCATATTTCTCAAATCATTTCATACCATTTGATTCATCGATAATTAGAAGAAAATTAATTTCCAATTGAGGAAATAATTTGTTGCTAAACACTAAACAGCTATCATCTTCAAGAAAATAGTATATTTTAAAATTTGAGTATTTTGTTTTATGGGTATTCTTTCAGATTTGAAAAGATTTGACCTTTCATACGCTTTCTTGTTAAAAATTAGACCATTCAAGTGAAAATCCCAAAGACAATTTAAATCTTTTTATTTATTTCTGCATTGGGCTCCTCAATTTCAACATACCTTTTCAGCTGATCAATATAGGGACACACATAAATATTACATTCCCACATATACACACAATGCACACATATTGATGTGTATCTACAGAGTGGTCAGTTTTAAACAATTTCTATAGGAGTCGTTTTGTTTTGGTCAAGAGAATGACCAGACCTTGGCAGTTTCAGTTAAGACATTATCAGGTGCTTTAAAACCCCAAAAGGGTAAAACTAAAAGATTTATTATCTTCTTTGACTTTGATTTTTGTGTTCTCCTTTTCTACTGATAACTTCTGATTTATCTTTCTTAGCTTCTGAAGATATGTACCCTCTTCTTTAGTGTAACTATGCATTGAAACATGTTCTTGTCTTAAACTATTAGTCCACTAGTAATCTTGGTCCGAAAGTTATAACCAGTGTATGTTAGAAAAAAAAACTTTTATGTGGGTCACTAGTGCATGAAAATAGTGAATATATGAATATATTATGAACAGTCAATTCAAAGCTAGTTTCAAGATTAGGGCACTCCTTAAAATTTCAATAAAACATGAACTATTGTACTTTCTCATACATTTTGTTTTAATATTTAGGATTATGTCTGAGGAATATGGATACCAAAGGAGTGGGAAGAAATGCAGAGAGAAGTTTGAGAATCTTTACAAATACTATAGAAAGACTAAAGAAGGCAAAGCCGGAAGACAAGACGGCAAACACTATAGATTCTTCCGACAGCTCGAGGCGCTCTACGGTGATTCCAACAACGTTGTTCCTTGTCCAAGTCATAACACACAGTTCATGACCAATGCTCTTCATGGTTTCCACACTCAAAACACCATGAACGTTACTACAACAACGCCTAACATTCATAACGATGGTTTTCATCGTCAAAGCCTAAGCCTTTCTAACAACTACAACTCCTCCGAGCTGGAGCTGATGACTTCATCTTCTGAGGGGAATGATTCTAGTAGTAGAAGGAAAAAGAGGAGCTGGAAAGCTAAGATCAAGGAGTTTATTGATGTGAACATGAAAAGGTTGATAGAGAGGCAAGATGTTTGGCTTGAGAAGTTGACAAAGGTTATTGAAGACAAAGAGGAACAAAGGATGATGAAAGAAGATGAATGGAGAAAGAATGAAGCTAAGAGGATTGATAAAGAACATTTCTTTTGGTCTAAAGAGAGGGAGAGGATGGAAGCTAGGGATGTGGCTGTGATTGAAGCTTTGCAGTATTTGACTGGCAAGCAGTTGATCAAGCCATTATGTTCATCTCCAGTGGAGAAGCTTAATGGTAATAATCAGAATGAGAATGGAAGCGACCAAACAATGACTAACAATGTTTCTGTCAAAGGAAGTGGTAGCTGCTGGAGTGAGCAAGAGATTATAAAGCTTATGGAGATAAGAACTAGTATGGACTCAGCATTTCAAGAGATATTGGAAGGATGCTCGGATGAATATCTATGGGAGGAAGTGGCATCGAAGTTGATTCAATTAGGGTTTGATCAGAGAACTGCCTTGATGTGTAAGGAAAAGTGGGAATGGATAAGCAATGGAATGAGGAAAGAAAAGAAGCAAATCAACAAGAAAAGGAAGGAAAACTCGTCGAGCTGCGGCGTGTACTATCCAAGAACCGAAGAAAATCCGATCTATAATAATCAAGAAAGTGGGTATAATGATAATGATCAGCAGCATCAGATGAATGAACAAGGCAATGTAGATTCTTCAACATCAAACGCAGCCGCTGGAAATCCGACCGGTGCAATGGCCGCTAATACAAATAGCTTTCCCTTCTTCATGGGAGATGGGGATCAGAATCTTTGGGAAAGTTATGGGTTGAGGCTAAGTAAAGGAGAGAATAATCAGTGAGTAATTACTCCCAACAAAGAAGATCGAAGAAGGTGATCATGAGGTTAACTAATTCTTTTGAGTTAGCTATATGAGAGATAAACCTTGACTTAACTATTATATGTCACACGATGCTTAGAATGAAGGGATATACTTTGTTGGGGCTTACCGAATGTTATATCAGCATATATAAGATGATAGTCAAATTAAAGTAGGCTTTAACCAATGATTATTATGTTTCCATGTACTTTAATTTGTAAGACTCTTATATCAATCTTTTTTCTAGTGTTGAACCTTGTGATCCCAGTAGCAGTTATATCCATATAAATACCTGATTTATGCCAACACAAAGATGGCATCTTATAAAATCAATTTTTTTTCCTAGAAAAAGAGAGTTTATTTTTCACATCCAAAGGCATATAGACACGCCAAAGCAGACAAGACATATCATAAGAATAGGTAACTAACTAAAAAATCAAAACATGCATGTCTCAAAACCACTCCACATTTAAGCGTAATTATTCTTGGCCTTTAAATATTGTATTAAATAATAAATATCCATAGTTCTTATATCATCAAGACAATTTCCCCCAAATTAAACCAAAATTTCCGGGTGTTTGAATTAACATTTTTTTGATGACTTGTATGAAGGAATTGACTGAGCCCATACTTAAATGATTTTCTTAGAACGATTATGCATCCCTTATATTCGAGAATATTAACATATATATGAACCAACGGTTCTTGTCGTCCATTGGTTTCACAATATCACATGTTAATGTCGATTGAGAGTTGAGACCCATAATCATTTTCTGTGAGTGTATTCGATAGAGTAATACATATAAAAAAATCTTAATACTAGGGGAAAATGATTTATGATGCCTTTACTTTTTCATTGAGTTTGGTTCTAGGACATAAAAAAAGAAACTAAACCATTCCTTTCCTATACGGGTTTGGACCAACTTTGCTACCGTGGTTTGGTTCATGATATTTTAAATGGATCAAACACTCCTTTCACCAAGCTTTTTGATCGATTGATATGTTATGAATCGTGGTTGAACTTTGGTCTAGATCGGACTCGACCTAATTAATGTATGTACATAAATGGAGATACAATGAAAACCTACATAGAAGGCTAGAGAAGTAAATTTAGGGTAGTGCAAGAGAGAGGAGAACGTGAGTATAGTGAAGTAAGCTCTGGTCGATTCAGTGTCTTGATGGTCAATTATTTGCCTTTATATTTCTCCATGATCTCCTTTTTGTCCCCATTCCCTATAGAGACAGTGGAGACACGAGCACGAGTCAAACAATATTTTCGCACGTTACACATTATTGATAACGTTGAGTAATTCTGAAATGTCTCTATTCTCATTTAAGTGCTTGTTCATATTATGGGTTCCACACACAAGACTAGTCCTACTTCTAGATTTTGATGATTCTTCTTGTCAAACTAATTTTGACTATAGATATTGATATTTGAATAAGGAAACGATCTAGTTTATTTTTGTTTCATTAATGCTGCATGTGTCATATATATCTTGTGGAAATTTAGAGAACACGTCAATAATAATGTTCAGAAGTTCAGTGTTTACTTACTCTTCAAAACAATCTATTAAAAACAGTGAACAATTAATCTAGCTAAAGACATTTCCTCAAAATCTTGCTACTTTTTAGTTTAACAAGATGGTAAATTTATAAATATAATAAGGAATAACACTTAAAAAACCTAGTAGTAAAATTTTGATTTTATGAGATGCTATCTTTGTGTTAGCATAAATCATATATATGTTATATTTTGATGACTTGTATGAAGGAACTGACTGAGCACATACTTCAATGATTTTCTTTAGGAATATTATGAATCCATTCGAGAACAATAACATATATATGATAATATGAACCAAACGTTCTTGTCCATTAATTGGTTTCACAATATCACGTGCTAATGTTGATTGAAAGTTGAGACTGATAATCATTTTATATCGAGTGTATTTTCAATAGAGATATATAAAAAAAAATCTTAATTCCAGGAAATAAGGACTTATGATGCCTTTCCTTTCCAATTTAGTTTGGTTCTAGGACATAAAAAAACTAAATCAAACTTGTGTATTCCTTTCATATTCGGGTTTGGACCAACTTTGCTACCGTGGTTTGGTTCATAATATTTTAAATGGATCAAATTAGGTCTAGACAAAATATCCGGATCCGAATACCCAAACTTGGATCCGATAAAAAATATTTGAACTTGTATCTGAACCGAAATAAGCATTTTACCCCATTGGAAATGTTGTCAAAGAAGCCATGGATATATACTATCATATGATCCATAGTGAAAGTAGATTACTAAAATAGCGTATTTGATTTTTTTTAGCCGAATAACATACTTGATTTTATATAATAATAATATTTTAGAGTTTCTAAATTATATTTATATCAATCGTAAAATACTGTAGTGGTTTTATTCAGTAAGATAATATCTTTGCTCTTTAATTTTTTTATTTTTATCGTTTGAAAGACTATTACAATCATGATTTATATTTGATTTAAACCTAACACTAAGAATCTTTCGATCAAATGAAATCAATTACCTGCAACACCTACGATTAGGATGAACACCTTCATGGTTCAGCTCTCCCAAGCAACACTCGGATCTACGACGAACGGCTTCATATGTACCACACCTATGATGGATAGCTCCCCGCAACACATGAAATCACAACGGTTGGTTTTACCTGTAATTCTGAACCTCCTACAAGCTTACATCCATTAATCTAGTTAAACTACATTTTATGGAAATCAAACCACAGATCTAGTGTAAAAGCCTTTAAACCTTTGACCATTGGGCCAATGGGCTTCCACCTCTTTACTTTTTTAGTAAAAACATTATTATTATTCCATATGCTAAATTAAAATAATAAATTTTTATAATTTCATTTTAGCATAGTTGCAAAATCTAAAGAAATAGTAATAAGTTTCCGATTTAAAATATTCGTCTCAATTGTAATCGGAGATTTCATTTCAAAGAATCCTTCTTCACATTCTTCCATAGCAGCCTTAGCACTACTCAGGGCATTCTTAACTGCATAGTAACGGCGCGATTTAATGTTGGTCACTGCTCTGTCTAAGGAACAATTAACATCTTCATACATCTCGAGGCAATCTTGTAAAGGCATCTCCATTCCGGGTGGTGAAAATTTCTTGTCCTTGAGTATCTTCTCAATGATCCCTTTGATGTTAGCCGCTTTGGACGCAGCGTTCTTCACTGATGTTGTAGTTAATTCTTCTAGACTAGTTGCTCTCTTGCACTCCGGATCCTCTTCAAGAGACTTGACACAAAAATCATATTGGATTTCTTTAGATGCAATTTTCTTGCAACTATCTTGAATTAAAGTTTGCGAGGTTGCTAAACAATTCAAGGAGAGAGAGATTATAACAAAAGAAACGAAGAACTTCATTGTTTTTTTTGTGGAAAGCAAAGAAATGAGAATCGATTGAAGAATAAAATGTTAATTTTTGTGATTTAATTTATAGTAAAACGAGTCAAAGAAAATAAAGTAAGGCAAAATTGATTGTTGAAAATTAAAACCTTTTCCTTAATAGTTGTTTCTTGCTCTATAATAATAAAAGTAAAAAATCTTAAAAATTATATTATCATACCATATTTAGGGATGTCAAAATGGATAAAAACTAATGGATCAATCCAATCTAATCCAAACCATGGACTTTAATGGATAAGAATATTGGGTATAATAAATGGACTACTGGATAAAATGAATAAATAAGTTTAATGAGTTGAGTTGAAAATGGTTTGTTAAATTATCTTAATATTATAAAATATACATATGTTTATTATAAATAGTCTCATATAAAATTTTATAATATTATTATTTTTGTTAAATTACTTTGATAATTTAATTATGAAACGAGTCAAATAAAATAATGTAAGGTCTAATTATTTGTTGTAAATTAAAACATTTTCATTAATTGTTGTTTCTTGCTTTTTAATTAAAAAAAAAAAAGAGTACAAATGTTTCAGTCTTAAAAAAAGATATGATCTCACGATATGATCTCACCATATTCATATTGAATGTTTATTATTAAACTATGTTTTCATTTTTTTATTGGTCAACATGCAATGTTTGCTTTCCAATTTTATTTAATAAATTATCTTTAATATTTAGAAATAAATAAACTCAAAATCTTGCTACTTTCTTATTTTAACAAGATGGTAAATTTATAAATTTAATAAGGTATAACATCAAAGGGAAAATAGGGTGTTTGTATTCTACAAAAAATGGTCTAAAATACGAGGAAGAAAAATCCAAAAAGAAAGTTTACTAAACGTACAGTAGTCTAATAGTAACACATTGTTGGGGTTTTTTTTTTTTTTTTCTGGATTCAAATTCTCATTGATATGGAATGATTCTTTAAATTAGAATATTTAAAAACTAATTTCCGATTCGTGAGACTTAAAAACTAATTTCCGATTAGAAATGTCTTGAATTCTTCCATATTAAAAAAATAAACAAAAAAAAAGGAATGTAAACTTTTAGTGAATTTGTGACAAGAAAAAAAAAACTTTAGTGAATACAAGACAACTAAAGTTAAGAATATTCTGGTAACATTATCCATCACTAAACAATTTAAAACTGTTTTCATGACAACCCTATTCTACCTTCAGTCACTGCCATTGTCTCTCTATTCTGTCCACCCTACGACTAGACACATCATCACCTCATTATTTGAATTTCTTATTTTTAATGTTTTATTCTGCTCAAATATCAAACCTTCATTTTTAGTAAAATCATATATTTCTGGTTAATTATGTAACGAAATATAATAAAAAAGAAGAAGTCAATACTTAATTTGTGAGAGTAAACTTCAGACATTTACGTCTATAGAACAAGTTATTAATTACTGACAGTAAACTTAAAACTTTATTATATGTAAGTATATATATATGTACATTGTACATCCTTTTCAACAATCAACTATACAAAACATGTCATTAATACAACAAAATTTCCCCTAGAGAGGGATTTATCATAAAAAACAATGAAAAAAAAACAAATAATTACATACAGTCAGGTTATTAATATAATATCACACAATTACTCAAATCTCCAAAAAATATTGAAACTCCAAAATGATATTTTAGTATTTGTAGTCTTTGACGTGAAGGCTCTCGGAAGCTCCTTCACCAAGCTGAGCATCACCCTTGTAGGCACCAGTAGTTGCCTCCGAGTTAGCCTTGGCTCGAGCCAAGAACGCCTTTTGAGCCTTCTCAACATTCTCCTCTTTACCTCCCCAAGCCTTGAGCGTACTCTGCTGAAGCGCACGTCCATACGAAAACGTCAAACTCCATGGTTTCTTACCTTTAAGCTTATTAATTGCGTTTAAATTCACAGTTGCTTCTTCCTCACTCTGTCCTCCAGACAAGAACACAACAGCTGGAACAGCGGCCGGGACCGTCCGTTGTAAAGCACGGACCGTATGCTCTGCGATCACTTCGGGCTTAACCCTAGTTTTACAGTCGGAACCTGGAGTGACCATGTTTGGTTTCAAGAGTGTTCCTTCTAAGATCACATGGTGATCATTAAGAGCTTTGTAACAAGCTGCGAGGACACGTTCGGTTATGTAAGCACATTTGTTAATATCGTGAGATCCGTCCACAAGAATCTCTGGTTCAACGATGGGGACAAGACCGTTCTCTTGGCAAATGACTGCATATCTTGCAAGACCGTAAGCGTTCTCGTGGATGGATAGCTCAGAAGGCTCGTTGGCTCCGATTTTGAGAACGGCACGCCATTTAGCGAAACGTGCACCGGCTTCGTAGTATTTTTTGCAACGGTCTCCGAGACCGTCGAGGCCAATGGTTGTGGTTTCACCGTTTGTACCAGCGAGCTCGACGGTTCCTTTATCGACTTTGATACCTGGAAGGACTTTAGCTTCCTTCATTACATCAACAAATGGTTTCCCTGTAGAGTAACCACACAAAGATAATTAGGAAAAATTATTAATAAACTATCATGAGAAATGTGTAACATTTATATAGGGATTTAATCAACCTAATTTCTTAAACTAATACAAATATATATATATATATATATATATACTAAAAATAATGTTATATTTTCTATTTTCAAATATTATTCTCGATATTTCCAATACTTCTTGATTCTTTTTACGCATGGACGTTCGAGTATCCGTTCGGATTCAGTTTGGATCTTTCGAATTTACGGATTTTCATATCTAGGTATATAAAATCCATTCGGGTATTTCGGTACATGTTTCATTCGGGTTTGGTTCGGGTTCAGATATCCGAAAGAACATCAAACAAAAGTAAAAATTAGTTATATTTAAATAAAAATTCGTCAAATTTTGACAAAAATAACAAAAACTTTCATATATTTTGTTTGTTTTTGGTAATATATTTGAGTTTATAATTATAATTTTGGATAATTTTGTTATATTAAGTCTAACTATAATTGATATTTTGGATATATAGTTATAATTCAGATATTTTGGATATACATTCGGTTCTCGGTTTGATTTGGGTTTGGTTCCGGTTCGTGGGATATAGCAGTTTAATACCCATTCAGATATTTTCTCGGTGCGGGTTCAGTTCTACTTTTTCGGTTCGGATCAGTTTTATATTTCGGGTCCGGATATTTTGCTCATGCCTAATTCTTGTCGATATTTTTTTATACAGTCGATCTTATTTGATCTCCCATTACATATCATCAATGATCATAAAAGTTTATTACAATTGGATGACTTTGAGATTAAAGTAACCTAGCAAAGATAGAGATGTGATGAGGCTCTGAGTTTTACCTGAAGCTGTTTTCTGGTAGAGTGTTTCCTCGAAGAGGATGATACCACTAATGTATTGGAGAGCTCCGGGAGTGGTGAACAAGAGCTCACGGAGAGCACGTCTGTTTGATTCATTGTTGTCGACGTTAATGCTTACAAAACGTTTTCCGATGGTCCCTGTGGATTCATCAGCGGCGAGAATACCTTTCCCTAAAGTACCGATGTAAGCGGCATTGGCGATGAGCTCATCTGTGGACACCGGAAAAAAAAAAGTTGATATAAAGATTGAACAGTCCACGAGATATGATCAAAGGAAATTTGTAACACAAGGAATTAATATGACAGAATTTTACGACCAGAGAGACGCATACATAATCAATGAGGTGGTGGTAATATTTACCGGCGAATTTGGATTTGAAGCACGACATTGTGTAGTCAAAAGAGGCGACGGCGACGGTGATAACGAAGATCGTTCCGATTTGAAGATGAGGAGAATGGGCCTTTGGGCTTTATATAGTAAAAAGGCCGCAATGGAGAAGAATACGGGGAGGAAAATGGAAAGTTAAGAGAGGCTTGTAGAAATTGTCGCTTTGCCTGTGATACTGTAAAAATAAAATTTATCTATTTTTGAAACACCATTTTTACACATTTCCGCAGGGAAATCGGCCTAGGCATTCATCTCTCAACACAGCTCCGCGGTCCCAATCAATATATATATTTATAACCTGTGCAAAAACATATCTCAACACAAATTTATTTCAAATTTAATACACAAGTTAATAAAATTAGATCAAATCATACATTAACCAATTTTCCGTTAGTCAAACGTTTACGGAAGCTGACATGACTGTTAAATATATCCATGTGTCAATCTAGTCACCAAAAATTGACCAATTCATACCTCAACAATTTTATTTTTTTCAAATTTCATATTTGAACTAACAAAATTAGATTAAATCATACATTGATCTTTTGTATATTAGTCAAACATTTACAAAAACTGAAATATAAGAAATAATAAATTTATTTTGTAATATTATTTTATATGAATCAATATATTTTTAATAATAAAATGCAAAATATAACATAAAGTTTTTAAAATCTACACATGAATTCTTACACAAATGCTATTATTTTTTAACATTATAATACAAATAATTGGTTATAAGTCATTAATTAAATAACCCTTCCTATTTAACATTTACACACAATTATTAGAATAAAAATTTATTTTAAAATTATCTCAAAATTATATCTTTTTATTATTGTATTTTCGATGTTCATGTATTTCTATCATTCAATATATACTAAAGATTTTTTTTATTAAAATGACTTGAGGTTGAAGAATTAGATATCTGAATGAATTATACGGGAAACAACTTATAATCTATATAGAAAACGACTCTTTAATCTAAGTAAAAAGCTGAAGAACGCCTTAATTGTTACAAATCTTAGCCGACAAGATCATCAATGTTCCGAATGTTCCAACTTACAAGAATTAATTTTAAACTACTTCTAACTACCATTCTTTAGCAAATATACCCTTAGTATAAATATCTTTTCGATTACGAAACTAGAACAGTGAATGGACTAACACCTAAGATCCATAATGGTTATGTCTTTTTCTATAAACATTTAATTAATCAAAAAGAGGTCAATGTATGATTTTAGCCTATTTTTATTAGTTTGGGTAGAAAATTTGAAATAAATTTATGTTGAGATATGAATTGACCAATGTTTTGTATGACTAGATTGACACGTGGATATACGTAACGGACACGTCACCTCCCGTAAACGTTTGACTAATGGACACTTGGTCAATGTATGATTTAGTCTAATTTTGTTAGTCCATGTATGAAATTTAAAATAAGTTTTTGTTGAAATATGTTTTTACATAAGTTATAAATGTATGTATTGATTAGGACCGCGAAGCTGGATTGATGTATGAATTGGCCGATTTTCCCATTTCCGCAACTATTTTTAGTTCCTTTATATGTAGACAAAAAAACAGATAATTTTTTTTTGTGTGGTTGCGGCGGTGAAAACACGTGAACCTAGCCACTGGATAGTTGCTCAGAATATTTAAAATAATAAATTAATAATATTAAAATATGTTAGTGGGCAACTCTCAACTCTCTTACATGTGGGCCTTAAAAGGAGAGTCCACCATCCACACTTGTTAGCGTCATCCATGACGATATTACACATTCTTTATATTATTATTTTCCCGCCTACGCCATCATATATTTATCCAAATACTTTTTCCGTATTTATCAGTCATTTTATATCTTATCTTTGAAATAATTAATTTTGTTTTGTTAGGTATTTTTTTTGTCAACAGTAATAGATTCATGGATCGGGCTTTAAAACAAATGGACCGGATTCAATAAAACGAACGTAACAAAAAACATAAAAAAGCCCAACAACTGAAAATAAGGGCGCCACGTGGCAACCGCTGCGGCATCGGTGGACATTGATGAAGTCATCAAACCAATAGCTGAACAAGAGGTCTATCAAACTCACCACTCAAGCCACATGGAGCCGAGAGATGCCCAAAAGTCCAAGGATTCCTATGAGCCTTGTATTGACCAAACGAATCCCACTATCAACTGGTCCAGCCCAGAGACCAAATTTACTACATTCTTAGATCAACCAGGAAGCTTCTCGAAGTGGAATCAACTCAATAGCAACTCACATGAAGGAGATATTAAGTTTTCAAGTTGGGTGATTCCAAGCTTACCCGATTTTGACCAACAGTCACTCATTGGAGCATGGAGACCAAACCAAGAATTTTTAAGCTCCAAAACGACTTGTTCTGGAATCTTGATCCAAAATAGGATCTCTAAGAGTTGGTTTCGTGGCAATACCAGTTTTGGTTTGGAAGATATTCAATTTCTAAGCCGGAAGATCCTCCACTTGCCTTATTTTAAACCTTCCAAGTTTTAGAGACTTCAAACTCATATATGGCGACCAGGAGACCATATACTTCATCTAGAGACTTCCAAGAAGCTGCTAAGATGCTCCATCACCCACAGGATCAAGCGGATTCAATCTAGACCACTCATACACCAAGACTTACCATATCCGGACCTAAGTGCAATCAAGGAGTTCACACTACAACAACTCCTTATGTTTTGGTTTACCCACGATTTTGTGACCCTCCAAGTGACTAAGAAGGTTCCAAGGAAGCTCACTTATCCACCCAAACCATCAAGATACAAAGGCATCATCACATATTCCCTCATTTGGCCAAAATCAAACATTAAATGCCATATCAATCAAGCCTTTGATTGATTCTCATTTAGGTTGATTTATTTGCATTTATGTTGATTTATTTTCAGAATTTTATTTGTTTAAATGTCTTAGGGCCTAGCCTATAAAAGCCCACTCCATTGTATCATTTTAAGAGGAACCTTTGATTTTGATAAACACTTTGAGAATTCTTCTCTTTTCAATAAAGTATTTCGTTTTAGTCTTAAAATGAGTCTTTGTTGTTTCTTGTTCTTGTGACTAGAACAAGGCCCCTGCTGTATCACTAGTATATCCATAACTAGTGTGGTGCATTCGATTCACTATCGCTTCCATCCTATCCCGAGTTAGTTAGAGAGGTCCTTAGACCAGCTAACGGCTCACCCCTGTTTTGGCTCAAGACTTTTAGCGCAAAGCTCGTATCAGACATGCACGGACACGCACGGACACGCGTCTCTGTGCGAAAGAACCGCCAAGAAACGATGGAAATCGCGGAAAAGAACGACACAAGGCGTCGCCGGACCACTTCCTTACATCAACCCTAGACCATTTGATGATCGAACTTTCTAAAGCCACCGCCGAAAGCACCAGCAGAAAAAGAAGAAACAGTCACTACCTCGGAGTTGGGAGCCACCACAGTCGAGAAGACGCCGCCGCCGTAGACTTAAAAAGCCTAACAGATTCTACCATACGCTTGTCCTCTAAAGCGGTGGACGCGACAACGATATTAATTTCCGACGAACGGGAAGATCGGAACAGACGAGGAAGAAGAAACAGAGATCGACGGCGAAGAGAACAGCCCTCCAAAACATCTATCCTGGACTTATTCCGACGAATCGGACCGAAATCCGAAGATTATTCAAGCATAAACAAAACACCGATCGAGGAGAACAAGATCACCATCGAACGGCAAGTTACACCGAAGAGGGGAAAAAAGATCGGGCTTTCTGAAAGATAAAGATCCAGAAAAAAAACTCGATCAGAAAAAAACTCCGGCAAGAATTCGGTAAAGATCCGGCGAAGGGCTAGAGAGAAAACCTCTCTAAAATAGAGAGAGAAAGCCCTCTGATTTTTTTTTGTTTTGTTACGTAAAAAAGCAGATAATGGTCAAAAGCAAAAAGCTATCTTCATATAATGTGTAAATAGATACCTTCGAGAAAAAAAAAAAAAAGATTATGAGAAGAAAAAAAACTAAAAAACTAAAAAAACTATCACCTACGGCTCATTTCAACGGATCTAAAACTATCCGACCCGAGATTTTTATACGGACCGGGTGATAACCCACCATCTTCCTCTAGTGCCCGTTTTTCTCTACTCCAAATCCTAAACGCAACATAAACCATCGCCACCGTTAAAACCAACGCAATCACAGCCACCACAGACATCCCAACCGTCAATCCCACTCGGCTTTTTCTCTTCCCTACACCTTCACGTACCTTAAAATAACCCACTTTACTCGCATCCGCAACACCCAGCATCGTCCGGATCGGGTAATTAACCAAATAACAAAACCCGGACCCGTTACTATAAACCGACCCGAAACACTTGCAATCATCCACACACATCTCCTCACACTCTCCCATAGACGCCGTCGTTTTATGATCCATCAATTCCTTAAACGGCACTTCAACGCCTCCACGTCTCACCACTTTAAACTTCTCCGTCTTGACACCGCCGCAAAAATCCACCGGCCCCGAAGGCACGTGACTACACTCTCCGATCACGGTGCTGTTGTCTAGACACGAGCATCCCGATCCAGGCGTGCAGAGACTGTATTGACCACAGGGATTTGGGAGATCGCAAGTTTCGCGGATGGCTTCGTAATTCAAAGCCCATTGAGATCCGTCCCAGAGATACCCTTTAAGATTCCCGTCTGATTCTAACCGGAGAATTAGAAGACCGTTAACCGGTCTTTGGAAACTATTGAATGCTTCGACATCGATTGGAATGTTTCCGGTTTGGTACATACCGAGATATCCATTCGGGTTGATCCGAGCGAGAATGGGGCCCGATCCGTCTTTTACTTTAGCTTTGGCTTGGAGAGCACTGTGTTTCCAGTAAAACTGTTGAGTATCTTCGCTTACTTTAGCGTATAATCCGATGAAGTCGCGTCCTAATCGCATCGAATACAAGCCGTTGGATGAAACCAGAGCCATGGACGATGTGAAATTCTGGTTTTCGACGATGGTGTTTCTCGGAAAATCGAAACTCTCCCACTCGACTGACGATGACGAAGATGATTTCACCACCTGGAGATTTGAGTCGTTACGGAGGACGAGACGGTCTCCGTTTGTATGAGTTGACCATTCTACCCTCGATGAAGGATCAGAAACTACAAGGCTGCCATTGAAGAAGAGTTTCGTCTTGTGAGACCAGCTAGCTGTCTGGTTCTGGTGGAAAACCCAGAGTGGATCCGTTAAATTCGGGTGGGTTACAGCGAGGGAGAGTCGTGACCCGTTTACCCGTAAGAACCCAAATGAAAAGTTCCCATTTGGGTCAGTAAGGAGTGGCTGGAACGACTCTACCGAGGAGTCCGGTTTAGCTTCGAAGCCTTTAATCAGCTCCAGAACCGGTTCACTCCCGTTGACTGTGTGCCAAGAAACGAAGATAACTAATAACAACAGGAAACGAGTCACAGAGCTTAAACACAAACCTTCCATTTTTAGAAGTTTGAAACAAAGAGAAAGAAAGAGATAAGTTTTAGCTCACAGAAATAGAAAATGGATTGTGATGTTTTTTATTCGTTCATGCAGAGAGTCCATTGGCAATGATATTACTTGAATACATATATATAGAGAGCGGCAGATAGGAGGTATATAAAATACTATATACTAATAAATAAAATATGTTTTGCCGGTTGTATAATATATAAAGAAAAGAGTATTATAAGGCGTCGATGTCGTGGGACTAGTATTAAATATTTGATGTTTGATTTGAGAAAGATATGGTTTTCTGGTGGGAAATATTGAGATCAAATGTTATCATCATCAACCATTAATCGCAACTCGCAAATGGACCAGTTGTGTAATGCGCTAAAACCACAATATATATATTAAGTACAGACAAATTATTGCACGCACTAAGCATGTGTCAGTGTCAGTATATGTGTGTACACATATATCGATCATGGATGCATCTAAATTAACAAACATTATGTGAAATGTTTAAATTGTATTTATGTGGTTACTTTCCAGACGAGATATTATGTAAAAGTGAATTCAAATGATACAATTTATATTATTTCATGTTAATCCTTACAAATTCAAAGGGGAAATCTAGAAGATTAGGTGTTTACGAAATGAAATGGAGTTAGGACAAAAGTCGCACCAAATCTAAAAGGGTCAAAAGACTCCAGCTCTTCATTAGTTTCTGTCGATTTACCTGTCAGGTCGTTGAGTTGCAACTTGCAATCTTATTTACACCTCCAAAATCTTCAAGGACCATGTATATAATATAGGCATGCGTGGTGGAGTGTAGCTGTGTCAAACATGCATGAGACTGATGCATGAAACTACATATCCAGTTCTCTCTGATCATATATATAAATCAATGCAATATGTTTTTGGATGATTGTTCTAATTCTTATTATATTCATATCCAAGAAAAGTTCAAAATGATTGTTATCACAATGATGGGTGGGTTATTATCATCAAGTCACATGGATTGACTTTGTAAAAGACTCATTAAATGTGAGGAGTTGACTAAATGGCCGGAGGAGGGATATGTATGAACGGTATTGTAACAAACACATCGAAAGTCTAACCAGATCGGATTTTGACTTACTTTATATTAACTTATTTATCTGTTTGTGTTGACATCAATGAAGTTCAACCATACAACAACTCTTTTGTTCCCTTTCGTTTGTCCCTCTCACTTTCTCCGAATACAAACCCTTGTCTTCTTACCAAAAAACCTAATCGTTTTGTCTAGAATGTATGGTCTTTTATGTATTGTGGAAAAATAATTGTTAGCTATACAAACTATGGTTGCAACTGGATTGCTATTTTTTGGAATGGAATGATGAGAAATGGTTAATTCCATAATTTTTTTACTATTTGCTTGGAATTCTAATTTTTGAAATGGAATGGAATGATCATTCAATCAATTCAACATAAAAATGCAAAGAAAAAATTCCTTTACAAATTCGATGAGGAATAAATGGAATGAATTTATTCCATTTTCTCTAGATCCCATTCATCTTATCCCATTTCATATCATTCCAATAGTTCCATTATATATAATCCATTTCCACCCTATGTTCTTCTGTCACATGTATAATCATACTTACAAGAAGAAACTAAACACAAATAAATGTGCATAAACTATATATATATATATATATATATATATATATATATATATATATATATATATATATATAAAATTCAAGATAAGGGGTTCGATTAGTAACTTCTTATCACAGCCGTAAGGAGTTTACCGCTTTCATAATCACCATTCACGAAAGCGGTAACAAAATGTTATTATTATTTTTAAAAAAAAATTATATCGTTTTTTCCAACCGTTTATTTTTATATTTTTACACTATTCTTTATCTGTTTACAGCTAATATTATTGTTCTGCTTTTATTCACCAATCAGATCCAAGATATAGGATTATTATTTTTAACCTAGTTGGTATATCTTCTTAAGAAGATAAATTAAAATAAATTATGGTTAGTTGTTATATTAATCAAATATAAACTTGGTCGGAAGCAAAGAGAATTATCAACAACCGAACCCTTATATTAATTTGTATTTGAAGCTGTCACTTGACCCATAATGCCTAGTGCCTACATTTCAGAAAGAACTCAATTTTTCAACTTGCTTATAGAAAAAGATCAGAATAAGATCGATCGGTAGACTAATCCATACCAAACGTATCACAGCTATTAACTTTCTTCTGTAGCTAGTCACATGATTCCCATGTCTTAATTAGCTTAATAAGTTTTTAACATTTAATTGTATTTTTATATGTTTTTTTTTGGTCAACAGATCTGATTCATAGGCCAAAGCCTTACAAGTATAAGTGGGCCGAAGCCCCATTAGTGAACATTACAACCCGACCCAACTAAAACCGGAAGAGATAAGACTGCTACGTGTCATCTCCGCAGAAGAACCGACATGCAGGAACACGCGTCGTTAGATAGAGCACCGCCGGAAGACCACCGCGAATCGTCGAGGAAAACGGTGCGGAGACTCGCCAGAACCAATTCACCGAAGGAACCAAAGACCACTCGCCGATCTAAGCTACTCGAAACCGTCGTGGAAAACCCTGCATCAAAAGAACAACAGTAACTACAACTCCACCGAATCCAACCAATCCCAAGGAGGCGCCGCCGCTGAATCGGGTAAAACCCGATCAAAGACCACCGATTGCTTTTCCTCAAAAGCAGTGGAACGAGGGCAATATTAATCCCAGTTAATCAGCAGACCGCAAGCAGAGAAGAGAAAGAACAAGAGTTAGACGATGAAGAAAGAGGCGAAAAGCGAGATCGAAACTAGAGAACTAAAAGTCCAGGAAACCCGGTTAATCCGAGAAATCAGAAAGGGGAAGCCAACCATAGCAATCAAACATGAGTTTATTCGAGGTTGGAGCCTCCCAAGTCGGAGAAACTCCGAAGAAACAAACGAAAGTCGATCGGAAGAGATAAACAGAAAGGAGATCGACCAGACACAAAATTTCGATGGGGAAAAAAGATTGACTCTCTGAAAGATATAAGTGCGGTAAGAGAGCCAATCGAAAAAAAAACCCCGACGATCGGAGCTCGGAGAAAATTCTCTCGAAAAGAGAGAAAGAGCTCTCTTCCAAATTTTGGATAGCACAGCATATAAAGCATTGTATTTTTATATGTTAAGCTATGTCATGCATGAGGTAAACGGAAGACCCACTGAATATGCTCATTTGATGTCATTTTCTGATATCGAATTTTTACTGTCGTATGTTTCATGTCAAAGTTGGCGGGCTTAAAATTTAGGGCCATTGTTAAATTTTAATTCTTTAGAATATAGCCTGCTATATCTACATACATATACAAAGTATGTAATCTATAGACCGAAACAAAAAGCCCAAATATGTTGAAGCATTAATGAAAAAAAGGAAATGTTGACAGTGGGATTTGAACCCACGCCCTTTCGGACCAGAACCTTAATCTGGCGCCTTAGACCAACTTGGCCATATCAACTTTTTGTTTACTGTATCTTGACATCAATTATATAACCAACACATAATATACCAAAGTGTTAAAATGTTACAGCTTAGAGCATGATCATCAATGAACCCCCTATGGGGGTTCTTAAAAAAAAAATTTTTTTTTTTTTTTTGGGAAAAGTGTAAAAAAAAAAAAAAAAATTCAAAAAAAAAAATTAGACGAATGATAAACCGCCACGTGTCATGAACAGTGTAAGAACCGGTTCTTAAATAAGGATTTTTAGGACCCGGATTCTTAACTATTCACGTGGGACCCACGTGAATAGTTAAGAACCCGGGCCTTAAGATACCTCAATGGCCATGCTCTTACAATAAGACTCAGAAGTGTTAGAATGTTAGAATGAGTCTCAAAGGTGTTGACTTACCAACACAGAGAGTGAGAGGAAGAGCTGACCTAGAACATGGAAAACTGTGGTGACAAAACTAGACAGCTTAAGAGAGAATCCTCAAAGCATATAAAACCCCCTGTAATTAGAACCAAAAAAAAACAGAGAGTAGAAGCATAGTTGTGTGTCATGCACTAAAATCTAAGTGCAGAGACCTGGATTCTGAATAAGATATGCATAATCAAACTCATTATTTATATATGTATAAAGGTGCATTTCAAAATGAACAATCAATCAATTAATAGTTTTTTGGACTAACTTATAATGAAAGCTCTTTAAGGATCATCCGTTGGCGTATTATCATCACCAGTTGGCCAACTGAATCCAGTGTCTGTGATCCCTGCAGCAAATTGTTCCCAGTATCCATCAGGCAAACAACCAACAATTGTTGTTTCTGCAACAGAACCAAACTCTGAGACATTATAGTCCATTGTGTTTCCCCATACATCCTCGTTGCTGAAACAAGGTATTGTAGTATCGAAACCCATAGTCCATGTCTCTTCTTGTTTGATAAGTCCTTCAGACATTAAGTAATCTTGATTCATCATCTCTTCTTCTAATGGATTCATCAAACTCTTGCCTTTTGGATCGGTTTCACCTATGTTTGAAATCATCCCTTGGTTCGAGAGTGGAATGTTCTCAGTCTCTTGAGGCTGCTGGTGGTGCATGATGAACTTCTCTCTCGTCTTTTCCAATCCAAGAGCTTCTCCTTTGAGGTTCTTTAAGCGGTCCAAGAAACTCGGGTTCTGAAACAACTTAGCCAAGAAAGATAACATCTGCTTCTGACGTTGCTCTGCAGCTTTCAGCCTCTGGTTCACAGTGTTCACATAGCGAGCTGTGCCTCTGTTTTGCTGCTGAAGCTCTACCATTTCCTCCATTAATGCACGCCGCTCTTTCTTCAGCTTCTCGATCTCTTCACCAACCTCGGTAGGTGAGGATTGGGTTTGGCTGCTACTAGTGGTACAAGTTTGGTTGGATTGTGGTGAACGACGACGATGAATGTTCTTGAGAAGATGCTTCTTACCTCTAAGGAAAGATTCGTTGGCGAATTCCCACTTGTCAGTATCAATCTTTCTGAATCCCTGAACACATTCAAACCCAGTCATATCAAGATCACAGCAGCAGATTGATTGCATAACCATATTTTTGGTCTGTTAAGTTTGTTTATAATGAGCAAGTGTTTCTTGACGTTGCGAGGAAGGAAATAACGAGTAAGAAACAAAATTATCGATTCACAAGAAACGATAATTATACAAAAGAGTATCTGATATTCAAAACAAGATTACAAGATTATTATTTCACATGAAAAGTAAACCTAACGTAAAACACAAGCCAATTTTTTATTTACAGAATCATAAATCTTTACATAATTCCTAAAAACACAATTACAGGTATTTACAGTTATCAAAACCCAGTTCAAGAATCTATACAACAAGTTTTGAAATTACAAATATACACAGGTTTTTGAAAAATGAACGAAAAACAGAAAGTAAATAAAAAAACACGGGGAAAGATTTAACAGATAAAAAAACGAATGATCATCATTCATCAGTATTATTATGTTACAACTAGAGACATTAGAGTGATACCGACATAAGTGTTAAGCTGTCTGACGAAGCTGGAGAAATTGTTATGTTTGAAATTGCGAGGGAGTATGATTCTGGAGAACTCGACAGGGTCCCAGACCACGAAGCTCGCTCCAGTCAGTCCCCAAGAGATGACCGGGTTGAGAGTCGGGTCATCCACCAAATCGAATGTCTTGGATAGAAACGGCGGGATTTGATTCCCCTGCAAGATGTCTAGCGGCATCGGGAGTGGAGAACCCACGTCTGTGTCGACGTAGAGTAGCCCGGGTACGAGGGATTCGGGTCGGGTCGAAATGGGTAGTGAGAGTGGAGTGGGTTTGGAAACAGCATCCTTTCCTGGGTTCATTTGAAATAATTAGTTTTTGTCAGTTAAAGGTTTAGTGGTGTGATTAATGAATCAAGTGGTTAAGAAAATGATGGGGGGGGGGGGTTTAGGGTTTATAAAAAGGTTAGGGAAGGATGTAACCGACAAACTGTACTTAGATATGAAGGAAAAATATCTGGGGAAAGAAAGGCGGTGCGGTGGGCCAGTTCCGGCCACCGTGGATTCATCTTTCTCGTCTTCTTTCATCGATGAAATTTGGACCATGAAGCTTGACAGCTTGTTGTTTCCTTGCAGCTTCGCATCTGATTGCCTGAAGGAGAAACTGCTGGATAAAGTTGGGTCCCACGTGATCTTAGATGAAGAAGTGATTTTGGCGAGGTCAGCTTTTCAATTGGACCCTCACAGATCATACAGTACGATATGAGTCCTGTCATTTGATTTACGCAATCCTATTGGTCACAAAACCCATCAACCAATCAATCAAATAAATAAGGTCAAGTCATTTTTAAGAGTCGAGGAGGTCAAAGTTACTTCTAAGCGAAGGCAACACAAATACGACTTGTGTAGATATTTTCAGTCTTCACTTCTGACTGTTTGTTTATCCTAAATCACACGATCACACATTCTCTCTCTCAGAATAATCTTATGAGAATTCTACAGTGGACAGATAAATCAATGAAACAATCATATTGAGTTTGCAAAACCCTTGACAGCAGCCAATGTACAACATGGAAACCAAAGAAACAAACATTATATGTAGGATCAGACCAAAAATAGGTTCCCAGTGGCATTACTAATACAACTAAAAATATTGCTTTACCCTGCCTGGGAGGTAGATAATAATAGAATTATCTATCACTGTTTCCATTACTACTTTTCAATTACTTTTTTTTTTCCTCCCTGTCACAATAGTAATGTACACTTTTAACAATTTGCATCATAAAAAAAACAATGAGAAGGCAAAAAATCGAGAAAAAAAGACTGGTATTAGAACAGCGACTGTGTAGGACAAGACCGATAGCTCACGAGGTATGCAAGTGTGTCCCCTCCTCCTGGGCAGCAAAAGAATGCTGAGAGTATATGTGCACACCATCATCAATCATTAATATTGTGTTACCGGGATTTCACAAATCCAAGCGGTTGGGTTGAGGAACTGCTGATTTGATCAATGGTCTTAGCAAGTCCATTATAGTTGCAAAAGATGGACGCTTCCACGGCTCACTGTCAATGAAAACATAATAATTGCATAAACTTGGAAGGAGATTCAAGGGAGGTAACAAAAATGAAGTTTCAGGAAAAAAAAGTAGAAGAAATGTTGTTACGCACTTAGTCCAACAACCCTCTATTATGGCTGCAACTTGAGGGTTCAGATTCCGTGGGATCTCAAGCCTTTTATTCTTGAAACCAACCGCAGCTACAACCTATGGAGAAATTTTTTATTCATGACCATATAACGTGTTATGAAAACATAGTTGCTGAAAACTTGTTGAATGTACCTGAGCCGGATTCAAATTACCCCATGGTTGCTGCAATGTGGCAAGCTCCCACAAGATGACCCCGAAGCTGTACACGTCTGATTTCTCATTAGATTGCTCATCCCTCAGGACCTCTGGTGCCATCCACTCGGGCTGATAAATCAAAAGCCGATCAAACAGTTAATAGGACCAAAAATAAAGTTAAGTTGTTCAGCTTGTTTTTAACTTCAGACAAACCGAACTTACTGTTCCAGCTGCCGACTTTGAAGAAAGAAACGTGCTAGCTTTTAACCGCGAGAGACCAAAATCACAAACCTGAAATTTCAAGACACGTTGAGGACTTAAAAGAGAAAATGTTTTGCAAGAGTTTGAGACAATAGTTTGGGACTAATGCTTTCATAAGCCTTTTGCTAAGTCCCTAAAATGATTTAACATAGAGATTCTAAGCTGATCTTGCAAGAAGAATGAAATATATTAAAAAGAAAAAGAAACAAAAAAAAATCCAGATTCAAACCTTGACTGTGTACTTTTTGTCAACCAACAAGTTTGGAGATTTTAGATCTCTATGTACAATAGGTGGATTGCGATTATGAAGATAATTCATTCCTTTAGCCTGCAACAGAGAAATGGCAAGAAATTCTATGAGAAATACACCAAGATCACAAAGTAATCAACTCAATTTGCACCCAGTCCGAGTGGTAAAGAAAGGAGGCCAAACATACCACATCATATGCCATACTCAAGCGACGTCTCTCATCCAATTGCTCCCTTGCTCCACTTTTATGCAAAAGTCTGTATAAACTACCCCTGTTTAAAAGAGAGCATTGTATTAGTAGTAGAATAGGCTGAAACTCTACGTTCGGCACACAAAACCGTTTAAAATCCATGTGTAACAATACCTAGATAAATATTCTGTCACTATTGACAAATTTGGAGGTTGAGTGACAGCACCCATAAAGAGAACAATATTGGGATGGCGAAGGCGTTTCATTATTGCAACCTAACAGTGA
Source organism: Orychophragmus violaceus (assembly GCA_030180135.1). Taxonomy (NCBI): domain Eukaryota; kingdom Viridiplantae; phylum Streptophyta; class Magnoliopsida; order Brassicales; family Brassicaceae; genus Orychophragmus; species Orychophragmus violaceus. Next base: position 949,396 of record CM058237.1, read on the forward strand.
ATCAAGAAGATTAAGGGTATTAGTACACCAAGTTCGTTACCATAATACGAGAAAATTTTCAGTAGTTTACCTCTCTCAAGAACTCATTGACACGCTCAGCATGGAAGTCTTGCTCCATGAGAATTTTAACAGCAACATCCTGAAATCGGTAGAGAATAATTTTGGAATAGTCAAAGTTAGAATTCTTCTCCTGATAGCATCAGAAGATTCAAACAGGAAGATATATTTATATCAGAACAGATAAAATAATTTGCCTCTTTTATCATCCAACAGATCCAAATATCACAAGTTACAACCACTTTTAGAACCAAACAAAAAATCAGCCATGAAAAAACCAGATAAAAAAGTTCTTACCGAGCCATGCCACTCGGCACGGTGAACAGTGCCAAAGGAACCTGAAAGAGCAGTAGCTCAAATATAAGTGGACAGACCAGAAGTCTCAGAGAAGAAAGTAATCTCTAAATGGTCATCACTTTTTCTTATTATGTTCGAGAATAGATCCTAAGCGAAACCACTTACACAAGAATTTCACATTTCTTTGGTTCATAAACTAAATCACTGCTTTTTGGTAAAATTACTACCTGCTCCGATCTTCTCTTTTATATTAAGATCACACCATGAGATGTCCATATCATCACCATCAACAAGTCCAAGTTCTCTGTTTGTCCTGTTCAGAACCGGCTGATTGGCTGGTGGGGCATCTTGGACTTGATTTGACGCGCGCATCATATTCTGCGGAGGCATATTAGCACTGGGAGGAAAAGACCCACCCCCAATTTCTGCCAAACCGTCGTTCTCCCCACCCCTATGAAACATTGAGAATCCTATATCATCTACAAGAATTCAAACAAGTAAATATAAGAAACCAGAGTCCAGAAGACAAGTCTTTCACATAAATGCATCAGAAATGAAATGCTAACAGCACTCTCACTAGTTTGAGCTAAAATATTACTAGGCAAGCCAATTCCAACGCAAAGCACCCACCAACACGAACACCCACATCCACAACCATTACAAATAAATAGTGACAAGAAAACAAACAATATAATCATTCTAAGACTGCTAACCCTTCAGATATAAAAGACATAATCAAGAAATACCCTAAATGACGGGAAGTTACACTTTTAGGGGAAATAAAATGAGATATAAGAACTAAGAAGCATCCAAATTGTTTACATACAACTTATGTTGTTGTATTAATGGGAATACCTGACGCAGGATCGAAAACAATATTAAGAGACTGACTGTCACTGAAGTATTGTTTGGCTAGTGACCTATAATCGACTGCGGGTTCAACTGGCCTCGGTCGTGGAAACCGCAAAGGTGAAGAAATTGAGATAGTTGAGGGACCATTTAGCAAGGAATCGGGCTCCCACAAGTGACCCGGCTTTCCGACTAAATCAACCAGATACTCCCTGAAACCAAAACAAAGATATTCACGTTATCAACCTAATGGGGAATATTTGAGGCCATAGCTGTTCATACAGAAACAAAAAGCATAATAGGTAAAAAAGGCACTATCGCAATCACTTGGACCCGTACCTATCAAGCCCAAACCTGACAAGGCACGATGCAGCATCGTCTCTATCACAATATTTGCACCCCTTCGCAATTCTACAAGGTAAATCTATTATGTCAGCCAGTACCTGCATGCACCAAATGCAAAACACTTAAAACCAAAAAAAGAACTACAAAAAGGGATAAAATAAAAATACAGTTGCAAATAACACTGGTTTTTCTAGCCAATAACACCAGTTAAAAAAATATCCTAATAATATATGTTCAACAAAATTTTACTCACAGGTTCTACCATACAAATAAATAGACGAAACAGAACAATTTATATGATCATTCCCAAAAATACATCTTAAATGTCATGGCAATAGCATCGAAGTTGGGATCTCACTTTGAAGAGTAAAGCTCGATGTCTGCAGAGTCCGACAGAGAGGCTACCTATGGGAACCACCACTTTAAAGCGTTCTTTTAGACCATTAATGCACTCCTTCCACATGGGAACCAACTCATCTTCCCCCATGATAACTGGACCTCTGAAGGAGGTGGGATTTAAAGATTACCAAGCAATGTGAGAAATCAGAGAAAGATGTTAAATTATTACTGTAAAAAGATTATCAGGTTTGTGTGAGTACAAACCCCATACGGTTGCAGATAAGTTTTGCCAGCTGATCAACAACCTCTTTTGTGGTTATGCAACTACAAGATATGTCGTGGACTCTATTGTGAAGTTCCTTGAAGGTTGGATCACTACGCCGATCGACAAAGATAGCTTCAAGCGAAGAGTCAACACCGGAATCAACAGCTCTCAACGATTCAATTGAAGGGATGCGACCACTTTCATGTAGATCAATGCATATTGTCCAAATATATGGATCCAGGCCATCAATCATATAAAACCCATCAGGAACTTTATCATAGTACGATAAGCATCCATTGACCTGATGCAGTACACAAAACATTATACTCTGCAATGCATCTAAAAATATATATCTCATCTGTTTTTTCACGCTCAGCCAACTCAGGAATAAAACATTGTTTAGTATACAAGAACTGCCAACAAACAAAAAATGCATTGCTCAATGTGTGGGAAAGGTTATGAGCCGCATGTTCCCTGCATAGTATGAATTAGCTCATACACTACAGCAGGTCTAGCTTTAAGACATTGGGTTTTACAGCTCTACTAAGCTCCAAGTAATGGAGAGCAGCAACTTAGATCTTATGGCCAGCACAAATGGAAAATAAGTATTTAACTACACTGTCCATTACTTGATTGCATAGAGACCCGTGCTGAGCATCTCATCCCAAGCAGACATATTGATAATCTCCACCTATAAACCTTCAACAACTCCTTAAGTATCCGATAGCATTAACACCCAATGCAATAACATCTAAGACATATAAAACTAAAGTTCACAGATTTCTTTTCTGATGCCCTTGGATCTTAGAAGGTTGGTTACGAGATCTAGTTGACACTTAGAAACAAGAGAACCATATCTCTATAACAAGTTCAGAGCTTTCAATAAACCCTAAAATTAGGCACTCGGCAATTAAATTCCATACGCATAAGATTCAAGAATTTGTGAAACAAGGCTCAACAGAAACGAGTAAAAGGCAATTAAACCAGTACCCAGAAGCGATGTGAAACAGTTTCGGCTGAACTTGGCGAAGTCCGCAAAGCAGACTCGTCCGGCACGGGATCCAGAAAGTTTGGATCGTCTGCGCAAGTAGCCTCAGAAGAAAGCCGCAACGCCAATGCAAGCTGCAGCTGATAACTCTCCTCCGTCTGTTGCGCCCAGCTCTTCCCAGACGATGATCCCCCAGCCGAGTCCGCCGCCATCTGTATCCTCAAATCTCCTCCACCACCACCTAACCCGAGTCTAAACCCGTCATCTTGAGGAAACCCAGCCGATTCGATCTCACTAGCAGCCGCAGAAAGCGTCGGCATATAGTAATCCCCGGACAAAGAGCTCTCACCGAAACTACTCCCGCTCGATTGCCTCTGCAAACCAAGCGACGAAGAGTACATATTCCCAACCCGATTCGGCTGACCACCAAGCCTGTGATCAGCACCATCCCAATCGAATCCGCCTCTATCCGCCTTGGATTTCCCGTTGTTACCGCTGTTATTGTTGCTCCGGTTATCGCTGGACAAGGAGTCATAGTGAGGAGGAGTTCCGGTGACGGAGACCGACACCTGATCGTCCGAGAACTGACTAAGCAAAGTGTAATTGGATCTTCTACCGGGCATTTCCATGGAAGTTTCGTGATCTAGATGAGAGACTTTCCGATCAAATATAACCTCAAACCCTATGAAACCGCCATTGTTGAAGTTGGGCGAGCTAGCCACTTGTTTCTCTCTCTCTCTCTAGCTTTCCATTTTTCTCCTTTTTAAACAAAAATTCTCTCTCTCTAATGGATTTGGAATTTTTTTTTTGGGTCATCAGAGGAAAACTGTGAGCTAATAAATTTATTGATATTCGTTTTATGTCCAGTTCAAAAATAAAATTCGTTTTGTCCCTCTTTTTAGGGAATTTTGACATTTAAACAAAAAAAACTGAATTGTTGACAAAAAAAAAACTGAATTTTGATTTACCAAATTGTTTTATTTTATTTTATCTAGCATTGTTTTATTAATAAAGAATATTCTGTTTTATAATTGAAAACGGATAAATTGATTAGATACACAAATAGAAGACGAAAACGGCTATCTAACGACGATATCGGAGTCCAATCCCAATATAAAAAACTACTAATAAAGAAAACAACTAAAACAAATACCGATATAGTTGTTTCCTCAAAAGCAATATAACGATATCATTGTTACCTAGTACGCAACAAAAATCTGACTAAAGATAAGTAATAAAACATTCAAAAAGTAACGCCGACCGATAACCGAAAGAGAAAAGAAGAAAAACATTAACTACCGAAAAAAAAAAATAACCAAAAAAAGAAAAGAAAAAAAACATTAACTACCGAGAGAAAAAATAAACAAAAAAACATCAACAACCAAGATTTATTAAATCTAAACCACTAGACATTCATTATATTGCTTCACTCACATTCGTTATATTGCTTCAACATCTAGCATTCGTAATATGAACCTTTCTTTAACTAATTTTATTAGTATAAAATAAATCATCTTCTTTGTTTAATCTTGTTTTACTTTACGTGATCTTCTTTGTTGCAAACAAAAGGAAGTAATCTTCTTTAAACAAATTTAATTTGGTATTAGTTTTCTTAGTGGAATGCAACTGTAGCGGTAGTGATCGTATTCAAAGAAGAAACAAGCTAAAAGAGGAACATGTCTATGAGTAGAAGACAAAGCCATGTTGTCCAATTAAATTCCAAATTTTTATTTATACCTATGGGATTTAATCACATCTCTGAAAATAAAATTTGGTAATATATACTTCTTAGACCAATATCAGTCGAAGACATTGAAACCAAGTTTATGCTCATGTCATTGTTGTATCACCACTCATCAAACATGTTGTTGACCAAAAAAACAAATGCTTTTTAATGTCCATATAATGTGACACTAAACGTCCATATTATATGAATCTGCAGATATAAATAGTGTTTTAGTAAAGAATATGGTGAATGAAGGAATGGGCTAACAATTGGAGGTTCGAGGGGGATGTATTCGTCGTATATGCAAAAATGATGGGATCTTGTGTCTTTATATCTATTTGTCTATTTTAAGAATTCTTATTTCTGCAAATGACTTCTACCATCATCATGCATGCATCTTCTCATGGATTGGACCTGTTTTCTCACCCAGTCAATCGTCTCATTTTCCTCTCTCCTAAACTTCTCACTTTTCTCTTCTTTTACAGATCTAAAATCGTCTCTCCGTTTGCCGGTGTTTCTACCGGTAGAGGGAGTGGGCTTCTCATCTTTTTCTTTGCCTCACGTTTCAACCATATTTTGTTTTGTCTATGTCTAGTTTTCGTGGCGAGTCTTTGAACTTTGTAGCATTACAGCGGTCTATCGAAAGTCGATCTTGACGGCTCTGACCAGATACGGGTTCTAAAGCACAGGATCCAATGAAATATCCTCCGAGGCTACCCGGTTCTGGTTTTTGGTTTTCCTTCTTCAGGTTACAGTGCGGTTACATGCAAAGAGATATGGGGTTGATGTGCGGTGGAGGAGCGTGTGGAAGGTGTTTGGGGTTGCATGAACTTGTGGTGGCTCGAGTAAGCCATGAAGACGGCATGAAAGGGTGCTCCAAAAAGGTTCATCGACTTGTACCCGACATAGTATTTTGAAGTGGTTTTTGGTTTTGTCTGTCTGTTGGTGGTGGCGTTCTCGACGGTTCATTGGCTCCAGCATCAGCGTGGTGGTCTCTCCTATTTCGGTGGTGGCGACGATTAGATTTCTAGTGTTGACAGCGATCGAGTCGAGAAATTAAGGCTTCCGTTTCTTGTTGGGTTGGATATTTTTTTTTTTGGGCGGAAGATTAAAGCTTTACAGACCCATTTAGATTTTATGTGAACTATTTATTTTTAGTTTATTGTTTATTTTGTATATAAAAAAATTAATTAGTATATGAAAACTCTTTGATCGAAAAAAAAAAAATCTTCTCATGGAAACTTTTTTTTTCCTTTATTGAGAATTATGAAAAAAAAAATTCTTTTATTTTTATGACAAAAAAAATATATATAGCTGAGAGTTTGGTGGGCTCATTTTAAAAATCAGGCCCAATAAAGGAGTAGCACAGAAATCTTCAAGTGGGTCGCGTAACAGAAGACCACTAAATCCCTTCGATTAAATAAATACATCGACGGTTACGGCGTCTTCCCCTCACTCGACGCCCTAAAAGCCCTCGAAAGACGAATCGCTCTCGGCTTCTTCTAGAACGTTCTTCTTCGCCGCATCCGTCGCCTTCAGCTCGCTACCTACTGTATCAATGGAGTTCTGGGGTAAACGATTCCTTGACTTACTTCGTCTTCTTCTTCGTTATTCTGCTTCTGTGGTTAGGGTTTTTATCTTCTCGTCTCACCATTTTTTTTCGTATTCCATTTTGTTTCACTGTCTTCTCTGGAATCGTCTGGTTGAACGAGCTAGGTTTCCATTTCGAATTGTCATTTCCATGGAGAAAATTGGAAAGTTTTTCTCGCTAGATTTGAACTCCGATATTCTTAGTTTCGTGACTGAAATTGAAGAGAAGAAAACTGTAGTGATTTTTCTAGAACCATGTTTAGGAGGCTTGATAGTTGCTCATGTAACGTTTGTTTATAGGTGTTGAAGTTAAAAGTGGCGAACCACTTTGGGTGGATCCTGGAGAGCAAATGCTTCTTCATATCTCACTGGTACAGCCTGATCTTTTGAATCGCAACATTGATTTTGATTTAAACAACACATTTACATTGAAGTTTTGTTGTTTTGAAGGCTGCCCTGGGCGAGAAGAAGGAGAGCAGTGAAAACAAACCAGTCCGGCTTTACATGAAAGTTGGAGATCAAAAGCTTCTCATTGCAACGCTATCACATGATAAGTTTCCTCAGCTGAGCACGGAGATTGTGTTGGAAAGGAGTTTTGAGCTGTCTCATAGTTGGAAGGATGGGAGCGTTTACTTCTCCGGATACAAAGTTGATGCATCTGAATCATATCCTTTACTATTTAAACTTATGCTGTTATTGCTTAACACTTCAACCTTGTTGATGAATATGATTTGAAGACTTGTTGCTTTGCTGTGCTTTTGACCTCCTTGACTCTCTTTGTCTCACTGATGACGATGAGCCTGCTGTTGCTAGAGGTGAGTGTGGCTTTTTATCTTCACCTGTTATGTTTTGTCTCTAGTTATCTGATTTTAGTTTTATCTAAAATTTGATGTGATCTTTGCAGAGCCAGCTGTTGCAAAATCAGGTGTGAAACAGGTGAACTTTCAATTGCCAAATGAAAATGGTGATGGTAGTGATGAATCAGATGATGATTCTTCTTCTGACGACTCTGAAGATGAGGAGGTACTTTTGTCTATATACTAATGGATCAATTTGTTGTATAAACTTGTGCTCGGTGACACATTGAACTCATGAACAGTGGTACTAGATAAGCGTATTGATAACAGTTTCAGTAGCCTGTGTTTAGTGTCCAATTGAAAGTTTGTGTTGCTTTCATTGTTTTGGAAATAAGATATGATACCTGTAGTTTGTCACGTTTACATTTGCCTTTCCACTCATGAACCCTGAATGCCTATTGTGTTTGATCCCAGTCTCATAAATTCTGAAACCCTTATCATCTCTACTTATTTTCAGGAAGAAAAGAAGGTTACTGCTGAAGTTGATGACAGTGACGAGGATGATGAAGACGACTCATCAGACAGTGATGAAGATGACTCATCAGACGAGGAGACCCCAGAGAAGGTATACATGACATTCTCTTTATATATGATTGGTGATGGTTAACTTATATATTTGTTCTCTGCCTTGTTACCCTGATTATATAATTCTTTTGTTTTTATAAAAAGGCTGAAGAATCCAAGAAGAGGTCTGCAGAAGCCAACACCTCGAAGAGTGCTTCCAACAAGAAGGCTAAATTCGTAACTCCACAGAAGTCGACAGGTGACTTAACGAATCCTAATTCTTTCATACTGGAAGTTCTTAAAGATGGCTTGATTTGATCATCTTAAAACATTGTGAAACAGAGACGAAGAAACCACACGTCCACGTTGCAACTCCGCATCCATCAAAACAGGGAGGGAAGAACTCAGCAAGCAATGGAGAATCGTCGAAGCAGCAGCAGACACCCAAGTCTGCAGGTGCGTTTGGGTGCAAGTCGTGCAACAGAACATTTACTTCGGAGATGGGATTGCAGTCTCACACAAAGGCTAAACACAGTGCAGCTGCTTGAAATCAGATGAAGAAGAAGAAAGAAGAGGAGACTATCCCCAATCCTCTTTAGGCTTTTAATGTCTTTTGGTTTTTCAAACTTTGCGAGTGAACCAGTTTTTAGTTGTCTTTTTCCTAATCGTCATGGTTGGACGAAACTTTGCTCATCCTTTTGCGTTTAGTGCAAGTGTGGTGGTTATATAAGATTCAAGTATTTTTAGGCTTTTCTCGTGAAAACGTAATCAGAATTTCTTATGGCCAAAATATGCTGAGATTTTAAGATAGCACAATATCATCTTACTTAATAGTCCAATGGGCCTAGAATAATGTCTTGCATAATTATGTAATTTACATTGTACTAATATTTTAGGAACTGATACAAGAAGAGAGCATCAACAAGCAGGTTTGCCCGAGTGGTTAAGGGGGAAGACTTAAGTTCTTCTGCACATAAGTGCGCGTGGGTTCGAACCCCACAGCCTGCAATTTTTTTTTCCTTTTATTGTTTTTTTTTTTTTTTTTTTTTTGCAACTCCTTTTATTGTTTTAAAACTTGTACATGTCTAATCGAGTGATTAAGATAAGAAAAAAAAAACTAGTATTTACTTTTGTGATATTAAAGTATTTTATGTAAATTACAACTCATTTTGTCTATGACATTTTAGTTATTTCGATTCTTACGTGGTTCTGGATATTTTTAAGTTGAAATAACATTTTTTTATCCAAAATTAACAAAAAATATCTAAAATAAAAAAAAAAATCATGAATTTTTGTCAATTCAATTAGTCATTAACAAAAAACGAGAAGGTTGATGAGTCAATGTTAGTTACATAACATAAACATAAATTCAATAGATCTAACAACACTCTCATATAATTCTTTATATTGATGTTGAAACCATGAATAATTCTTTTACTAAGCCTTATATAAATTCGCTTCTTTGGTTTCTGATTCTTGTTCATATCTGAAACCTATGGTTCATCATAATGGATAGTATAGGTGAAAAAAATAAAAAAATTGGTTCCGATTTTATGTGGATGCCTAATCCAAATCCACAAAATTTTGGGTGTAACTGGTTTTTATTTGTAGAAATACATGAAATTAAATGAATAAAAAGGAATGAAATTAGAAAAAATGGGACAATTGTTTTATTCCATTCCATTTATCCCTTTTATTCATGAACATTTTTTATCATGAATAATTTTTAACGTCATTCACAATTTTTCTTCTTTATCCCACAAGAATGTGTGGAATCAAAATCTTTTGTTTTCTCATATAACTGGTAACATTTTTATGGAATTAATAGGAATAATCTATTCCACACAATTCCATTCATAAAAAGAGCATTCCAGTTGCAGCCTTTGTTTTAATATAGGAAGTATTTTGTTGACCAAACAAAAAATATAGAAAGTATTTTTCAGTTGAATTTGAGAAACGATCATTTATCTTTCTTTCTCATTCGAAAGCTAAAACTTTTTATAAAAAAAGTATAAAACTAGCCACCACTAATGTCAAAATTCCTCGGCTATGCAAAATATATTGGAGAAACATCAAAATGTAGTATGTTGCAAATTATTTCATACGATGCAATTTCAAAGTAGACGGAATCAAAAGCTTGTTTGTATTGCGATAAACCAAAACTCTATTGCCTTTTGAGGAATATGAAAAAATCCCTTCAAAATACATTTTCTTCTTTACTATAAGTATCCATATCTTCCACAACTACACACACACCATTTTCTGTAACAATCGTATGATGATTCTCTCTATTCACACCAACAACAATTTTAAACTGGAGCATTCCGTCGCTCGAAAACTTCTTGTTCCCTTCAAGAATTGGGCACAAATGTCCCAATTTGCCCCAATCCCGCGATGAAGAAGGCGATTGCTTGCGCGAAAAGGTATAGATAATAATGATTCTTCCCAAAAAACACGTCATAACATCCCACAAAGAACAGATACATTCCTACACCGAGTTCCAACACATGAATTCTGCCAAAACACACCAATAACACTATTAGTACGAAACCAAACTGTAGGTCCGGACCAAGGGTAGGCAAAAGCCGTCGATTATGGCCTAAAATTTTTACATTAATTTTAAAAATTTTAATATACTAAAAAAATTTAGATTTGCGTAAAGCCAAACACGATTTTCAGAAAATTGGGTCGGATCTGCCAAATTGCAATAAATTTCGGTATTTGGGTTGCTTTTTAAAGGGGAGGAGTTGTTTACCTATCTCCGAATCTAAAACGAAGCTTCTTTGGAGTCTTGGTTGCGGATTTAGCCTTAAGATCTCCGAGCTTCTCAGTAACAATCCACTCGTTAACTCTTCCTCCTTCGAGTAAACCGATGAATGTAGCTTTTGTTCTGTGAAGAGACATCACATTCTCGAACAGAATCCAAAACACCATAAGATGCAGTGACCTATATAAAAGGCCACATGAAAACCAACTATGAGAGGCCAAAAGAGACGTGACTTGAGCAGCAAGATACTCTTGGAATAAATTTTGTATACCTAGGTGTACCGACGGCGTTGAGCAGAGTAATGATGGAAGGAATGTAAACCGCTCCCCATTTCGGTACGGTAACTTCCGGTACAAGAACCGTAGCCGGTAAGATCACACAATAGAAGATGAAGGTAACAATGTGTGCCACCAGCTTTCTCACCACAAAGAAGCTATATATCACATGAACTTTCTTCCATAGAGTCACGTTCTGCCAAAAAGAAAAAGAGAAGAAAACTACATAAACGTTTCGGTTTTGGGCTCGATATGTTTAGTCCAAAGACTTTTTAGGTCCAAAGACTATTCCCACGAGATTTTGTATTCGGTTTGCGTTTGAAAATTTATTCCAAATTTAAAACACGACTAGATGGCCAGGAGAATTTGAATTTGAATGGCGAAAAGGTACTACCACTATCTTTACCACTAAGATATATACAAGCTCCTAGTTGATATGTTTAATAGTTTAGACCTTGTAACCAGATGTGGCATGCAAGGTCCGGTTAACTAACCGAATTGACCGGTTCGATTTAGATTGAAGTGAGAAAGAGTTCAAAACCTTGTTCGTCATGATTTCGAACGCCATTTTCCTGAAAAGATTAGCCGGACCACATGACCACCTGTGCTGTTGATACCTATACGCCTTGAATGTACTTGGCAACTCGTTTTTAACCTATAGTATTTAAAACGCATTATATATTAATCAAACTATTTACAATCACACACAAAATTGGCAACTATATATATACACATTGTTAAATATGTACCTTCAAAGAACCAAGGTACAAAAATTTCCAACCCTTAGAGACTAGCTCGGACGGCCAAATCCATATCTTCCACGGTCGTTCTATCTTTCCAACCACCAGCTTCGCTTAGTGCCGATATTCTCCATATTCCCGCAGTCCCTAAAGTTATTGTAACCAAATATAATGATTTTTTTGGATAAAAAAAAATAATGAAATTGTGATAAGTTAAGACAAACAAATAAAAATTAGTTAATGAAAAAAAATATATACCGTTGAAACCAAAGAAGGCGTAAGTAGAAGAACCAACTTCTTGCTCGACTGTAAAATGATAATCCAAAGACATTTCTTGCATCCTTGTCATCAAACATTCATCCGAATTTACTGCAAAATTATAAAGAAAAAAAAGAGAATAATAGAATGTAATTATATTTTGCATAGCAAATAATTAATGCGGCATTCGATTGATTAAGATATTAAAAACCAGTTGGTGACATTGAAATAAATATTTTCAATTATCAACTTATAGACAGCTAAGATACCCCAATTAGATTTCAACAGCTTGTTAGATTTTGTCAATTTACTTCACATGATTTCTTTATTCTATAGTTTATTTTTCTTGTCAACAAGCATAACTAATAAAAGTGAGTGGTGAGAGTGAGAGTGACAGTGACTAGTAGAGAAGAGAACAACTGGGTTCCATGTTATTGGCACTCATTATGGGACACGACCACGATGCCAGTGAAGCAACACCACTAAGCTCTACTCTAATTTGATCATAAAATCCTTTTTTGGTTTTCTAAAAATTTGATATGTCAATGAATGAACACTTCAAAAATGGTGTGTTAATTTGCAAGAAAAAGGTTAAAAGTGCAATGGTTTAGTGGCCATAAATTATTTAAGGAGGCTAAATTGAGTGGACAATCTATTGGCTAATTTGGCAAAAACTAGTAGTTTGTTAAATGGGTGGAAAAATGCATATTTTCATCAAAAATCAACAAAAAGCCAAAACACCAAAACCAAAATTTTACCAACTTCTGCAGACATACCAAATACAAAGGACAAAAAAACTTTAAAGTATTAAATTTTTCTACATTCGTTGATGTTTTCTTAGATTTTCTGAAATGTTTTATTCTGATTAATAAATATGGGATTAGTTAGAAGGGATATTATTGCGCATATTATATGCCTCATAGATCCTTCAAAAATAATTTATAATACTAATAAAACTATTTGTAATTTATAGTTGAAGAAAGTGGTTCCACATTTAAAGGTAGAGCACAAAGTAATCACGCACAAAATCGATACGTCGACATCAAGATCCGCTTAGTAGGTTATATTGGGACCTAACAATCAAACACCCACCGACAGTTCTGTTAATGTAACTAAAACTTTCTTTATGCAAACATAATCTTATATATTAACCATAATTTTATATTACTATAAAATAGGACCTCTTTATACAATGATCATATCATATGTTATTTTATAACACGTTCCTAAGTTCTAACTTATTACTTACATTTAAATATAACTACAGGTATTCATATAATATGACCCATCTCTAACCAGTAACCTCTATAGTCCTCCATTTTTAAAACTCATCATTTCACAATAAACAAAAAGGAAGAACATGATTTAACACACACAATATAACTTAAGTACATATCTAATTAACTAATTTGCATTGTTCAAATGATTTTGTAATTATCATTACTATCCAATTTGAGCATAATTGAAATAGCATGTACAATTTAAAGTACTTAACCTAAAAAAGGAGTAGTAATTCAGATAAAACAAATCTTAAACCCGTGTCTAACTTTCTAACTAAGCAGTGATTACTGATTATTAGCCCTTACCAATCATTCATGTGAAAACAGCAAAAAGTGGACCACAACAATCAAATCAAAACTAAGGTTTTCTATGGTAACAACAGCTAGATCGGACTAAACTATATACGGATTAAACCATTTTGTTTTTAGGACAAATACGGTCTGATATGGACCAATTTTTTTTTGTTCACAAAAATGGATCGTATTTGGTATGCGACGGATTCCTTTTTTTATACCACTGCGGACTACAAACTGTGAATGGTAAATTAAAACGGTCTAGACTATTCATGGACTAATTCGTTTTGACCGCAGTTATCATTCAAAAGTTTATGAACCCGAAAAATAAAACAATGTTAGAATAACGAGGTCAAAAATCAGATATAGAGTTAGATTTTACCGAATTTCCAGCGAGCTTGAACTAAAGCAAGCTTTGGGTTATGGAGGAGAAACGGTACGGTTCTCCAGAGAAAATCCGGTTCAGGCTGAAAATCAGCGTCGAAGATTGCGACGTAATCGCAGCTTTTGACATAACTCTTCTTCATTCCTTCTTTCAAAGCACCAGCTTTGTATCCATTTCTGTTATCTCTGATCTCATACTTTATGTTTACTCCTTTACTCGCCCATCTGCTACACTCCTTCTCCACTAGATCCTGCCCCAACAACAAGAAAATCTTGTTAATGCTTTGTAAATTCGAAAAACCGGATCTTTTCCAAGACCCATATCAAAAACCGGACATTTTTAGGATCATATGACATAAATATTAGGATATAAGTTTCATGCCGACAGTTGAAAATGATCATTAGTAATATATGAAAGATATGAATCACAATTTGATTTTAGATTATAAACTCATATATTTTAATATGATATGAGAGTAGAATACGATCCATACAATCTAATCCAAGGCCCAAAATTGGTACCATGAACATATCTAGATTAATGACCAAATAGTTATTATCTGGAGGAGGCGTACTAGAACATAAGTCCTAGAATATGTGGGAGCAGGATTTGAGGAAAATCTAATTTTGTCTGAGTAATCGTTTTTTTTTTTGAATGACTGTGAGGTTCTGGACCCGTAGGCCCGTACATCCTCTAGGGCGAGGTCCGAACCATGTTAAATTCACTCTCTTTTGGAGAAGAGACCACTCCCAACAGAAATCGAACTCAAGTTTGCGGAAAACTACTAGGTGAGTAATCGGTTTTGTATGAGATTCACGAGTTTTCAGAAACAAATTTAGTTATCAACTCGTTATATTTGAGGGAAAGGAGCTTACTTTGATCATTGGGTCAGTGGAATCATCAAGAACTTGAATGACGATTCGATCAGACGGCCATGAGAGCCCACAAGCAGCTCCAATAGATAGCTGATAAACCTACATGAACAACATTTATAACAATCAAATTACAACAGAACAAGGTTCGATAAACAAAACAGCGTGAGAAAGACAAGAACTTTGATTAGTTGTTGGTACCTCTCGTTCGTTGTACATTGGGATTTGAACAAGAACCATAGGAAAAACAGAGTTTCCAAGCTCGACGTCATCTTTCATTGGTTCCCATTTGAAACGTTTCTCTGGCTTCCGACCAAAGAGCTTAACAAGAGAGATTACTATTCCCATGTAAACCCTCTCGACAAAAAGCATCACCGACATTGTTAAACAGATATAAACTCCGAGTCTAAGGACTGGGACAATCAATGGAGCTCGAATCTGATCCAAAATCATTGATAGTTGCATTGTGATGTCGTCTCTGTATCCCATGAAAGAGTCCGGAATCACCGTCGATGAATCACCGAGCTCCATTTCTTCTTACTCCGGTGATAGAACGGAAAAGAAAAACAGAGGATGAAGTAAGAACCCTAGATCCGTATGAGGGATTTCTTGTGAGACAAGCAATAGGGTACAATGTGATTCTCTTTTGAAATGAAAGAGAAGGATGAAACAGAGAGACAGAGTTTTTCCTTACGGTGAAAATCTCTGTCTTCTCTGCCTGAAAACCCCCTCAGATTGTCAGGAAAATGGAGAATCAAATTTTCTTTTTGGGTTTGTGTTTCTTGTTTTTATGGTTTGGTAAAAGAGGAAAGATAATAATGAACGGTGGAGAAGGAGATCTATAAACAGAGAGAAGAAACAGTGTGTGTATATGTGTGAGAAATGAAAGAGAGATGAATGTCTTTATATAAATCCCCTTGCCCTAGTATTGTTTTCCAATAAATCACTTTTCATTTTTCATATTTCATTTTTAGTTTGTTACTACTATGTATTTATTACATAGAAATGAATTGTTTGCTCCAGCAACCATAGATTTTCCCTTTTTATATAACTACCAAACATTATTGAAAGTCACAAATATTAATGATGTTGAAGACGAGAGTTGTGGAAGCTTTCTTGATCTAGTGATTAGTTAAGGGTTCATTAACGATTTTACACCATTAAGTTTGAGTTTGAATCTTTGAAGATGTAATTTTTATAGATTAATGAAGACAAATTTTATCGTAGAACATATGAAACCGTTTATTGTGGTCGTTGATTGTCGTGAAATGCAAATAGTATTAGTTATAGGATAACTAGTATTCCAAAAATCTAAGTTTGTATTCACTTGGTTTTGTACTTAAAGATAAATATTTAAGATAAAAAAAAACTAAAGATAAATAGTATTTAAGAGCATGACTCATCGGTGATTAAAACCATTTCTTCTAAAGATGTCACTTGATAGATTGTAAACTTCAAAAATGTGATGTGGTGACAAACATAAGGGTAAGGAAGTGTCAAGATCAAACTAGTCAAAGACAATGTGAACCATGATTCGAATAATTCAAAATACATCTAAAATATAGTGAAAAACATATGAGTCAAATTTGGAAATTCACATATCATTGTTTTGTCAAATTTTCCAATAGAAACTACACAACTAAAGTTAAATTTGGAAGTTCAAACATCATTGTTTCATCCACAGAAAAGAGTAGCCGAGCTAGAAGTTGTTGAAGGAATTTTTTTACCCTTTAGGCAATACCAACAACATCATCGAGCTTTGGCTTAAAGTACACCTTCATGTTGGCATAGTTGTTCATGAATAGGATGACACTCAACAAAGAGTCTATAGCCCCTCGTGGTCCATTTCTATGCTTAATAGTTAATATCAACCCCATCGAAAATCTCATCCGGGATAAGTTTAGGTACTAGTCCACATTTTCTTATCATTGCCCAGTACCCACGATACATACCAACTATCCAACATTGATCTATAAAATAAAATTAACAAATAAATACATGTAATACACTTTCAAATAGAATCTTAATTGTTAACTTTACAACTATGCCATGATTTCTGATTTTTAGAGTTGATTTTTACAGTTTAAAAAAAAATCTAGTTTTTTTACCATATGAATGATGTTCAAAACCACAACAAAAAGCCAAAAAAAGACAACAGACTAGAGACCACTAGAGACCACTGAAAAAGAATAATAATATATAAAACTTTTTAATTTTTTTTTTGTTTTTTGGATAACTTGAATTGTAAAATTATCTATATTTTTTTTCTAAAAAGACCAAATATATGAAGTATATAGTAAAAAAATATTTTTTTCTCCCAAACAAAACTATATAAAAAATAAGTTATACCACTAAATTATTTACAAAATGGAGTTACAATCGGTTTGCTCGTAGGGCTCGAGAATGATTTCGGACCACTTTTCACTCCAAAACATTACAAAGTTTGACCCATTGGACTGCGTAAAGAGTTTGAATATTTGAAGGTGTAATTTTATAGATTAACAAAAACAAGTTTATAAAAAAAATTAGGGTAGAACATATGAAACTGTTTATTGTGGTCGTTGATTCTTGTGAAATGCAGATAGTATTAGTTATAAGATAACTAGTATTCCACAAATCTAAGTTTGTAACGAAGTGTCGAGATCAAACTAGTCAAAGACAATGTGAACCATGATTCGAATAATTCAAAATACACCTAAAATATAGTGAAAAACATACGAGTCAAATTTGGAAATTCACATATCATTGTTTTGTCAAATTTTCCAATAGAAACTACACAACTAAAATTAACTTTAGAAGTTCAAACATCATTGTTTCATCCGCAGAAAAGAGTAGCTGAGTTGGAGGAATTTTTCTACTCTTCAGGCAATACCTAAAAAACAACATAAATCAATATTAATAATTTAATACTCATAACTTTATTTTAAAAACAAAAATATGTATATTAATTTACCTCAAACACAATGACGGCTCTGATGAGGCAGATGTCGCGAACGAAATCTACAAAGCCTTGATCTCCACGCTCAATACCGAAATTGTCCTCAGCTTCCCAAAACCGTAACCCATCTTGAACTCCATGTCCGCTGAGTAACATGCAGTGCCTCGGAAATTTCTCGAATCTATGGGAATCGCATTTCTCATCGTTTGGAATGTAAAGACCTTAACAAGAGTTGCTTAGTTTTTATTTTGTAAATATTACTATAATTTAAGACTATATACAAAAAGTAAAATAAAACTTACATTACCATCCCATTTTTGGTAAGATGGGAGAGCATCTATAGATACCATGACGGGACATTCAAGAAGCTTTTCTTGTATAAAATTCTCGAACTCTAAGTTACCACCAACATCATCGAGCTTTGGCCTAAAGTACACCTTCATGTTGGCATAGTTGCTCATGAATGGGATGCACCCAACAAAGAGTCTATAGCACCTCCCGGTTCATTTCTATGCTTAATATCGACCACATAGAAAATTTCATCCGGGCTAAGTTTAGGTACAAGTCCACATTTTCTCATCATTGACCAGTATCCACAATACATACCAACTGTCCAACATTGATCTATAAAATTAACAAATAAATACACTTTTAAATAGAATCTTAATTGCTAACTTTACAACTATGCTGTGATTTCTGAGTTTTAGAGTTGATTTTTACCGTTTAAAAAAATTCTAGTTTTTTAGTGTCTGAATGATGTTCAAAGCCACAACAAAAGAGCAAAATAGACAACGAGACCACTGAAAATAGAAAAATAATATACAAAACTGATTTTTTTTTAAAAAAAATCGTTTTTGGATAACATGAATTGTAACAAAAAAGCTTGACTTCAGATCTATTGATCATGAAAAGCCATTGTACATAATCTGTGCATTATCAAAATATGAAAATAATCAAAGCATTAGATACGACACTCTCAGCATATCACTTATATAAAAACTAATATCCAAAAAACTAGCCAAAGTATTTATTTACAAACCAACACCTAGACATCCATGTGTTCTTCACCAAAGAAACAAAAACTTAATACCCAAAAGATTAGCCAAAATATTTACCTGGCCTAATACAAACCAACATCTAGACCCCCACGTGTTCTTCACCAAAGCTACCTTTCAAGCTAGCTGACCTAAAAGAAACTCCTTCGTGATACTTACCAAAGAATTGCTTCATACCATCAAAGAACTACACTAACACATAAGCGAACCTGTAAAAGACAACCAAAAAATAAATCATTAATCATAGAAAAATCATTACTCAAATTTAAAATTGTAAAATGATTTAACCTCTTCTTTGGAGGAACATAGACGTTGACAACAACTCCATATTCCCTAAATGTTTTCTCAACTTGTTTCTTCATCGTTGACTCGGTTTCCTTCGGACTGAAGTTGCTAGCAAAGAAAACTCGGTGATTGTTTCCATTATGAGTGATGTAAAGAGAATTTCCCAGCAAATCCTCCCCCATTCAGTTTCACAGCCTAAATAACCACACAAAAAAATAAGTTAAAAAAACAAAAGTTTCTGTTTATAAACACATGTTTCAGAACATACCTCATTCGCTTCTTGAGGGGTTTTGAACTCAACCATAGCAGCAGTCACAACGCCACGCAAGAATTTCACATAAGTTGCATGACCAGCTTTAGCAAAGAATCTAAGTCTGTAAAATGTTAAAAACAAAAAAAACTATTATCAAACCGAACATCAAAAACAAAAAGTATGCTATAATACTTACAAGTCTTCTATGGTAGTATTGCTCTTCAAATTCCCAACTGCAACTATGGTGGACTCAATTACACCTTCAAACTCGGACTCTGAACCGCTTGGTTCCTCTTCGAAATTACTACGCTTAGTTACAAGCTGAAATTCAAAATGAAACAAAATTTATCCAATTATTATTAAAATTAAGATACAAATGAAAAAATAAACATTTCTTTCAAAATTTTCCAAACTTATTCAATTTTTAAACATATCTAATTCCTAAGATTCCTATTTTTCCAAACAGAACCACTACTAAACAATAAATTTTAGAGAATGAAATGTTTAAAAATCTATAAACTTTTGTTTACCCTTGCTGCTTTTCTGCTTAAGGTGTCCTTAAGCCTTTGGACAAAGCAGGACAAGAGCTTGACAGAAACAACCATCTCGCTGGTCTCAAGGATCTAATTTTACAAAATAGATTTAAATAGTTTAGAAATGAGTAGTAAATTTGGATCTCTCAAAAAATATTTCTCACATCTAAAGTTAAAACTGACCTTCGATTTCTCCTTGTTCGATTTTAGAATGGTCTCTGAGTCATCCAAACGCTTAATCCCAAACCAAAAACAGACCATACTCATTAAGAAAGATATTTCGGAACCCTAAATTAAATACAGACAGGAGCTAAAAACTGACCTTCTTCTTCTTCGATTTTTGTTTGGTCTCTAAGTCATCCAAACGCTTAATACGAAACAATAAACAAATTCTAGTTAAATTGTGAAGAAATCACAAAAACAAAGAAGCAGAAGAATATTACATCGTTGGATTTCTTGCCCATGGAGAAATTGGGATGATGAAAAGAGAAGAGTAGTCCGCTAGGTTTTCGATATAAGGTTGTTCTGGACTGTTTATTTATTATTACCAGTTCAATAATTTATTATTAATATAATATTGTGTGTTCTTCACTTGGCAAGCAAAGCGCCCGTGGCCTAAAGGATAAGGCGTTTGACTTCTAATCAAACGATTGTGGGTTCGAGTCCCACCGGGCGTGTGTATATTTTAAGATTTCTTTTTTTTTTTGGTCTGGAATAAAATGTAAATCCTTTCTACACATAGTTAGTTGGATACATATATGTTGCCCCCTCCTATTTGCCATTTAATCAGTTTTCGTGTCCCATGGGTTTAAAAGTTTCTAATTTGCAATATAAATGGAAATCAATTATTCTGCTTCTTCCATTACGTTTGATATATTAATTTTGTAAGTTTTCTAATTATCCCATTAAAGAATTAACTCTTTACAGGTAATTCTAATTCTTCTGTATATATTTAAGTTATTCTGCAAAAAGAAAAAAAAATTCACAAGCAAACAATTTTAAAATCTATCAACAACTATAATCATTACTATTTCGATCCATCAAACTCTGCCAGCATATTAAATGGTTTACTAGATTCACCACTACTATATAGATCAACAGTTTTCCATTAAAAATGAATTGAAATAAATATTTTCCGTAATTAAGTTTAAAATATTTGTGACTGTTATTAAATTTGCAATGTATATGTGGGTTAGTCTTATGGAGCTTGGTTCCCCCCTTTTTTTACTATATATGTCTGGTAAAATCTATACACACAATAAATATGCATAGGAACAATTCAGTTGTGAACATTGTATTATACTATAGTTAGTGTCTGACTTTAACGGCGGGATTTAATTGTTACGTATTACGAATTGACATAGTAAAGAGAGGTACTGGGGCTTTCGGCCAATTCATACCTCAACAATGGTCCACGGTCCCAATCGAGACATGTATTCAATAGCTGTGCCAATTTATTCCTCAACTCATACATTATTTTAATTTCATACATTTATTTTAACAATTTGGGCAATTTAAACACAATTAAATCCAATCGCTAACTCCGTTTAACACCCGTTAAATCTCGATCTAGTTCTAATTGACGTGTATTAATGTCTTAATGAGTCAGCATTATTATTTAAATAAAACTAACAAAATAAAACTAACAAAGTCTTCTTCTCCTTTTGTCGTGAAAAAATCAGAAAAAATTAGGGTTCTTAGAGCTTTGAAGAACATACCCAATGTCATCCTCATCGAATCGCATCTCCTCTGCAACTTCAGGTATGTTAAATCTCGGTTGTAATAGTGTTAAAACTTTCATTTTGTTCTGATTTTCATTCTACAATCGTGAAGGAATGAGCTCAATCACGAGGCCTCAGATTGGTGAAAGAGAGAGAGGTATACCAAATCATTGTTGGTGTGGAGAATCTTCTGTCATAAGGACTTCGAAGACAGCTGAAAAACCCAGGGAGACTCTTCCATTGTTGTCCTAATGGATCAGAGAAGGTGAGAAACCACTTGTTCAAATGGGCTGATGAGTCTGTTCTCGAAGAAATTGTAGAAATGAAAGGGATGATTTCTGGTGTTAATGAAGAAATCGAGAATTTGGAGATTGAGACTAGGGCATGTGAAGCCATTGTTGGAAGCTATGAGAAGGATATCAAGAAACTTGGTAATCTGGTGGCTGGATATGAGAAGGAACTAAAAGACTGTGTTGGTGAACTACAAAGTTTGAAGAACATGATTGTTTGTGCTTTTGGGGTGATTGTATTGTACTATTTTGTTGTTGCATAAATTGGCATGTTTAAGTGTATGAACTCGATCTGTTTTATGAAACAATTTACGACTGTATTGAGCATAAAAAAGGTGCAAACCATTGATAGATAGATTGTGTCAAGAGTACAAAAAACACACCACCATAGCCGAATGTACTTGTTGCAAACCAAAATAAAAAGAGCAACAATCATCATTTCATAACTAAAGGTCCTAATACTTCCAAGTCTACAACTATCTAATTCTTCATCTCCATATTAGCTTGAGTCTCAATCTCAACCTGCATCATACAAGCAATCACATTCAGCTGTCATGTACATATTAAGCACGGCAGAACCAGAAACATACCTTAGGTTTGGGTTGGTTGACTTGGACCAGGTCCTTCACCACATTCAACATCCATATCCTCTTGCATATCCTGAGATTTCTTCCCTGTTTTCTTCTTCCTTGGATATTTCTTCCTCGGTTTATTTGGTGCTCCATCATAGGGACAAGATATGCAGTTATGTCCTGCAATTCCACACCGATAGCAATGCACCACCTTCAAGTGTTTGCTAACCTTCTTACCCTTAGTTGGAGACTCTGTAATGCTCTTCTTTCTTTTCTCAGGTTTCTTTTTTGGACCCTTACCGACTTCTCTTGGTGGTGGTTCAAGTGGTGGCTCATCAGTCTTCTTCCAAAACTTAATCCCCTCAACCGGAGTGATTGAGTCACTGTATTGTTGTCTCCATGTACTTGTCAAATAGCATAGATTAACATAGTCCTCGGCATCCAGCTTCTTATCTGAGATCACCTTGAGTGCATGTCGACATGGAATGCCTGTCATGTTCCACCTCCTACAGCTACAACTCCGTTTATCCATGTTCACAGTGTGTGAAACTCCTCTTTCTTGTACTTCCGAAACTCCACCCGGACCAGGAAATCGCTTACACCATTTCAGTTGCAGCTTCTCTAAAGCAATGGTATTAGACACCTTCAAACTATACTTGGCCTTGTGCTTGTTTATTTTCAGCCTCCTCAACTCTATTCGGACCATTGTCTGTCGCCTCATCGTCTCCAACATCTCCACAAGTGGTAGTGACCTTGCCTTCTCAAGGCCACTGTTATAACTCTCGGAGAAGTTATTCAGTGCATCTTCACACACGCTAATTGTTTTGAAGAAGGCACGACTAGATGCGCTCGGATTCCTTGCCATCAAATCTTGATACACCTTAGCATCATACTCCTCCATTTTCTTCAGAGCCAGGTTGTAGTCACCCTCATTGAAGCTGTCAGAAATATCCCAAAAAAGCTTCTTAATCTGTGGTTTGCCCGGATGAAGCTTCTTAAGATTTCCATACAAATGCCGAGCACACATTCTGTGTTCCACTTTAGGCAGCTCTAGATGAACAGCGTTAATCAAGCCCTGAAATGAGAACAACGTGAACATGTACACTTGATGAAATGAGAACAATATGAACACTTTAGGCAGCTCTAGATGACTTACTTTCTGTTTATCCGAAATCAGTGTCACACCGTCGCCATCTCGGAGGTCTAAATCATTCTTCAGCAGCTCTAGGAACCATCTCCAATTGTCAGTGTCTTCTACTTGAACAACACACCATGCAATGGGATAGATTTGGTTGTTTGCGTCCCTTCCTACAGCTGCAAGTAATTGACCTTTGGTGGTGGATTTCATGAAGCATCCATCTATTCCGAAGATAGGTCGGCAATGTTGGATCCATATGTCCTTAAGAGCTTTGAAACAGACATAAAACTTGTCAAATTCTTCAATGCCATCATCTCTGACAGCCGTAACCAGCTTCACAGTGGAGTTTGGGTTTGAGCTGTTCCAAACAAAAAATCAAATATTAGTATAACTTAAAGCATATATAATAAGCAGTGTAGTATATTAACTTACATTAGAAGTTGCTCTTTGTAGTCTTTCATCCTTGCGAATTGCTCATCAAACTCTTGGTCAATCAACTCTAACGCTCTAACTTTGGCCTTTCTACAGATATCATGTGTCACTACCAAATCATAACGCTCTTGAATCTTGTCTTGAATGGCTTTAGGCATTAGTTTTGGCTCCTTCCTTATATCGTCCATGAACATCTTAGCAATGACCGTCGTTGATAACAGCTTGCAAAACCCATCCGGAGTACAGTTATGCTCCTCTTGATACGTCTTCACAATCCACATACCCAAAGATTTTTCAAAAGAGCAATATATCCGCCAGTGACAAGGTTTCTTCCCTTTTACTGCACATTTGGCCTCACTTTTATCACTTCCCCATCTCGTATATTTGACGTTCCATCCTCCCAACAACGCATATTCCAACACTGCTTCCTTAAACTCTCGCACACTTTCAAAACCTTGCATTATTTTTAACTCCCCACTGCCTCTTTTCCATCTTACATAAGCAATATCAGCAGCTTCATCATCCTCACAATCTGATGCAGGAGGAGTATCTCTGTACCTGTCGTTCTCCTCTTCTTCATCCACAAAGTCGGCCACAATCTCTTCGACTCGTTCTGCATTATGAAACGCCTCAGATGTTGCATTCTCTCCTTCATGCATTTGCTCATCAACATCCACTTCTTCTCTATGCCCTTCATTAATGTCATTCTCTCCTTCTTCCCGTGAAGCATCATCCTCGTCCGTCTCCATGAATATCTCCACATCAGTAATCCAAGTCGCAGCTGCACACAAGTTCTGAAAACTCGAAGAACCATCAAACAATAGCTTCAAATCTGTCATCTCTTCATAAGGGAGCTTATACCACATCCTTTGGGTAGATAAATCAGTAAAATTTGCTTCAGCTAGACCACTAAAAAGAGCTGAGACTGCCGTTACAAGTATATGTGTGAAGCCCCCATTGTACTCCGTTTCACCATTCACGTTCTCAAACCTCCCACCGTAAGCCACTGTGAAAGTTACATCGTGACAGTCGCTGCTGAAAAAACAACAAAAAATCCGAATATTTCACTCAGTAATTCAATCGAACACTTAGTGTGCATAACAATTGCAAGCGTCATATTCATGTAAACAATCAATAAACACACAAACTCCCAAATCAATTACCCTCAGATGAAAAAATCATACCTTGTTTCACCATTATCTATAGTAATCGGGACCTCCATTCCGTGAATTGCTCCATAACATGTTGTAATCGGGACCTCGTTTCCGTGAGTTGCTCCATAATCTGTGGTAATCGGGACATCCATTCACTAACTCGCCGAGGGATAACTCAGTCACAACTTATTCCTTTGATCGATTCTACTTTTCTCGGATTTTTGGGCGAAATCGAAAATGAACAAGAACCCTAGAAATCGCACAAATGAAGAAGGAAGAAGACCATACCAGACGACGCCGTTTTAGTTTAGATCCGAGTCATTAGCCACGTGTAAGCAATGCAAACGGGATTTAACGGGTGTTAAACGGAGTTAGCGATTGGATTTAATTGTGTTTAAATTGCCCAAATTGTTAAAATAAATGTATGAAATTAAAATAATGTATGAGTTGAGGAATAAATTGGCACAGCTATTGAATACATGTCTCGATTGGGACCGTGGACCATTGTTGAGGTATGAATTGGCCGAAAGCCCGGGAGGTACTGTACCAACTTTAACCATGCATCACTGTTATATTCATCCACCCCTTCTTTCACAATATTTTACCTTCTCAGTTATAATGTTATTTACTGGTGAAGGTAAATCCAGCCAAACCAAACCGCAAAGACTATACAGTATATTTATATTTTCCGAATTGGTACATCAAATATTAATATTCACACGATATATTTAATTTTCTTAAACCAAATGTAAATATATAAGAACCAAGTCATTATCTGGATCAATCAAAGGTGATCTTCTAAATTTTGAATTAGAACTTAGTATACTTTATAGATAATTTATTATTTATTGAGAATATATATATATGTCTTTATATTTATATTTTATAAATTAATTATGAGAATTATATATGATTCTGCATGCATAATTCACGTACAAATTGGCCACTAAATTTTTATTACTTGAAACTAGTGACTAGTAGCTAAAAGTATTATATTTTATGAGCAATTTAAGATTTATATAGCATTTGAAATGTCGGTTTTAATTTTTTTTTTCTTTTGACTATTGTATAATTTTAATATCAAATAACCTAATTTCTCACTTTCCTCCTTTTCCATATGTTATTGAGTAGTCTGAGTTGTTAAGAAAAAATAAGTTGCAATTCAAATGCATAATGTTAGAATTCTGTAACCTCTTTCTCCCATATCTTACCCTAAAACAAAGCATCCATGTACAAAAGTACTTCTAAAATGATAATAATGTGACAAGTAAAGTTCAGCTCCAGCAAGAAGATGGGGACCTTTTTCTTGATTACGGATATTAGTAAGTAGTAACTAATGGACCAAAGATGAATATTAATTTGTCTACGTAATAAAATATAATTTTAGAGTAATGGAATATTTCTGAAAAGTCCCAAAGAACAACAACAACGAAAATTAGTTGTTCTCTGTACTTTGTTTCTCCTCAATATCTGAGTTTTTTAGTTCTGTCTTTTTTTTTTCTTCTAATGCATGCATGAGACTCTGTTAAAAGTTTTTATGCGGATATTATTTAATTTTCTCGATCTTATTAACATATTAAATGCTTAGTTTCTCCATGAACCCCATTGATTACCTTCTGGTTCTTAACATCCTTTATTATTATATGGAAAATTTAAGAACCGTTAGTCTGTTCAAATAAAAATAAACATTTTTGGCAACATAAAAATATAAGTTGAAATAGTGGAATTTCATCAAGTTGAAGACTATTATGAAGGGTCTTTAGCTGAAATAGTGTAATTTCATCAAGGAAAAAAAATAGAGTATGATAAGTTATTGTCAAAGGAATCCTTTACAATGAATGCGATCATCGAAATCCATTAAAATTTATCCACAAAATA